>JAGFBS010000045.1:0-334176 GCA_018397855.1 Boletus reticuloceps
ATGCATTGCTGTCAAGTTGAAAACAAAACGCAGTGAGTGCCTTGTATCTCTTCTCAAGAAGAAAGACATGCTTGAGATTGCTGTTGCTTTGTACAAGTGGCCACATCTGAGGTCATGCAAGGGACAAGTGGGTTTGAGTGTGGGTCACTTCTATGGATGGAATCCAGTCATGGGAGAGGTAAGCAAGCTTATACCATTGCTCCGAGATCAAGATACTTACATTCAATCTATCAGCTGATGAAATACTTTTCAAAGTACATCATTCAAGTACTGGATTTCCTGGCAGCACCCTTCAACCTTCCTAGTATTCAAATGATCCAAGAGCAAAACGAAAGGAGCAGAATGTAGACCAGCTAGTGGCATATTACACCGGCACAATATGCCAAGATGTGCCAAGTGCAGCAGGATGAAAATCACGCCAATCTGATTGTCAAGTCATCAATGAGGTCTTCTTGGAACCATGGTCCAGGGAACATTTCAGTGAGATCACCTCTGAAGTCTTTGAACATTTCGGTTCTATCAAGGATAAGGACTCAGACAAGTATGACCAGGACCTGCAGAAATACTGGTCAAAATATCACAGAATTGCATGAATGAGAAGAGCAAGGTTGCTGCGGTGACACCAGTAACAGGGCAATGCTCATCAATAACATGTCAAAGAAGGTTGAATGGGTGAACTCAGGATGACTGTTCCAATCAGAACCATACATGGCCAAATTGCCTCTTCCTAGCAGATTTCTGTTACCCAACATTCTCTTGTTGTTCAGCAACAGCCTCCTTGGTATTTAAAATGTTCTCATGGAGGCAAGTCACTATCTACATGCTTTGACATAACAGCTCACCATTACCAGATGACAACTTGGGTCAAGCCATTGGTCAAATATGCAATCAGACTGCCCAACTCGGCCACTCGCACAAGAGTCTGGAACAACTGCCTGAGTGCCTTGTTAGCACATGACATGCCAATGAAGATGTTGAATGTGAAAACAGAGTAAGCACATCATGCTGGCATGAGATGCTTGACATATCAAATGACATCCATTTCAGATGATCAAGATGATTGTCAACCACTGCAGAACTTGGTTCTGAGCAAGTCGTAACTGGATCAAACAAGGCCAACTCTTTCAAGCCAAAAAAACAATGGTAAATGTGGATCTTATCAACAAGGACTTTTTGATAGCCATGAAGTCCAAGATCAATTCATATGAAGAGCAACTGGACAAATGATGATGATCAGCTTTACTTGTCCAAAGCCAATGAATCTTGACCTGTCCGCTCTCACCCAAAAGCAAAGCTTGTTTGCCAGCCATGTATTCAAGATGTTGCAAGTCACAAAATTTCCTTGGGAGGATAAGAACAATATTGGCAAAATACCAACTCTTGTCAGAAAATTGGCTGTCCTCTATGCCAGCCAAGCAGACCATAGGCAATATCTCCTCACAGTGGATGATGGGTATCAGATCTGAGTCACCTTGGAGGAAATCCTCACGGATGCAAACTCCTTGCCATGTATGTGGTGGGATGCTTTCAATGTGCACCTAGAGGCAGGATCTGATGATGAACTGATCAACATCAAGTGCATGATACTTCATTTGGATGATGAAACCACAGGCAACTTTGCACTCTGGCTGACCAAGTCAGAGCTCATCCAAAAGACCAGATATGAGATGATCACAAAGGTTACCAAGCTTGTCCTACAGGACAACATTGGATACATACAGCCTGATGTGGCATTGCCACCTGTCATCAAGGCTTTGAAGGACCTGGTAAAGGTAAGAAGCACATGACGCCAGTGGGCAATGCCTAACACATTGACAGGCCATCATCATGGATACTGAAAAGCACATCATACATGTTGAGTTTCCTGGGCAGGACATTAGCAAGGACATCTACGAAAAATCTAATGTGGCCAAAGAAAAGCTAGAGCAGGAAATGCCAGAGGAACTCTCAAAACTCTACTTTGATTCCAAGACAGTGGAGACCTACTGGGCTCCAGCTGACAAGGATTATCAGAAAGCTTTGGCCAACATTTCTGTCGTCAACCACAATGACTTTGTAAAGTGGAATTACAAGAAAGACAACATCCAGGCCCTGGAGGAACGAAAGAAACTGTTGGATAAAGGAATGCAAAGCATAGCTTTGTGTACCAACAAGGATTGTACCAAGCTGGCTGGCATGAGCAATGCTGTAAACAAGGCCTTGAAAAAGCACAAAGGCAAGTCATGTTGACTCTATCAACATAGATGCTAACCATTCACCGACAGCTGCCACAATCAAAGATAAGCACCACATCTAGCAGGTCAGGTACTTCTAACATATGTTCACATGTAGTCAATAAACCTCCAGGTGTGCACCATGCCAGTGGGTCTGGCACATGACCTATGCTAAACATCTCATTCATTATTTAGTCAAATTTCCACAGACCAGGCTGGCCATAGGTGGCCTCCTCCCAGGTTCATACATAAGAATAATAAGATTTGCTTGACATGGCATGCTAATAGCAACGAAAGACAAAGCATTCACCTTGGGTGGTGGATCATGTCTGACTACTAACATTTAGCAATGAAAGCAAAAGTGTGGATGTCCAAGGCCAAATCAGGTGAGCACATCATGCTGGCAGGTCATGTCTGGCTGCTAACATTTAGCAATAAAAGTAAAAGTGCCAACATCCAAGGCTAAATCACATGAGCACATCACACCGGCGGGTCATGTCTAACTACTAACATTTAGCAATGAAAGCAAAAGCATCGACGTCAATGTGTAAGGGTTTCAAATCTCTTTCATGTAATATGCTAATGAACCATGCAGTCACTCCATGTGAATCAGGTGATCACATCATGCTGGTAAATCATGTCAGGCTGTCAACACCAGTCTCTGTGCATAGCTGTGATTGCAAGCTTAGATGAAGACAAGCCAGTCTCAATGGACATTGAAGATGCAGAGCCATCAAAACGTAAGGCTTTACAATCAATATTCATCCAGATCATGTGGCTCACATCAGCATCAGAATCAAGCAGTGGTGGCAATAGAGGCAAGGAAAAGCAATCCACTGTGAAAAGGACTGCAGATGATCTGGAAATATTGATCCACAATCCATCTGTATGTATCTGCTCCAGCCAAAGTCTATCTGTGTCTATTTACTTATTGGATCAATCATTCATTGTGCTTACTCATGGGTATCTGCATACCCCTTTCCTTTGACATGTATGAGAGTTACAGCTCATTAGTAGCAGCGCTATGGTAGACAAACGTTCCAGATGTTTCTGGTACTCTCCAGCTGACCCAGATTTGATACGTGTTGCAGGTTTGTGGGACGTAATCACCTACCCTCTCACATACAGCGTGTAGTCTCGGATAGCCTTGAAGGAAATTTTTGACACCCTTAAAGTTTTTTATACCGCACTGCATCCCTTTTCGTCCATTTCATATTCTGTAACTAGGCTAAGTCTAAGGGTATGCCCTTGACTATAAAGACTAGTGTACTGGACCCAAAAATACATCTACCTTTGAGCATCTATCTGTCCACTTCTGTGAAAGGCTTCATTGGTTGTCGTCATCTCATCATTCAAGCCTCTTCTTACTCATCTGGACTATCCATGTCTGGACCTGTTGTTCATCTCCTGTTCTGTTCCGGTCTTTGTTCCAGATCTTACCAGATCTACCTCAGTTCGCTTGAAACCTCTTAGTCTACCCCTTCCACTACAACAACTTCCCTGAATCCCTTGGGACGAGTTCATACTTGCACCCACACTTTCACCCCTCAGTCTCTCTTTATAGAGGATACCATCATCCTGTTTCTCATCACTACACTGTGGGCAATGCGAATTGTTTCCCATTTTCAGATCACAGAGTGTGATCATCTATGAACCATCTGGGAAATCCTCAGTAGTAGCACTCATGAGACAGTGAAATGGTCGGCTGAGCAAAAGGTCAAAGTTGGCATGTGCAAGAACCTGCACTTGTACCATTACTTCACCTGCGCTGAAGGCCAATACGAGGTTCTTGAGCACACCTATTGTCATGTTGATGCTGGTGTTTGCTGATGACAGCTTCATTATGTGGTCTGACTGGATAGGAAATCAAATCTCCTCCCATATGTGTTTCAGCATTGTGACGATCTTGGATCTGGAGTCCAGTGTATCCCAAGTGCCTAGATAGTTGCCCTGATGCTCCACCTTCTGGATGGCCGCTCCCAAGCAATATAGGGGCAGAAGCCATATTAATATATTCCATCATAAATATATATCTACAGTACCTGAGCTTCTGGCATGTTATACCTACAAATATATCTCACCTTGGATCTGTTTATCCAAGCATATTTGACCTGATGATAAAAAATCCCAACAGTTTTTCTTTTTATTTTGTTCTATTACTACACATATCTATTTACCAAGGGTGAAATACAATGATTCAAGTGGTACATTATGTTCCAATATATCATATACTGTTATCCTAAGTAAATTGGATAAGCTTACAGGCAGGAAAGTGTGGTATGTAGCAAACATCGAGGAAAACCATCCCCTGATTAGATAATCTAAAATGGAAATGTTTCGGGAGTAGCGCTAGGTTGTTTTGGTGCCCGTGCCTTGCTTTGTAATACACAGCCTTGTATAGCATGGACAAGTCAATCCTTGTTATTTTACCCAAGTCAGTCCCGTCAGGTCAGACAAGTTAGCAACATCATTGATTCTGAAAATTTGTAGGTTTGCTGATGAATGGTTCTGAGTTTGGAAGAGCACAGGAAAGTTTTGGAACATCCTTGGAACCACTATTCTGAGTTCAGAAGTCAAAAAGATACAGATGAACAAGAAGAAATAGTGTAAAACAAAGGGAAAATGAAAGGAAACGAGCACAGATGCATAGTATAAAGGATGAAGACAAATAATGGTTGATGCTTCCGAGTTCGGAAGTCCATTATCAAATAGTAAAGAGATATGTGGTGCTGTCCCAGAGGAACAAGCTGATAAAAAGTGTTGGTATGAGTATAGACTCGTCCCAAGGGATTCCAGGTCAATTGTTATATAGGAATGGGTGAACTAAAGGATTCCAAGTGAAGTAAAATGGATCTGGTAAGATCTGGAAAGGAAACTAGATCAGGATAGAATGGAAACAATGGATTGCATACCATGGCTACCACCAACAATGTCAAGCACACTATTATGGGATCTTGGCTAATATTAGTTTTTTTAGACTCGCTGCTGTGCTGGCACTGATGCTATTATTGTGCATCTAAAATCACACATCTAGTATGCCCATTTCATTTTGTTTGTTTTTTATTCATCTAACCCACTTTCAGCAACAATGTTTCCTTGCAGATTATTGGTGATGCATTCAATGCTGAAAGAAAGGATAATAAACATAAGAAATCAGCTGGGACGGCAGGTAACTTGAAGACAGGTAATCTGATGTACATTTCAGTGAATTCAAACATAGAGGATATCACCAAAGACAAGGCTGATGCTGTTGCATCATCCAAGGATGTGCTGATGTATATCAAGGACGGTATCTTACAGCTAATTGGCAAGTGTGTGAGCACTTAGTGTTCCTTAATTGCACCTAACCAGGCACTGCAGAAAGGGCAGATGGAAATGTGTTGAAGATCAAGCACAATATCTTTCCTTGGACCTCATTAGTCCAGATCTGAGGGGATCAAGGACTTGTGATGCATGGATGGCCTTTCTCTGCCCTAATGCCAGGAGAATTGTGGATAAGTCAGTCAAGAGTGAAAGAAATCACTACTCTCAAGGTTCACAGCAGCGTGATATTCATCATGCCTTGGAAAACCACAAGATTGATTACCATCGCCAAGGTTGAAGGGAAGCTGCGGTGGAGTAAGCTCTGTTCTTTTTTTTTCAATGCTAATATCTTATATCAAAAGCCATTCAGGAGTTCAAGTCTCCTGTCATCATCAGCACTCTATCTCATATGGACAGTGACACGGAAAATGTACAATGGATGTATATGAACAGGTCCATTGATTTTGAGGGGCTGGCCCAGCTTCCTCAAGGTAACACTGCAATCCACATCAAGCCATGCAAGCTTCATGCATTGAGGGCCATGGCAGATGATTCCATTGTTCTCAGTAGCAGGGAAGACATGAGCGAGGTTGTCAAGCCTGCAAAGAAGTCACAGTCCAAACCAGCTACTTCAAAGACAATGTTGATGATGAAGAAGGGGAATCTAAGTACATTTCAACTGATGACTCAAGCAACGATGATGCCAGTCATGCTACCGAGGGTGATATAGTTCCCCTTGTCCATGTTGATGTTGTTGCTCCCACTGTGACCACCACTGTTCCCATTGATACAGATGCAGGAAAGCTGTTTCCCACCACCCAAGGTCTGAAAGTTGAAGATGACTATAAGACCCCAGGGCCCTTGGGGAAACATAAGGCCAATATAATTGTCCCATCTGACAACTCTAAAAAGCCTGCCCTCCAGCCATGGAAGCCTGATCCACATGGTAAGTGTGCACAATCTTGTCTTAGATAGTCATTCACTAATCTACTCATCAGTTGATGATCCGTTCACAGACTCTCTGGCATTCCCGCACCTGGACTTGCTGGAAGAGGCTTCAAATGGTCATATAGCACAATCTTCACAAGTAATCCTTGATCTGTCCTTTCCTTCTCCAAAGCAACATGCCCTCTTGGCACCACTGGGAAATGGCGTGGGTACGTGGGTATGGGTAATCAATCCATGTGGGTTATGGATATGGGTGTCTGGTGGGTGTGGGTGTGGGTTGGCATCTTGGATATCCATATCCACACCCACACCCACATGGTGAGTTTTGGTGTGGATCTAGTGGGTATGGATATAGGTATGGGTATTTGGTGGGCATGGATGTAACAGCATATGTACTTTTGTGATAATTAGGGTAGAATATCACTACTTGGTATAGTCTCTCTTTGCATTAATCACTACTCAGTCCTCCTAGATATGCCCTCAATCAATCCTTGACACATGACAACTGGTAGTAGAATTAGGGGTAGCAATAATTAGAAGAAGGATTAGAAATGGTTAGGATTAGAACTCATCAGTACTGTATCTGTTAATGATAGAAATCCATGGGATGCCCATGGCGCCTGCCTCATCAGTCTCCTCTTCCAATCAACGCTCAATCCACATGCAACTCCCTATCATCCATTCTCTCTGCACTGCTGCACATACGGTGAGCGTGAACCATCTTAGATCCTATCACATTTATTCACTGTTTTGTCCTCTCAGCTCCCAAAATGTACACTTTTTTCAACTCTCAATTGGGGGAGGTTTTCACCTCACCCAATACCATGGAACCACCTCCTGTGGCCAACCTCAATCACGTCTCTGGACCAGAAGATCTAGTAATGAACACCAGGAAGTTATGCTGGATGTATTCTCGTTGTCCACAGCTTCTGTATGCTCCCTGATGCTTACTGCACACCAGATCGCTATTCAGCTGCCTTCACTACTTTAAGAACATTCCAGTCGTTCCCTCAGATGGGTCATTCACCATTTACCCTGATGTTGTCATGAAGTGGCTCAAGCTGGACAGACTCCTCATGCAAGTGCTTGGAGCTCTCCCCATCAACTGTCCTCGCAATGTCATACTCAGTCCCGTACCTTCTGATTTATGGTATATGGCCATGTTTCAAACAGAGGCCAATGCTCGTACTGCCAGGATGTGTACATTGTATGTGTTCTAGCACCTTAGTACACTGTGTTCGTGGGTGATGGCGTCAAATGCGGGAGATTCCAAATATTCCTCTTCAAAAAGATTTTGCCTTCCCTAGTTGAGATGCTTCGAATTTCTGAGCTTGCCAGATTTTCGCATTGCAATCCGAGAGCAGGCACCGTCGTGGATATTACCAACAAATCTTTCTTGCCATATGTTTGTCCTATGGCCAAAGCGCAGGTGCCTGTCTACATTTATTGGGGCATTCATGACCTGCGGTACAGCAAACCAACATTTGAACTGGTCACAGAGCACGTGTCAGATGCCAAGTGGATCAATGGGAATTGCCTCCCTGATGAAGCAGCCCTCAAGAATGTCGTTGACGTATCTGGCAACTCGTACAACTCCACTGTTCCTACTGGCCCATATCGTGTTCCCTCACCACATGCCAAGGGCAGTGGCCAGAAATGCAGAGAATTGTGGAAAGAGTTTTTTGCATGATGTGCTGCGACACATGCATCCATTCTGGAGCATGAGTCGTCCGCTGCCAGAAAAAGTTGTGAGCAACGCGCCAAGGTTGCCAGTACTGGTTGCATGCTGGGACAAAAGGGCGTGAACATGTTCTATTGGGAGGAGCAGAACAGGTTCTGAATTTGCACCCCCATTGGGTACAAGAACTTCATCAATCTGTGGGGAAGCTATCACGGCGGGCAACAATGCTATGACCCTTTCGCAGACGAGTGGGATCTATGCAGTGAATTCGACTCTGATATGAAAGCAGAGTGCTAGGATGATGATAGTGATCATGACGACCCCCCGACTTCCATGTGCTCCTGTGAAAAGCCTGCACCTCCCCCCACTCACAGCAGTCCTCGACCGCAATCCCCGAAAAATCCTCTCATCAGCCCCTGCCACTCAATGCCCTCATGAATTCCAAGTCATCCCCCAGTAGGCAGCAGATGTCGTGCGACAAGCCTCAGGGAGATCCTGGGCCGTCTACAGGGAACCAGACATTCATACAGCCACCTCAGCCCAAAGCCAAGTTACCCACCCCTGATTGTCCAGTGGTGAGCGATTCTTCAGAGGTTGAGCTGCCTGCCTCCGATTGTCCAATGGTATGTGATCCTTAGCCAGTGGTTGTCTTGCCTTCCCTTGATCGGCTTCAAGCAGCAGTTGTCCCTTCTCCCCTCGATCAACTGACAGCATATAATCTTGAGCCTGAGCCCCAGATCTCTTCGGGTGGTCAGGAACACCCATCCACTGATGCCCCCCCTAACGACCAGTCAATGTCGGTAGGCAGCATCCCAGAAAGCGACACCAGCCCCCCCGATCTCCAGGCATCTGTCAATTCTGCATCTGTTCTCATTGGGGACGACATACCGGAGTCTCAGTCCTCATCCACGATGCATCTCCAGGATGTACTAGTGAACTGCTATGAATTCAATTATGATCCATACTCTGATGTAACACCTCCACCAGACACAAATCTCAGCACCCTTGCTCAGAAGATCTGTGAGGGTGGGTTAACTCTACCTGGGGGAAAATCCCTTCGCATGGCAGCGACTGCCTTCCTCGAGAAGCTGACAAAGGCCCAACCACCTGATTCCCTCAGTGATATGGGGGATGAAACCTGACAAGCAGCCAAGTATGTCATCAGCCCCATCATGACCTAGAGTCTCTTTTCTGGACTCTCTGGGTCATTACTATCAACTACGAGGGTCCTTACGGCAAGTATCGCAAATGGGTCTCTGAGGATGGTACCATTTACAATGATGGTTCATTTTGCTCCTCTGTGGTTCCGAGTACGGCGGGTTCTAATGCCTCCAGTGCCTCCGCCACCAATTCGGCAACACCATTTGGAAATCCTTCCCCAAAGTGGCGTTGATCTACATCCCACCAGGATTTCTCTTTCCTCCAGACTCTTCACCACCATATCTCTTGCTGCCCCCATCACTCCCCCATCACTCCTTCTGCTAGTCACCACTCTGGCTCCAATACATTTTCGACTACCCACATCTTTACAGTGTGCAATCGTGGATATAACCGGTACCCTATGGATGGTCTGCAAGGCAAGTCATCTGTGCCTGTCTGGGCCAACCCTGAGCCCCACCAGTGCACGTTCTCGGATGTGGTAACATGGAGATGAGGAGTGATGAATGGCACAGGGTTTGGACAACTTATAAACCCTATCAGTCCATACTTTCATAAGGGGTCTGGTGGCAAGGAATTCGTTGAAGGAATCTGAAAATTTGCAGAACATTTTCGAGAGGAAAGTTACATGGACGAACAAGAGATTCAACTGAAGTGCAGGCCATCAAATCCTGTTACTCATGAAGAATTCTACAACATCCTATTGAAGTTACATGATGCCATTCATGACTCGGATAAGCCGACAGCAGAACAGCAATGGGCTGGCCACAATGAGTGGCACTGCAGAACACAGGTGCAGTTGAGTAACTTCGAGGATCAGCTGAAGGTGCAGAGGGTGTAGAAAAAAGCTAACAAGGCGAGTGTGGCGAAACGGACCAGGGACTCTGTCCAAGATGGTGAGTCCATGTGCAAACGACAAGCAATCTCTCTGCTCATTTTGCAGCACACAGAATCATCCTTGTCAGGGTAGGCTGAATCAGATTTTATTTACGAGTTGCGATGCATTGAGTAGAGGAGTCGTATCTACTTGCTTGATAGATAATTTCGCTCAAAGACATCTCACTGTTCAACAGCATGAAGGACATCACGTCATGATAGACGGTACTAGAATGACCAAGATGTTCTACCAGATCATTTCTAGAGCTGCACCTAGTCCTCGTTTCACCGTCTTCCTGGACGATCCATTGGCAGTTCTCTATCTTATTTGCATCCAACCTGGTTCAGGGCTCTCTGACGTTGTAGTTACTTGTGTTTTGCACAATATGGCTCCGACTTCCGTCTACACTGTATCCCATGGACTCAGTTTCCTGCCTTTTGACTACCGACCATGCCCCTCTGATTATGTCGCGTATCTTCAGAGGAGGGATGATTTAGTACCATGTATGTATGGTAGGGCAGCATTGTTGAAGGGCAGGATCATCGGGCATCTTGCACATGAATCACTTGGTGAATGAGCCGACTTTATCGTTGCTTCTGGGCCATCAGATGATGTCATCCAATTTGGTTCCTACATCGAGATTGAGGGTGGTCGTTACTGGGACAACAACCTGGATTCCATGGACCAGGATATTGTTTGCGGTGTATACAAAATATCCACTGGTAATACTCTCCAGTCTCTCATCGCCACAGTGTGCTTACCAGCTCCTAGGTCAGTGGCATCACTGCCATCAAGAACAGACTACCAATGTTTTGTGGTGGCTGAAGCAGTCAATGAACACGTGAATCATGCCACATAATGCACACTTTTCAGCTCACTTCTGTTGCAAGAAGGCCTCGAAGTAATGTAGCTTTGAAATATGCCAGTGATTCAAAGTTACTGCTCTTTTCATCTGTTGTGGTGACAATTGCCGACAGCCCTGAGGACATGAGCTGGGTTTTACATAAAAGAATAGTACGGCCTCCAGCAGCATCGGTCTTGTCGGCTTTCTGCTTGGCTGCGACCACCTCCAGGAATTTACAGGCAAGCAGGGGAAAGTAAGCAATCATGGCAACAACAAATGCGCCAAAAACTGACATTGGCACATATTTCAACAATGGCAGAAAGAATCCAAAGGGGTGATGAGGAGGGTAGGAAGAGAAGAGTAGTAGCACAAACACAAGGAGGAGTGATTCCCCACTCCGATCACATGTGTCCATGAGAATTGGGATGTGGGTACGTACTCAGGCCACATGTGGGAAGGTGTCCATGGGATGGTTTTGATCACTCTCTATCAAGATGGGAGACAGTGAACCCTGAAGTTCTCCTTCTTTCTTGTTTGTCTCTGTGCCATGCTGATGAGCTTCCTGTTCTCAGGTCCCTGCCATGATGAGATCAATCAGGTTCGGGATCTGCCCAGCCCATTGAATCTCTTCCCTGTCCCTGTGGGCCCAGTCACACTCAAGCCAGCCAATCTGATGGTCACTGTCCTGTTACAGAGAAGGCATTCAGACCCTGCTTCAACATTCCTTCCTCTCGGCAAGCAGATGCTTTGGGCAGGTTCCCAGAGAATGTCTGTGAGGACAGCACTTCCAATATCTTGTTGTGCGTGGCCAAGCCATTGAGTCTCGGGTTCACGAGAACATCCTCTTTTGTACAATTGGTGTCACTCTCTTTATGTTTTCTTGCCACTGGGAGCTCTTAAATACCTTCTTGGGTTTTGTCTGTGGTGAGCTTCAATCTCTGACAACTATATATATCTAATTAAATATTCATGTAGTGCTGTTCAACAGTATCTGCTTCGGAGGTATGCATTGTGATGTGGGGCTGAATAATCTCATGCTCCAGGTGCCAGCATTGAATGAGGAAAACACTGTCCCAGATTGGCCAGAAAATGGATGGTTCAAGTGTGGTGCCTTATTGAGTGACTGGGGTCTAGGATTGAAGGTCTGTCTTCAAAGAACAGAGGTGATGGTTGGGTAACGGTGAGTGCGAGTCCCTCATGTGCTTTCAAGGATGCTGACTTTCCGCTACACAGGGTACTTTTCCTTTCATTGCTACAGAACTTATTGTCCCAACTTTCCATGACATTTACCACCCTACCCCTTTCCCTCCCTTCTTTGCTCCCTTTCCATAATGTATGTTCCTTCATTCTGGCTTTTCAGATATGTAATCACATACTACCCTCCTGAAGGCTTTCACACGTACTTATTCTCTTTGATAGTCTCATCGCTCATGCTCTCTACCACCATGGCACCGCCATTGTCACCAGCTCAATGCCCTTTATCCCCCCTCCATATCCCCCATTCCGCCGCTGCCCGTGTGGTACCGATGTCGTACTGTGCTTCGTGGTAGCTACCAATCCCCACAATGGGGGTCAGCCTTATTACTCGGTACTTCTGTCCTTTTCTCACACATCTTATAGCTGATCCTACATCTCTCTAGTGCACAACTTGTTGTACATGGTATTGGTGAGGTGATGGTCTGGGTAATTCACCATGAAACTCGCCCTCAGAGTAAGTGATGTCACAACAGTGCTGTCCTTTGATGTAACGAGTTTCGTTCCTAATAGGTGGATTTCCTGCTGCTCCGCCCCCACAGCCTATTGGTGGGCAGCCAGAGACTGTGACAGGTGATCACTGTTGCTATCCAAAATGCACCGTGACCAGGGTGGGTCGCCAGTGCCAACAACATATGTGTCGCAAGCACTGTCGCATCGCTGGCGGTTGCAGATCTGGTGGCCATTCTGTTACTGATGCCTTCTTGTCTGCAACACACACCTCTGTGGTTCCAATCATCACATCCTCACATCTGATTGTTCCAGTCCAGTCCACGTCTGAACCCGCCGCTGCCACCTCATCCATTGATCCCGCCCCTCCCGTCGAGTCCTCCATTGAGCGTCATGCCTCTCTGAGCTTTTCCATGTCAAATATTGATTCTTCCTTATGCCCAGATCCTTCTGCACACCACCTCTTGATCGATTCTGCCATTGAGCCTCCTGTGGCTTCCTCTTCTTCCATGTCGAGCATTGCACTTTCTTTGCCCTTAGCATCCTCTACGACACTTTCGACAACCACTTTGTCCTCTTCAATACTGGACTTGCTGTCATCCTCGCGTGTCAATATGGTCGACCCTTCCATTAATCCCTGCCATGTTTCCCAACTGCGACCTATCTTTTCAGAACATGTTGCAGGTGTTCATGAGAGGGCTGAGAAAAAGTGTCAACGTGACCTAGAATTGGTGCTAGAGAAGAGGAGGATTCGTGAACATGTCATCGCATTCAGCTTCTTCAAGGTATGCATGTCCGCACACCATGAGTTTACGGGTACTGACCAGCATGCTGTCCACAGAATGACGAAGATCCTGTAACAGTTGATTTCCAACACGGTTTTATCTATCCATACTTCAAGCTCACACATTCTGTCCTCGTGGACCTCGACCTGGTGCAAGTGGGAGATGATGTCACGATCACTCCTGCTGTCCATTATTTTGATTCCGCTCTCGATACTTGGGTCAAAATGAAGGTCAACAGCGTCATTGAGCTCACGAAACCCTCGCAAAAGCTCTTCTTCAAGGGGATCAATGTGACCTCCTACCCTTCCTTTGATCGTCATTTCCACTCTATTGTTGCATCCCACATGGTGCTGAACCCTCATGCATCACTGAGTGAGGAGTGCACTCATGTCAAGAAGATTCATACAATCATGAAGGTGTGCCAGTTGGACAGGTTTGACAGTCCACTGGAGATCACATCCGACGAAGAATCTGCATCTAGTTCACAGAAACATCCTGTACAATCAAACCTGCTACCACAATTCTCCTTGTGATCCCTCGGACAGTGGTAGGTGCACATCAATGTGTCAGATCATTCCCTCCTGATGTTTTATGATAGATGACGTCATCTCTATCCATGATGACAAAAGTCTTATAGATGACCAACCTGTCACAATACCGCCCATCGCTCATGCTCGTCTGCCTCCAGGCATCGTTCCAGCCCAGGCAAGGTTCCCTTCCAGCTTCTATGTCATGGATGTTGTGGCTGCCTTTGCAATGTCCAAAACTAGGGACAAAGTGACAACAGAACATCAATTCCAGACATTCTTTGGAGTGTCTTGGAAGTCCTCTACGTTTTATGATCACCGGGCAAGGTGGTATAGCACACCGCTTGATGTGTGCGAGAAAGCGATAGCTGCAGGATATTCTGATGAAGGACTCTATAGCGTGTTCCTGGCTGCACATGCTCCCAAGGACACTGAACTCAAGGCAGCGAAGCGGAAGATATGGGCATCCCAACATAACTAGTTTTATTGTATATTTTCCTTAGTGTGTAGTGCATTCAGCGCCTGTTTATCGATATTCTAATAGATGCATTAGTACTTGTCCATTGAGTGCGCCACCGAGCTCATGTACACTGCCAGCGTCCGGCGTACCCATGTACACCTGTCCGCCGGATGCTGGCGGACTCTTGCACACCACAACACCGCCGGTATCCAGCACTCTCGTGCGCACCTGTCTGCCAAACGCTGGCGGACTGTCACATATCACCGCCAGCATCTGTCAGACTCACCATTGAACGCTGCCGGACTGTTGCACACTGATTAGATAATCAGGCATTCTACGCCCTAGTACCACCTGCAGCCTGGTTTGTCCTGACCAGCCAGTTGCCTGCCAAGCCAGTCAGGTAGCTATTGAACCAGTGAGTAAATTTGCCACTCCTGACTCACAAATATACTGAGTGACTTGTAGTGTCTGACTATCTGCCCTCACCGCCATCCTCACCACCTCGG
Source organism: Boletus reticuloceps (assembly GCA_018397855.1). NCBI lineage: Eukaryota > Fungi > Basidiomycota > Agaricomycetes > Boletales > Boletaceae > Boletus > Boletus reticuloceps. The sequence continues at coordinate 15,007 of JAGFBS010000045.1, forward strand.
TTGGAGAGACTTGAAGAAATCTCCTCGGTCTGGTTTTTTCAGGAACAACCGCGGTACACCCACAGATGCTTGGGCTGCGCTGAAGAGCTGCTTTGGTGCCGCTGGATGAGACAAGATGCTGATCTTGGTCATTGGTACACCTGTGTAAGATTACTGCTGATATTCTTCAAGTTCCCCTTCCTGATTCATCTAGTGCGATCGTGGCGAGGATGGGTGTGATTGGTTTCAATGGGCTCTTGATTCCACTGATGATACACCTGCCTCTGCCACCCATTGAGGATAAACCCCACCGACACTTTTCCCAGAGGTTCCACAAACTCCTGCACAGTATAAGTGCAAACACTCGCTCTCTGTTCTTTCCCTCAACTCCCCATCAACCCACCACTCCTTTGATGAATCATCACGCTCACACAAGCATACACTATTCTCGCATGACAGGACACCAGCCCGCCGCTCCTCAAAATACAGACATGTACAGCATGAGCATACCATATCTTCGCACAACCGGACATCAATCTCCAGTGATCCCTCTTCACCAGCCCACCATTCGGACTCATCTGCCGGCCTTTCACCCTCACAGTGCCCTCTTGAATATGTGTGCAAACGCCAGGCAGTTAGGTCACATGCATGCCAGCATTCCAGTAGTCATCAGATATGGCCCTTTGACTTCTATGTGGATGAGATGGACCTAGGGTTCAAGAAATGTCGAGAGGAGTCAAATAGGCATCATCCTGTGGAGCAGATCTTTTCGCAGCACTTTAGCGTCAAGTTCATCTGGTCGACATTCTATGATCACCGTCACCATTGGATGAGTGTCCACTCATCAGTGCAGAGGCAGTACATTGACTACGGACATACAGAACATGGGCGCTGGTCAGTGTTTCTTCACAATGAGATCAAGGGCAAGAGGCGTATGGGTCAGTAGCACTATTAACAACCTTAGGATTTGTAGAAGATCATCCTAGTCTCTTATTTCGTGTCACAAATACACTTGCTTTGTAGTTCAGATGTGCAGCATATTGTATTCATTGAGACCACTTCTACTGCATGGAGGACACGACAATGGATATGAAAGAGACAACTACAGATGACTACACAATGGGCCAGTTACTAGGGCGAAGACCTTGTGTCTCTAGCTTGATTCTTGTCATCTGGTTGCAGCGCAAAATCATCTGATGCAAAAAGAAATCGTACTTGTCTACCAGCATCTCCCGACAGATAGCATGGTAGCCACCAACCCATACGTTGGTCTGCTCTGCAATCAACAAGTTGAAGAACCATCCTTGCCCATCTTCGCCGAGTAGCTCAGGGAATGCTGCCAGGTTGCAGTTTTCCTGGCAAAAGACATGGGTTTCTTTGTGCTTGGATTTGAAGTGAAAGACGTCAATGCTGAGGCCGACATTGGCAAAATACGGGTCTGATTTGACGTGTTGCGCAAGGGAGCAGTTGTTGTCGAAAAAATGTGGTCTGGTTTGATTGCTTCGATACGGAATGTACACTTGAGGAATTCCTTGAGATTGTGTATGTTATTAATGACAGCTGCGCGATTCGACGAAGACTTACAGCTACACTGGCGACACCCTCTGCACCAAACATGGTGTCTTGCCCAAGTACCATACCACAGGGTGCTACTGCGAGTTGCTCATTGTGGGTTCTTGAACGCGTAAATTTGGCATGAATCCTCTTGTGGGCCTTGGCTGGAGCAGGCACATGTTCTGGATCATCCTCAATGATGTGACCATTTGGATCAATTTTGAATTCTTCATCGTTGTTGTTGATAGCGGTAAGCTGAGCTAATGCCCTGGAGGTCGAAGAATGGCTACTAGGCAGGCCCGTTGCAGGCAGTCATGGAGCTGGAAACGAGATTGCCCCTTTGTCCTGATGGTGAGATTCAATGTGCTGATGCTCTGGCTCAGCGCATGTAAGTTGCCCAGGCACCACCTGCTCTGTACAACCAATGATTGCACACACATCTTCGAGGTGTGCGTGAGTAGGACAGAAGCAGTCATGGTTGTGCTTCAAGGGGACTTGACAGTTGTGTTGCCCGCAGCATGGATGTCCGATGCAAACACCATCAGTAACCACAACAGAGCATTTCCATTCGACTTTGGAAACTGGTGAGCCTTGGTGCGTTCTGTTGATACTAGGACCTATGTTTTCCATCGGTATTGTAGAACCAGCATGTGCATTTATCACAGAAATGGGTCAGCTCCGGCTGGCCCTCGATTCACATGCGCTGGTTCCGTGCGCGTATGAGGTCCTTGAAACGATCCTTTTGGTCTCCCAAGTGCGTGACAACAAGCTACTCTTGATGTTCAACCACATCTTCCAGTAAACAATAAAGTAGGAAAGCAGTCCAGACATGCTCCGACAAGAGTGCAAACCCAAACAGCCAGTTTGGCGGTGGTTGGTTGGATTGGGACATTGATGAATTGTACAGACTGGCGCAGGCAGTGGCGGACATACTTTATATGAGTGAGTAGCTGGCAGGACAATCAGCAAGCATGAGAATGTTCACCAATGATCCATTAGTGAGAGCCATATTTCGATAACCTGGCATTCTACAAACTGATGTTCACCAATCTGGATGACATCCGGGAGTCCTCCATAATACACACGCTCGCCCTTGTATACGCTGAAATTGTGGTGGTAATTGATCCCACATACTATGTCAAGTGATCAGATATTGTTTGTGCATGACACCTGACACCCACCTTTGCAGTAGAGGTGAACAGAGTAAATAGGGAGCGGACCAGTAGCAAGAGTATATAGAACACCCTGCCGCTGTTCTGCTTGCATCATGCACATGCCCTTGGATGTGCGAGGACAGGAAGATGCCAAGCAAAAATGGCTGGGTGGATAGAGTGTTTGAGTGGCTGCAAACAGATGATTCATACCAGGTGAGTAGCATCACAACAACTCAAGGCGGACACACCGTAGCCATGCAGTATACCATGCTGGTGCAAGGTAGAGAGTGGAGGATGAATGAGAGAGGCGAAGCTATCACTGCCCCATGCTAGATCTTTGAAGGCTGACCAGCTCTCTAGTATAGTACTAACAGAAAGGCCACATACTGCTGAGAGAAAAGCCTGGGCCGCAAGGGGAAGCACATCTGGGGCCAGAGCCGGTGACTGATCAGAGGGTTGGACAAGGACAATGTTGTTCTTGATGGCAGCGACACTGGCAAGAAAGTAACAGAAGGCGATTGAATGGGATTGACTGCAATCCAAGGGAGATTCTGGTTGAAAGTGTTGCTAGATCCATGTTTTTGCAGACATGAAGCAGCTGCGTACTCGTATCTGGGGTGCAAGAAAGACGCAGGATAGGGCGGGTGGGCACAAGCTGTGCTCAGCAGCCTTGGCATGGTCGCCCAAACCTTGCTGGGTCATGTGCGAACATTAGACATGTGATTCGGACAAGTCGGACAGCTCGGACAGCTTGAATGTTCGGACAGCTCAATTCCCAGACTTTTTGGAAGATATGTCAAAAGTTATAATATAGGGGACCTTTGGAATGTGTATAGACTTATCATATGCTACATTACAAGTGTTACAAATTGGAGGGTTCTCAACTTCAAACATGGATTGAATCCACTCAGCAGAAGATCAACCTGTACCTGGCATAATGTCAAAATGTATTAAATAACCATGATCAATTACTACATTTGAATTACAGATAGAGCATTCTAACCATCCAGCAGGAATCTGTTCAATAAACATTGTACATAGACGATCATTGACACTCGCAAAGTTGTGACCTAATGGAAATGAAATTGCCTAGACACCACTCATTGAGACTCAGGATGAGGACATGGAACATCTCAACTCTCCACCTGCTTTTGTGTTAGTGCCATCCACAGAGAAAAATACCAGCTCCGATCAATATCTGCCCCAGGTATCTCTTCCTGCCATTCCCTTTTCTCCCACCCTTCCTCCAAAGCCTGCTCACTACCAAGGAATGGCTGGTCCTGCTGGGAATCAAGAAGACAGGTGGGAGGGTTCTTGCAGAGCAGGTTACCTGCACCCACTGCAGGACCAATTTCATGCTGCTGGACACCCACTACCATACTTTCCCTACCCTGGTGATTCTTGAGCTATATACAGTACCTTCCATCCTTGTGACTTCCATCCTTGTGATACCAGTCAATATGGGCCTGGGATGTTCCCTGGCATACTCCCTTATGCAGAAAACCCAGACCAGGCATACCATTGTGATGATCATAGAAGCCTTAATCCCCCCTACCCTGTGACTCACAGCCTGTCAGTGGAATCTCATAAATTGTGTTATCCATCCACTGAGGCTAGGCAGTATGGTCTTGGTGTTTGTTGTCTTGTTACTGGCATCTCTGCCATTGCTTCTTAAAATGTACAAGATGCATTCAATTTGATCCTGGTTGACTATGATTTATTGCCAATGAATAGACAAGCACATGTGGTGTTGGAAGACTCATTGCAAAGTGGACGAGGATGCACAACTTTGTAACTCACATGAGATAGTATGTCATTCTTGAGAAGCTTCTGATAATACTTCGAATGAGTAATTTCTTTGCTGAATGAATGAAGAAGATGCTGCTCAGCAGCTAGTTAAGATTCTCATAGTTCATATTTCCCCTCTCCTCATGTTCACTTCATAGCTCAACTACAAGCAAGCAAAGTCACCTCCATCCCTCCCTTGTCTACTCTACACACCAATGGTGGACATGGCTTGGAACTAAGTAAGTAATAACTGTATATATGGAAACTAGTGAACTTACTCTTTGATCAGTCCAGCTGAGGCATCTGTTGGTGGCCTTATCTGCCACCAGCGAGTTGGCCGTAGATATAACCATGCACAGCATGACACGCATAGACATGAGACTGATCACTATAAGTAAATGTGTAGTGCTGCTGAACTTTCAAACTGATCACTTGACTAGCATACATGCTTGGTATTGCAGAGGCTGTCATTTCAGCCTGCAAAATGGGTATGTACCTTTTCACCCATGCCACAACAAATGCCACTGGCACAACTCTCCCACTACACATCTCCTCTCCACCCCTTGCTGTCACATTGCTCACTGATCTACCCATGGATACACCATTAACATCTGGTTATGGTCAAACCTTCAGGCGACAAGGTCCCAATCATGAGTTCAATCCAGGTGTAGCTTGCATGGACGATTGAGTGTATTGCTTATACAAAGATTTTTTGTATGAGGTTCCTCAAGACAATGATGATAATTGACTCAGAACTGTACTTGGTCACAAAGGGGCATTGTGGTGGTGTTTTCTGTGGCTGGTAAGTCCAGTTTATCACAGTTGTGTACATGTCCTCAGTGATGGACAGGTCCCTGGCACTTAGGCAAAAAACAGCACCACAAGTGCTAGGTGTCAGTTATGCCTGTTACTCAAGGGTGCGATCTGTGTCTGTGGGTTTCACCATTGAATCATTGCAGTGGGCAGTGGACCACAACGAAGCAGAGTGGCTTCAAGTTAATGGTCTTCTCTCAACTTGGGCTGGCCAAAATGGCCCACTGTAAAGATGCTAATCACTCTGTAGATGGTAGATGGTGGACAGTAGATGGTAGATGATAGATGGTAGACAGTAGGGTAGACAGTGACAGTGACAATAGTTGTGAGCCAAACGGAAGCTACTTTGAAATTCAAAGTTACAAGAATTTTTATAGTCCAGGTATACCTGGACCCTAACTACGAACAAAGAAACAATAAGAAGTAAAAAGGGCGACCTCTATTGGTTGTGCTAATACATATGAGTATGAGTCAGATCAATCCAAAATGGAAGAAAGATGTACTAGTGAGACAAGGTGGTCTAAACAGTTAGATAAGATATAGTCCAAACTAGTCCAATGACACCAGAGTACCAGAGTGAAACCAGACTTCAACAATAGATAATGGAATATGAGTTGGAATGATATGGGTGTGCTAGGAAGTGGGGAAAAGGAGGAATACGACCGTAAAGACAAACCACTCTTTACATCTGAGGGAGATTTGAATACTGACTGTCCCCAGTCAGTCACATGATGTGTTGACTAAGCATGCAGAGTGCGAAAGTGGTGTGGACTTTTTGATGTGTTGAGTCCTTTTAAACTGTGTATTCTCTCTTTGTCTCTTTACTAATTCTCATTCACTCTCATGTCTCAATTCACCAGCTGGGTCAGCTACTGCTGTGCAATGATAGACATCAGCATGATTCTTCAATGTGACCTGTGCAAAAAATATGTGACGGCCACTGAACAGGTCCAGACCATGGTGAAGTATATGCCTGAAGATTGGGAGAGTCTGCAGGAGGAGATAGCAGTGTGGGTAGAAGAGTTCAGACATGTGATGGTAAGTGGTCACTGTTGTAATGGTATACCTTCTTACACAATCTTGTTTCTAGGATGAGTGGAAGGTGGCATGGAAGGAAGCAAACATGGTCCACATTGACAAGGACCTTGATAATCATATGATGGCATCAATTGTGGAGGCAGAATGCATGCACATGGACTGGGAGGGGTATCAGCAGGCACCATCAATACCCAAGGAAGCTGTGGTACCAGAGGCCACACAAACAACCAAAATGGAGGTTGGGGAGGTGGAGTAGCATGGTGCGCAAGCCAGAGAAGGCAACTGCGTCATTGGGTACACCATCTATTGCATTCTCTCTGAAGGTAAGTGGTTGTGACTAGTCCATAACTGTGTCTAACATCAACAGTGGAGGAAGGTGCAAGCATGCAGCGGCAGAAGACCACTGCCACTGCTGAAACGACCATGTCTTGCCACCAGCAAGTTGTCCAGGCATGTAACAGCTGTAAGAGAGCTGACATCACCAATCAGTGCACAAAGGGGACCAGGTGGTATTCCTGCAATGTAATTGCCTGAAGATGAAGTGCAGTTGGGCAGCAGGATGACATGCTCCCCAGAAGACGGAACCAGTGGTAGTTGTACTTGAGATGATGAGAGGTAAGTGATAGGGGGTCGTCATCATAGTTCGCTCTAACAATAGGACAGATGGGAGACCATTCCGGGCAGTGGCCAAGGTCCGAGAATGGAGTGAAAGAGAGAATGAAATGAAGGAAATGAGACTAAGTGAGTGAGGGGAAGCATATGGGAAACTAGTTCATGTGTGGGTTATCACCCAACTTGGTTTCTTCAGTCTACTGTTTGCTTCTATTTCTACCAGAGTTATCTTGAGGACGGGCTATGTGTAACGGGCATGGTGTCTTGGAGTACATGTGAAGCAAAGGTTAGTACATGGTTGGGATAATGTGAGACACAAGACAGAAGGAGAAATAAATGTTTAGTCTTTGGATGATACTCATTTTTGTATGTTTTTGTGGTTTTTATCAAATGTATTTTTGTGTAGTAATGTCTGTCAGTCTGCATTTTTAGTAACTGGATGAGTGAGGAGAGAGAGTTACTGGTCTAATCCTGGGGTAAAAAGAGACTATAATATGATATAAGGTGAGAAATGAGGACCCTTGACCAGACTAGTCAGGATCAACCGAGTCCAGGTCTTCTTCATCATGCTCTTCAATGTCTGCTCCTGCCAGCTTGTCCAGATTGTCATCATCTGGGCCTGTAAGATTAGTGATTGGCATGGAAGGGTGGAAATGAGATAGTAAGGAATGATATGGAAAGCTGCATATTGCAGCTTTGAGACTCAAAGCGAGCCTTGAGGAAATGCTCATGGATTGACTCCAAGTCCTCCTGATGCTTTTGGAGCTGGCGGGCTTGCCAAGCAATTAATTTGGATGAGGAAAGGAGGTCAATATCTGGTAAAGGGATGAGGAACATAGCCTTGGAGAGATCAAAGAGAAAGAGCAGTTCAACACTGTGAACCATGAAGTAGGGGGACAAACTGGTTGAGCAGAGTATGGTGACTGTCTCAGCCCAAAAGACCAAGTAAGTGGCAGTATGCCAGTGTAACTTCCCTCTCAGGAAGTTTTAATAATGTTCAGTCGGACATCCAAATGATGTCATTTGACCACACCATTAGCTTGCAAGTTGTAGAGGAGATGCAAATGTGATGAATACCATACCAGTCAGCTAGCATGTCCATGGCTTGGACAAACACTTGACCATTGTCAGTAACGATGACCTGCACGAAATTAGTATCGTGCTGAGTCAGGACACGAACTCTTAGATTTCCAGCATAATCTACGGCTGGAAATTTTCTGTTACCTCATGTACAGGTAGACCACTATGTAGGCTACCTTCCTACCAAGTTTCATTTTCCTACCCCCAATCCTCAAGGAGATATTCACAAATCAGTTGTGAAGTTCCTTACGCTAGTGTATACTACACTAACATTATGTATACCTTTATTAGCTTCCCATATATAGGAAAGCCCCTATGTAAAATACATTATCATGTATTGCATTGCTTTATCTGCACAGCCCTTGAGCCACATGATCACTGCTGCATAGCATTGAACCTGTGTGACTCTATGTATGGAATTATAAGGTTTGGGTGTTTCCCTGGAAATGCACAGCCTTAAAGCTGTGCAGAGTTCTGTGTTTTGTGCACAGCCTCAAGGAACAGATGAGTAAGCGCCAAGCCGATCCTTACCAATCATTGTAGCAGCCAGCCAATAGCATAAGAGCCTCAATGAGTGGATTGGCTGTGCACATAGCCCAAAAGCAGCTACATATGGGAGCACAGCCTCATGTAATAATATAAGCAGTGGATTCTGCCAGCAAAAGGAGAGCCAATAAATCAAGAGCCAAGTATCTAGAAGCCAAGCATCTAGATAGAGCTAGATAAGGAGCTCATTAGACTAGACTTAGTAGTACTACTACTACTAGCTAGTCAGTTGTATTAGATAGCTTGTACTAAGCAGAAAACAAGTGCCCACAGAAGGCAACCTATACAAACAGATTATCTAAGCATATCCCTAAGTGGGCATATCATTTGCCAACTGTAACCTAAGTAAATCTAGCCTAGGAATACTTGGGAATATTCACCTTAGAAATCACCTTGCAAACCTTGCTGACTTGTATTCACTCCAGTTGCCCAATATAGCAGGTTTATAAATAACCAATATTGTGTGTAAACTGAGTGACATATCTAGTATTTTCCCACACCATAGCCACCATAGTTTCCCAGGAAACATAGCTAATTTTCTATTAGACATTATATCACCATTTTTGTCTATATCAATTCCAATAACAGAATTTTTTCTGTACTTTGTCTGTGTAAAATTACACAATAAGACAAGCTCCCATTTCGGCACATAGCCCCTAACACAGCCACTATACTTGAAGCTCAACAAAGCTTACAAGTTCCCTACACTTTCTATAGCTAGTACCTCTAGTGTTCTTTACCTAGTTATTACTAGTATCTCAGTAGTTCAGTAACTACTCACCATTACCTACACTCAGCTAGGAAGAACCCAACCCTTTTCCTTAGATAAATAATCAGGAAAGGAAGAACGACCGGGGAGCCAATTGACTAAGTTTTATCACTTACTCAGTAGATCAGTTACTATTTCTTTTCTTCTGTTTGATCTGGTAGTTAGTGTTGTCCTATCACCAGCTTATAGCCAGATTTGCCCTGGAGGATTAATTGCCCATAGATTTCCCTAGCCATCTAGCAATCCAAATCCTGAACGAACGACAACAATTTCAGAGAGGGGATCCCACCGGCAGAGGATATGAAAGAAGTGAGGGAGGAAGTGTTCTTGGAGTGCAACATATGCCACTCCAGGTAAGTGGACAATGCACACTGAACTTGGATGATATAGTGATAGCCACCAGACTGGGGCATCAGCATGGTGTCCAGATGAACTTTGTGAAATAGTCCACAGATCACCGGAACGGTTGGCAGGATGTGGAAGCAGTTCATCTGACACACTTGGTACTCATGGTAGGTTTGGATGAACCAGTCGTTGATCAACATTGGCCACCAGAAGCACAGCAAGAGCCTAGTCCAGACTGTGAAGATATCTTTGTGCCTGAGATCATGATGTGCCTCCTTAATCAGCTCGTATCTTTGATGCTCCTATATGACTAGCTGATGACATCTGTGTGGCTCTCATTGCCACAAGGAACTGTTGAGCATGAAGAATTTGGTGGTGGAGTTGATGAAGGACCAAAAATCTGCATCAGAGAGGTCAGTGAGTTATACATGGGTCATGAGAAAGCCACAGATCAGTTTGATCTGTGCCTTGAATGCTATGGCCTTTATGGACTGGGAGATGGAAGGAAAGTCTGGAGAAGGGTCCAGCTCAATGTGAGCTGACAAGAAAATAGACAAGTAAGTAGATGGTTAGGGAGTAAGGGGAGCAGTTGAAAGTGTAACATAGTCCGATGAAGGTAAGGGGAAGAGCCAATGTATAAGGTAAAGTTGGCAGCAACAATGGTTGCAGCATAGAGGGAGTGTCTATCTTTGAGTAGAGTAATGCAAAACAAATAGTAATTGTCTAACCAACCCTCGATGTTGTCAACCTCAGGCAGATTATCATCAGAAGGAGGATGCCGAGATAGTCTGTCAGGACCAGCATGTTTGGCAGTGGGAATGTGATGTAGTTCGAAATGAAATAATAAAATACTGGCAATCCATTAATTGATGGTCACATTCAGTGTAAGGCCCAGGTTATTAATCATATCTTTGATGTATTTAGCATCCATTTTGACAATAAGGTTTGGAACACTGAAGATGAATACATGGACTGCTCAAAATGCCTGAAACAATCTGTATAGCCTGAGCTTGGCCTGTTAATAGCAGCTCTCAATGCTTGTGAGGCTAATGGAGCAGAACCAGTTTGGATAGCACTTGCCATCCTCACCTTTCTGCAACAAAATAAAACTGATTGCAATAATGAAAGTGTCCATGGCAAGGATGACCACTGACTGCAGGCAACCATAGAAAGTGTTTTCAGGAAAGCAGTTCAGGTTACATTTCAGTGGACATACAGCCTCATCTTTGAGGCTTTTCTATGCATAGTATGATAGGCTGGGTTGAAATTAAAGGTGTACAAAATAATCATCTAGTATGGTGGTTGTCAGCATACAACTTCATGGTTGGCAGATACAATGCATGGACCAAAAAGGAAGGTAACAAGATGGCATGTAACAAAAGGATCTAATATTATGTATTTGGTGTGTATTTTCTTCACGTTAACCTCCTCACCCTTACAGACAAGTAAAACAACCAAACCTGTCTATGGGTCTAGTGTCTATAGGAACAATCAATAGGAAACAATCAATGGAAGGTTTGGGAAAACACTAGGAAATCTAAAGTTAAACTTCAGGAGAACAAGACTAGAGAGTCTTGGACTACTGGTCTATAGTATTTATACTACTAGTACAAATGCACAGACTGTGCAGTGCTTATCTATGACTACTATAACTAGTTACTTATGCTAGATACTGGGTAACACAGGGCATACATGTATAGTACATGAGGTGAATTAATAATTGGAGGACAGGGAGAGTTGTGTACAACATGCACTAGATAGGGGTCATGAGATGAGCATGAGAATACATGCACAAGCTGTGAAAGTCCAGAGTGCATAGCCTAGATATAAATACAGTAATAATGTGGCCTTTGTGGAAAAGTGGAATTAATGGAGTGTAGAGAAAAGTGGTAGTGAACTAGCAATATAAAGTGTAGTGACTAACCAATGTGACTGATCAGTGATCAGTTACTAGTGAAAGTGTAGTGTCCAGGTTATAGGGGTTATTCATGTGTGCATTGAATATCTAGTGACAAATTACTGCAGAAATAGTTTACTTATACCCTGGTGACTTGGTGTAAACATTTCCTTTTTGTTTTATGTTTCTGCTCACATTGGTTTAGTATTCAGCCTCCTGGCCAATTCCATTCTGTGTATATACCCAGGGCTTCATTTAAAATTGGTGGCCATTTCTATTCTTATGAATGTTACCATCTTACTGAATGTGTATGCTATATCGACTTTAAACTCGAGGTCGAACTCACCAACCAAGTCCATCACCATGCATGGGAGACACTGGCACGGCTGCCCCAATGGTAATAATGCCACCACCTGACGATGGTGAGGTGGCATGATCACTACCACTGAGTCTTTGTGAGCTGAATGGCTTTGTTGACAAGTAGATAGTAGTTCACATATTTGTAACTACAAAAATATACTTTTTTTAATCTACTAAGTGAATTGGCTGGAAAATAAAAAGAGAAAACAATATCAGCATTCTCTGAGTCTACTGTAGGTACTGTACAGGCACTTCAGATGGTACAGTGTATTACATTCTGTACAGATGAGCACAGCTTTACCAAATTTGTACAGTGCTGTTGTCTTTTCCCTTTTCTTGCTCGTTTTTGTCCCATTGATCTTATCAGATATTGCTCATCAAGTCCTTATCTTATCGAGTCACATGATAGGTCACATGACCTTATCTCTTATCTTGGCTGTGCTCCCCATGTCACATACATTCCATCCTCATGGACACCTCGTGCTTTTCCCATTGACTCACTTTCCCTTATCGTCCAATAGCATTTATAGCTCTTATCTAGGTTTGCCTCATGGTAACCAGTGAGCGTATTGGTTACTAGATATAGTTATACACAGCTTGGTCTGTGCACGGTCTCTTGTAGTATATATAGTTGTATTTTACATAGAGTACGCTAGTCTAGTTCTCTTGTGATTTCCCGAGGTTTCTCTTGTTGAATAACCACTCTTCGTTTCCCTCGCTCCTTTCTTGACCTCTTCATCATAGACATTACAAGTGCCATATAGAAAGCCTCTTGTCGATGTTACTCACACCAACGACTTTGTAGAACCTTGGTTGTTATACAAACACACTGCCAACCGTAACCTAAGCAAATCTAGTTTAGAAATACTTAGTATCTGCTACACACAGAGATCTTGCTGACATACATTCCACTCCAGTTTCCCAATAAATAAGGTTGTAGACAACCCATATTACATGAGAACTGAGTGACCCTTTAGGAAACATTCCTACAACTTACACCAGACATAGCCACCTTAGATTCCCAGGAATCTAGCTACTCTTCAAATAGGTGTATATTCATAGCAAAGTCTATAATTTGGTACACACAATCAAACAACTCATATTAGCACACTCATATACTACTATACAAGGTAGTCTAGTCACACCCTTGACAGCTAAACCATTAGCTTTAGAATCCTCACACAAACCACACTACAATTCTGTACGTATCTATCACTAGTATCTCTAGCAACCCATTAGCCAGTAACATCAGGAATAGTCTACATCATATTCCTGATTTCCTTAGAACTTATATTAGCTAGGAACGAAGCCAACCCTTTTACCCTTGACTAACCATCAGGAAAGGAAGAACAACCAGAAATCCAATTAGTTAAGTTTCTTACTCATTTAGTAGACAATTTTTATTTTTCTATAGTATCTTCTGTTTGATCTGGTAGGTAGAGTTGTCCTATCACCAGCTTATAACTAGATTGGGCCTGGAGGATTGATTGCATAGGATTTTCACCTTGTGAATCTAGCACTCTATATCCTGTAAAAACGACACCGGGTATCAAATTGGGACAAATCTCAGAAAACTTTGGGACATTAGAGGTTTCTGTGTTGTTGCTGCTCAGTGTCATCAACAAATCTCACAACACAGTGCTGGCATCTGACATGACTCTAGCTCTCCATCCTCTCGTTCACCAGATTGTTCACTTATTTATTGAGCTGGATTTGTTATTTCATGATTTTTCAGGGTAGACATGTTCCACTTTTCATCGCCTCTTCTTTGCCCATGTACATTCAACTCCATGCCCTCCCTCGCTTGTAACTGGCAAGTCACACATGCCAGAACCTTCAATCCATTCCATGATTCACAAGATTCAACAATGTCTCAAATCAGCCATATTTGTCCCTGTTCCCCATTTTATCCAGCATGCAGACTTGTCAGATATACTCTTAATTGGTATGGCTCATCATTGGGAGCTCCTTTTCACATGTGTCCTCATTTTTCAGTGCAACTTTGAAGATTTCAACCAGTTTATGAACACATCACTATCTGTCACAGGTTGCCTTCCAGACAGAACCATGTATGACTTTCATTATCTGGCTTTCTCCTCACACTATGCTCACATTTTGCCTAGGAGTTATCTGCTAGATGACTGTTTTGTCATGCACCATGACATTCAGACCACCTTCAATGCATGGTACATGTTGTTACACTTGGCCTGGGTAGGGATGAGCATAGCCTTGAAAGATAGTTCAAGGTTTCAATGAGTAAGTGCACACTCAAGTGATAGTGTGAAGTCCAAGGGAAATGTTCCACTCAACAGTGGGAACAACTGATCAAGGGTTCAAGGGGCTGGTCTAAGGCCAGGGGTGAGACTTAGTGATGAAGGCAAGTAAGCATGATTCAAGGAGATCTAAGCTAAGGTACAGTGGAGAGGTATCAAGGGTATATATACCCAGGTACATGATTTAGTGTAGGCATAGTAAGGGCAGGTATGGAAGGCTATGGAAGGTGGAGGAAGTATCACTGATGAAGCAGAGTATTTATGGAACATGGATGAGTCAGCAATAAAAAGAAATAATGTCCAAAGACGAGAGTCGAATGCAGAAATACAGAATGAGAAATGAACAAGTTGTAACACATGCATGATGATACTGACAAGGAGACCCTTTATACATCAGATGACCATACACTTTTGGGTTAAATCCCCTGTGATTGGTATCCTACTAAAATTGTTTACATCATGGTGTGGACTACTACAAGTGACGATATTTTTACAGCTACATATGATAGCATATATTTCAATCATTTCATTGTGCATCATGCTATTGTCATTGAGTCTCATTTTGTACCTACATGATCGGTTGGGATTAGTACTCTACCAGAAGCCATTTGCTGCACACTTGATATGTACATGACAATGTTCTTATTGTCACACATTAAGACACTCACTAGCCAGCTCATTCATTTACATTGGGCACCACTGTTGTTTATATTGATTATTTGGTAACCTGTGCATTTCAGCATGTTTTTGATGGTTTTGCCATCTTTCTTAGTTATTTTGCATTGTGTGACATGTTCAACTTCAATCACATCCTTTTATTGCATGTGATCCCACTTTTTCCTGGGCCATTGGTGGTGTCAAATGGGGTGTGCAGGTGCATTTTCATCAGCCTCTTGTCAATTCTTCTTCTTCTTCTATCCAGGTCTCAAGCCTGTGTGCAAGCCAGACTGCTTGTCCCTGATGTGGTCTCAATCTTTTTTTCTTTTGCCTCTTAATATACCCACTGTGGACATTGGTGAAGTGATAGATGACCTTTTGATGTCATGTACTCAGAACTATGCCCAATGTACTTCCTCTCTGGTAAGTTTGATAGATGGTTTCTTGATTTGTAGCTGTCTTGTATATGCCAAATGGTTTCCACCTCCTTCTTGGTGACTTTTCATATTTTTAGTGGCGTTTGGATAGATGCTTAACTTCATAGCACTCACCTGCCAAAGCCATTTTACCATTGAGAATGATCAGTATTATTGGTCCTTGCAACTAGTTTAGATAGATTTTTTTGAATTCAGGTTGATGTCTATCTATATCTTCCTCCCAATGTGACTCTGATGACAGTTCTTTTCTGTTTGTTGAATGAACCTTATTGATCCCAAGTAAGGCTTCATACCATCTTCACCCACCAATCTTCCTTCTTAGCTCATAGCTGTGTTGCTTTTACCTATCAGGAAGTCGCTTTCCTCATCTTGGCATGTTATTGGCACCAGAACAGTCAGCTTTCTGTATCACCACTATCCTCACCACATTTTGTGTCATGAAGCTCCTGGCTGGTGATTGAATATGCTACAACTTGGCTTATCCTAGATTATCTGAGTGTTATAAACTATCGACAATTATGGGAACTCTTCCCCTTTCCCATCACTAATATCCTTACTGATACTGCCATCAATGCCACTCAATGGCACTTCAACATATCTCTATTGCTGTGCATTCTTATCATTTTCTTTGGTCCCTTTTAACACTCCATCTAGGCAAATCCAGTAGATGACACTTTTTCCAGAGTTCACTCTAGTTTGATTTCTCTGGGCATCATGTTCGGTGATATATTGCAAGAGTTTGCTGCCTTCCAGGGTGCCATTTCAACACTAGACACTGTGTCCTCCTTGTACTTTGACATTCTACCTGTATCAACCAGGGCATTCACCTTCTTATTGGATTAAATTCAAACCTCTGCCTATTTTGTGGCATTGCATGGTTGGCCTTTCCTCCAGATAATATGCCTTTGTCCAAAGTGCACATGCTATGTTCTCTCTATCTTTCTGTCCAACATGCACTCCATCAAATCCAGGCTCATCTTGGGCTTAGTGTTTCAAAGTTTGGTCCAGTCCAGTTTTTAACCTTTCTAATTAGGCAACCAGACCTAAACTGGACCGAAAAGTCAGTCCTAAATGGTCCAATCAATCAATTGCAACCAGCGTTTTGGAAAACTGGTGTTTTGTTACGACTTTATCTTTTCTTTTCTCTTATCGCTTATCTTGTACTACACGCACTGCGAACACTATTCCTTTTCTACGATGACT
This sequence comes from Boletus reticuloceps, assembly GCA_018397855.1. Taxonomy (NCBI): domain Eukaryota; kingdom Fungi; phylum Basidiomycota; class Agaricomycetes; order Boletales; family Boletaceae; genus Boletus; species Boletus reticuloceps. The sequence goes on from JAGFBS010000045.1 coordinate 31,512, forward strand.
TCCCTTATCTCCAGCTCCTTCCCGTCGGCACTCCGACGGAACTCCACTTGCTTGTCATCGTATATCTTCCTCCACCTTCTATCTCATTCCTTCGTATTCTATGCCTACCCTTAAGCTTCTCTTCCATGTAGTATATAAACCGTCGTTTATCACCCCATGTACTCTCTTTACTCTTGAGCTCCCTTGTATTCTTGTACCTTGTACAATCTATCGCTCTTGTGGTCCCCACTTGAAACCGTTGGTAATCAGCCCAACCTCCTTGAACCCTTGAACCTCGTGTGGACGACCCCACGAGCTCCTTGACCCCTTGTAGTCTTCGTCCTACTCTGAAGGACGTTACTTCTATAAGACCTCGTCGTGCTTCTGAGTCGACGCTCTCCTCGTTCCTCGCTTCACAAGGGCTACGCTCGTACCTACCCGGTCCAAGCGTAACATGTTTGATCCATATTCCATGGGAGCCACACTTCATAGTAGTCACACAGAATGTAGTACTGACCCCGAGATTCCTGCTGACCTAATATTTACCCAAGGCGGTCAACACAATCATGAGATATGCATCTTTTAAACTAGCATGTCATTATTAGACCCATAGAAATGTCATCAAATCTATATGGGTGAATAAAATCAAAATAAATTGCTAGGAATTCTGAAGAAATCAGGGGTGATAGTCCTAATTGGGAAGTGTGGCTGTACATCAGTTACTGGACCAGTCTTTTGAGTTTCTGTAAAACCAGGCAACTCCAACTGGTCTGATACTCAAAGATAGGCAACTTGTAACTGCACTGGACTGGACTTTTGAAAGGTCCAGTCCAGTTGCCAGTCTTTTTGAGGTTGTGCAATTGAACTTTGATTCACTACTTGGGCTGGTCATTTCGCTCTCCAGTCCCACTAGCATGGGATGTGTGGTTCAATCTTCCTTTACCTTTTACAATGTAGAATTGAAATGGGATCAATTTTATGACTTGGTACTCAATTTTGAAGATGATTTACTGACTTTGTCAAGTCGACAGATGAGTTTCTCTCCACTGAAAGATTCCTGAATACAGGCATGTAATTCCTTACTATGCCTGCCACCACTTTATTCATCTCAGCGCAGGGAATGTACTACAAACCTGGTATTAAGATTGTCAATTTATTCCATTGGACTGCTTTCCTATTATTGATCTTTGTTTGTGCAATTAAAGATTGGTGATCATCATTCCTACTAGAAAATTGCTTGCAGTGTATACCTGCATAAACACATCTACATTCTTCACAAGAAGAGCTTGACTTCCCCTGAGATTTGTTTGCAAGCAAGGTGGCTATATAATGATCCTTTCAGAGTAGCCGCTTCCATAAGAAGTCAATTTGGGACTGATTAGGAGTAATTTAGAACATCAAACACAAACCAGAGACATTCCCTTGGTTTTCCTTGGTACCTCTGGTAGGGTTTCCCAGGGGCATTTTCATCAGCTAGTTTTTAGTTTTAGACTATCTGTATCTGAGTCACTATCCACCTTTTCTCTTCATTGAAATGAGATATTTGCTTTGTGAGTCCCTGAGAGCATCAGCTCATAAACTGCATCTTCTTTCCTTCTCATGGAAGGGGTGTTTCAAGCAGATTTTTCTGGGTTAAATGATAAAAACTCCTTCTTTGACCAGATTTTATATATATATATAGAAACAATAAGCTTGAGACTAATCAAATGTATTAAATGCATACAAACCAAAGCTAGAGTAGCCAGAAGTTTGAGACAAGATCAGATAAAGCTGTCTGATGAAAGGAGAAACTGTTGAATTCTGGGAAGAGTTGACTTAGGGATATCAAGTCAGTTGTGGACAGTATCTTTGATAAAATCTACCACTGCCATTCATTCCTCCCCTCCCACCTCTAAAACCTGTGCCAAAGAGTTTTTCCAGTCAAGTATGTAACAGTCCTTGGCCCATATCCAAAACTAGTCTGAAGATCTGAAACTCAAATCTGGCCTTGTGAATCTAGCCTAAGCTAAGGAGGAGGTCATAAGCCTGGCTGGATGATCTGCTATCTTGGTGCCAGGGGTTCTCTTGGTTAATAATCATTTCCAACAAAGAGAATGAAGCCAGTCACAAACTTGAGGAGGATTTCCCATTCCTTTGGAGCTGACCAAGGACCTGAATACAGGCATTCTTCAAAGAAGGATGGACTATTCCAGTTATCTCATCTAGAAGGTGTTCAGTAGCACTGACTTCTTGCAACCACTGAACAACCACTGGGTCTTGAAGGCATGGAGAGAGACATCACAATAGGGTCTGATACTCTCTGCCAGGAAGTTAATTTATAAGATAAATAAAAGAAATAATGCCAACCTCACAGGATTGCATAAAATGTGCAGTTGAAATTGTGAGTTTCCCCTGCTGAACTTCATTAAAAGCCTTCTCAGGGCTAACAAACCCCTATATTCACCAAGAGGTATTGCTTGAGGAAGAGCAAATGGCTTTGTCTAGTTGAGGTTGCAGATAGAATATAGAGTGGTTGTAAAAGGCCTGCATGGAATTCAATGAGAGGGATGAACAAATCAGGTAGAATGCATAGCTACCACTCTGGCAGTGGATATAAGCAAAGGGAGGGGCCATGATAGTACCTTGCTCTCCTGGTCAATAATGGTACATAGCTCATACTATTTTCCCAAATTAGATAGGTTGAAGTACTTTTGAAGCTTCTGGAGTCATATAGAGATATTGGCAAATGTTGACAAGTGTTTAGCCATGTCGACAAACCTATCAGCATCTAAATCTAGAAATACTGGGAAATAATGGAATTAGAGTTGCTTAACACAGAGAATGAATATCTACTATAATTTGTCAAAGTGTAAGCAAGTATTAGAGTAACTCTTGTCCACTCTGCTTCAGTAACAACCCCCTTTCTGGCCAAATGGATATTGGGAATATTAGACCATTTGATTCATAGTCTTAATCTACATTGGTAAAGTCAGAAAATTCTTCAAAGAGAAGAGAAGAGAGCACATCTCATATAGCCCTTTTGCAGGCTAAATGGTTGCTCCCAGACTGAAAGCAAAGAGCATTTTGAAATCTTGCTTGCTTAATTGCCTCTTCTACTATACTAGCCAGAGTTTGCATTTTGTGATGAGATTTAATTTTTACTGTAGGTAAACATACATTTTCCATACAAAGGAAGGCAACGCAATAACCATCCTGGTGTCTCAAGTGCAGGGGTGATGGGAGTTGGAATGAAAGATAAGATATGGGATTCACAGATAAGGAAATCATGATGAGCACCATTGAGATTATTATAAATAAGGTCAATTGTCTTTCTAACAGCTATAGAGAGTGAAGCTGTGCTGCACTGCTCAGAGAAAAATGGTGGCTGAACATAGTGAAATTAATTACTTTCTGGGCTGAGAACCTTGCTAAGCAGCTATATAATTCTCTGAATGTCATTGCTGAACCATCACAGAACATTACTGAAAGCTGCAAATTTTCTTGTATGTCACTGTAGCAAGTTGAGAAGAGACCACAATGCAAAGGAATGTATAAATTGCCAAATGAAAGAAGCTGAATCTTCAAACTCAGAGCAGGGACCTCACAGCTGTTACCTGTGGAAAAAAAGTGAGAGATGAAGACAGACAGTGATGATGGTGTATACCTGATATCACTGTTTCATTTCCAGAGCCTTTGGAGATTCTGGAAGTCTTTGGGTATAAAATCAATGACTTCCATTACTAACCTCCCTGCTAAATTCTTCACAGTGTCTTGCATGTCCAGCTATTTTTAGCCCAGGGATTGTTTTCTTAGGGAACACAAGCTCAGTCAAACAAATAAGTGATGTATGTCATCTGAGTCACCATAATGTAGTGGAACAGCTTTAATGCTTATCCAACTGATGACAGATACATCAACAAGCAAGATCTGCTGGATACAGCATTCTAAGTTCTCAAGTTGTATTACTTGTTGCAGAACCTGCTCACATTCAACATGCAGTAGCTTCAGGGCCACACCTGTATCTACTATAGCATTTGATAACTCATCATTCACTTAACTTCAGTGACAGTGCCACTGAAACAAGGTTAGCACCCCAGGCATAGTAGATGTGCTAGAGATCCATGCCTTTGGGAAACTATACTCCTCCAGAATGCCAGCATGGCTTTTGTCAGCTTTGTTTTTCTGGTTGTGATACCTTTGACTGAATCATAAGGGTTGTCCTTATCCTCAAGAATTCAGTGTCACTGTCCACCCACTCCTGACCCAATACAAGCCATTCAAAATGGGCTTGTGCATTGGCTCATTTGCTCTCATCACTGCCATCTATATCTGTAATTCAGCCCTCACATGATATGATGAAGATGAAGATGTCAATGTTGATGTGATCACTGACAAGCTCCATTGATCTTTCAATCTCCATGCTGAACAAAGATGCAGCACATCTCCATCACTTTTACAGTGTGCTTGTACCCCCATTGGCATCTATTTCAGATGGTTGATCAGAACTTCCAAGATATCCTTGGGTATAGTATAAATAAGAATATAAGAGACAATCTCAATCAAGAACTCAAGCTACTTGAAGTCTTTAGAAGGCATCATAGAGACTGTTGAAAATCCCTACTAGGACTGGGTCATAGCTAATGCAAGGGTAAGTAACAGGGGAGGCTAGAAGCCAAAGTCAGCTTGTATATGTAACTATTGGGTGTCATATTCCTCAAAAAAGCCTCCCAAGCAGCCTTGAAAATGTTTACAGTAGTTTGCATAATTATTGATACATGAGCAACCAACTGATATCCCCTGACCTCAAGCTTGCTACAATATGGCTCTACAACCAAGGCATCCTCAGTACCCCATAAATTCTCAACTCCACTGGCTGTTTGAGGCCCACTTTCTAGTGTATTTGTAAGCTCTGCATGAACTGGTGATGTCATAGCACACCTACCACATGCACTCATTGAATGACTAAGATCTCTCAGCTTTACTGACATCCAGTATCTCATGAAGATCATCCATCATCGTCCTGATTGGTTCCTTGAGGAGCTTACTAACCCTCTGCAAGACAACTGCTTTATCTCCATTGACTACATGACCATTCACCATGAGCTTATACATATTGGAGTCTCCATCAAAAAGCTGAAGAAATTTGCCAAGGAGATATCTGTGCAGATTTCATCCATAGAGTCTCCCAATATGCTGAGGACCAACTTGTTTTATTGATGAGATGTCTAAGAACAAGCATACTCCATTCAAGTTATACAGTTGGTTGAAGAAGAGCTAGAAAACCTCCATGTGAGGTATCTTTGTATGTGGACACTGCCTAATTGCTGTTGGCATAATGTTGTGTAACTTTGCCACATAGTAATCCACCCGTAATGAGATTGTTGATCATCACAAACCAATATGAGTTGTGGTGTACCCCTGTTGCTTGAGTTTCTCACCAAGCTAGTTTTATGGGCCATTGACCAGCAGCTGTGGTTCCATGGACTCAAGTGGGGCAGGCAAAAACAGCATTGATGTACATGACAGTTGTGCCAGTGGGGCTTGTGGAGCTTCAGGTGGTAACACATGTGATGCTTGTATCATTTGTACAACCAGCTGAGGAAGAAATTCATTGACTGAAGATACAGAGGGTACTTCTGGCACTGTTGTTTTCTTGTCCACCTCGAAGTGAAGCTGTGCAAGCAGTGACCATTGACCAACAAAATCATCTGACATGTGTTGAAATAGATCATTGTTTGAAGGGGTTTCTAATGTCGCCATCATGGGTCCCTTGAGCTATTAAAGAATTTTAGATTAGTGAAACCAAAAGGTGAACAACATACATATAATGGTTGCAGCCCAGCAATTCCGAAACAAAAGGTGACAGTGGTCACTGTTTGCTGCCAGATTGATGAAACAGTATTCACTTTTACATCCAGGTTTCTTGTGGCACATTCAACAGTCTTTGAGCATCTTGATGTTCTTGATGAGTGGCTGGTCTTTTTCCTCAATGTCGCTATCTTGTGGTGGTTGAGTTTTCACCCTCTTTTTGTCCTTTGTGTTATTTTTCTTTGGAGAGACATTAGTATCAGATTGCTCAGTTGCATTAGTATCATGTTCTGTGGTGTGAAAGTGCATATATATATGTAGGATTATTGTAAGATTCAGAGTGTATGCTAATACCTTAGTACTGGAAATGGAAACCTTTTGCTGCACAAAATGATGACAGAGAGATCTTTTGTTTTTTTTTGATGTGGTTGAGAAGTATATTGTAGTCATTTTTGGCTTGCATGATGAATGGGACAGAATAATATGTGAGATTGCAAACAAGATCTCATAGTCATTAAATGTTGCTACAGTCACACTGAGCTTGTCAGTGATGTGAATGAGCATTTGTGCCTTCCAGGTGTCAAACAGCTTGTCACTGTCCAGTTTGAAACTCACAACAAAACCCTTTCATTTCTTGATATCTTGTTTCTTTGCTTCAGAAACAGGAAATATTGACATGTTGTAGTGGACTTTGAAAAATGTTTTAGCAGGCATGGACTCAGTCATTGGCCATCACAGTCAAGTCTAATCCTGTGATCAGATGTAAGATTTTTGTGAATCATGATAGAACTGCGTACCTTTGGTTGAGCTGAATCGTGAGCATCCTGAGTTGTGTTTTCATGGTGGGTAGATTTCTGAGTGATGGGTGTCATTGCTTGAGCTTGCAATCAATGCTATCGCACAGTTGGATGATCTTCTCAATGATAGTGAGGAGTGATGTGTTGGATGGGTCATCATGATCAGGACCCTTGGATTGACTGAAGCTTAAGCTGTTCTTGATGTTATCCACACTCTTGTAGATGGTTTGGGCAGCATTGTGGTGTAATAATATGAAGATCTGAGTGCTTATTGCAGTGTATGTACACAAGTTTTGATGAAGTCCTTCATGACTTGCAACTATTACTAACTAATCTTTTCCATTCAACAGGCCCTTCGGGTAACCCTAAACCTAGCAGTGTGGAAGAATAATCCTTCTCTGTGAATTGTGCAGGACACTTGAGTATGTAGTGCTCAGGGTATACTAAGTTCTATTTTTCATTGTGGTTCAACAGTGTAGAAACAATGATAATAGATACTAACTATGGTGCAGCTCAATGATTCCTGTGTTACTGCTTTTTTGGGGGGGGTTTCAAAACGCAATTTCAGATAACCAGTTCTCATTGATAAACATTTCAAATTGGTGAGTGGAAGAACAATGTGGAATGCAGACATGCATACATTTGCAATGCCTATGCAGCAAGGGGCACTTTATTTAACATGAAGTCCCACAAGCGGTAGTTGTCCTCCATAGATGCAGAGCAAGCGCAAAATAGAGTTCCCACTGGGCAGGGTGATTACTTGTCTGTTAATTTCAAAGGGAAAAATGAAGTAACTGCTGATGTCAGTGATGAGGAAATTGTTTCCAGGCTGTTTGAGAATGTGACAAGGTTGAATTCCTGAACTGGAGTATCTTTCAAGATACAGAGCAAGTATGATGCGAGGGGTTAATTGTGTCACATCAGGCAAGTGATTAGATGAGATCACAAGAGACCTGCTGGAATGTGCAGGTACAAGAGGACTTAATTAGGGTGAGAGGAGGGACGGTGGGATGTGTGTTGGATTTGTTCTGCTGATAAATAGAACATCCTTCGACATACTTTCAGATGTATTGTGCAAGTCCAGGCCACCAGAAATCTGCAGTGACAAGCTGGTGAGTTTTCAGGTAACTGGGGTATCTGGTAGACTCATGGTCATGACATTGTTCCAGGATGGAGCAGTGGAGGGACTCATCGGGGGGAATGTAGACACTGCCCTTGTAGGTAAGAACACCTTCCATGTATTGCCAGTCGGAGAGGTGGGAGTGGAAGGCGGGAGGGATAGTTCTGTCAAGTGCTTGGAGTGCTTGAAGGACGAGTGGATTGGTGGCTGAGGAAGAGGAAATATGGTGGGCCAGTATGGAGTTGAGGGGGCGGATGGACATAGAGGGGGAAAGAAATGTTGCACCCTTATTCTCATCAGTATCAGTGAAACAACTCTAAAGGACTCACACTTAAGTGAAGCCTTGTGCTAGGTCACTTGCACAGAGAAAAAGACAAGAGATGAGAAAAGAAGAGTTGCCTGTAGGGGAAACTCCAAGAGAACAAGACTAGTGTTCTCGGGCGCTGCATTGGGGTTTATATACTAAGTACATGTGTGCACAGACCAAGCAGTGCTACTACTAAACAAGGTAAGTATCCATGATACTATGTAACATGTGGTAAAGGCATGTAGCGGGCATGCCCAACATGCATATACATGGTGCAGATCTAATGTGAATGAGAAGCATGGATGTGGGAGATTAGATATGCATGTGTGCATAGAAGCGATAGAGCAGAGATCAAAGGAATGCATGTCAATGCATGAAAGGAATAGATAGGGGTTGAAATGAAATGAAAATTGTTAAGTCCATTATGCTTGAATAGTGATCATAATAATCAGTGGTGTCGCAAGACGGGTGTGTGCGAGAGGACTCAGAAATCAGACAAGTGACCCCTTGTGAGGGGCGGGATGCAACGTTGGATACTGAACACCCCTAATGTACTGCTCGACCTATATACTTTGCTACTGAATAGTTTGTGTAATCAATACAGTCTTTTCACATGCCGAACTCGGATTGCTAATGGGCAATGCCCGTGCGCCAACACTCCCCTTCAAGCCGAGCGGAGGCCCAGTCCTTGGGTGTGCTGTGCGTGCAATGGTCGTGCAAGTGCCTTCGTAAGGATGTCGGCAGTCATTTGTTTGGTTGGGCAATAAACGAGCGTGAGCCATCCGATTTTGATGGTTTTTCTCATGTGTAGATTCGCGGTTCCAGTTTTACGTTCGGATCGAGTGGGGTCGACACCGGATTGGCATCCGCCAGCTCAAACCGCTCGAGCATGCTCTCGATGTATTGGGTTTGTCTGATAGTGAGTGTCCCCTGTTCCCGATCGCGTGTAATTTCGAGACCGACGAGTTTATTCGGTTCGCCTAGGTCCGTTATGTCAAACAGTCCTTTTAGGTCCATTTTTAACTTTTCCATTGTGTCTCTCGAATTCGTGAATAACAACAAGTCATCCACCCACACAGTGATGATTTCTATTGAATTTCCTGTGCGTCGGATGTACACGCATGGATCCGAGAGGAGGCGGTCGAATTTAATGCCGCCGAGCTTCGCATCAAGCTCTTCGTTCCATTCTCGGCCGGACTGTTTGAGTCCGTACAGCGTTTTTATAAGATGGCATAGGCGAGTTGTCCCATCACCATACCCTTCGGGCTGATCCATGTAGATGTCTTCTTTTAGCTTTCCATTCAGGTATGCTCCCTTGACGTCCATTTGCTGGATTTCCCAGTCCTCGGCAACCGCAAGCGCTAGGATCGCTCGGATCGTCTCGAGTCGGACGACGGGTGAGAACGTTTCATTGTAATCCATTCCAGGCATTTGTGTGAACCCTCTAGCCACTAATCGTGCTTTATGCTTTTGTGGATTCCGTCTTTGTCATATTTCTTGACGAAGACCCACTTATTTGTTACAGGTTTTCGCCCTTCTGTAGGGTCTTTTAGTTCCCAAGTACCCATTTTATGGAGCGTTTCCAGCTCTGTCTGGATCGCTTTTTCCCATTCGGGCCACTCAGGTGAGCACATAGCTTCTCTGAGCGTTTTCGGGTCCCTTTGCCCGTTTGTTTCGCTAAATGCGGTGTAGACTGCGGCGGCGGCGGTCGTTGCCGATTTGGCACGATCCTGCTCATCTTCGTCATCTTCGTCTGTCGGAAGCAGATCAGGGATGTCATTATCGCCCAGATCTTCAATCTCGACATGTGACCGCTTCGTTTTGGTTGCATCACCAGTCCCTCTGTCTCGCGCTTGACTGGGGAGGTTGGACGAAGGTACCTGCGTCCTCTCGTCGCTCTGGTGTAGGTTTTTCTTGTAGGACGAAGGTAAATCCGTCGACTCGTCCCGCTGATTGGAGTCATGCGCCATATCGTCTTTGGGTGAAGGTACATCCGTCATCTCACCCTTATGGCGCTTAGCGACTTTCTCTTCAGCACTGTCAGATGGTTTCCGTTTCGATCCTGCTTGGCTACGCGCGCTTGACAAAGGTTTGACCCGTTTATCCTCCCCTTCAAACCGGCGTCCCAGCGCGGGTAATGTCGCTGTCGTAGGCCAGCGATATTCGCGGCTGACTTTTACTGTTTTCTTTTGGTCGTCATAGTATCTGATTGCCCTGGGGCCTTCTTCGTAACCAACGAAGGTATGTATTTTCGCTTTTTCGTCTAATTTAGACGGATTTAGTTCTTGTCTCAAAACCCATACAGGACGACCAAATTCCTGTATATGGGAGATGTCGGGGCGCGTTCCCGACCATCGTTCTTGTGGGGTAATACCAGGTAGGCTCTTCGTATAGGCTCTATTCCTGATATACGTCCCATGGGTGATGGCTTCAGGCCATAACTCTCGTGGTAGGTTGTGTGCGAGCATCATTGCTCGCATCAACTCAACAACGGTTCTATTCCAGCGCTCGGCTATGCCGTTCTGTTCGGGCGTGCGCGGCGCTGTTGTTTGGATCTCAATTCCTCGGTCCAAACACCAATTTTGCAAGTCGCGGTTTATGTATTCACGCCCGTTATCGGCGCGGATCGCCTTCGGTACGAACGAGTATTGTCGCTCGATAAGCGCAATATATTGTTTCACCTTGGTAGGTGTTTCGTCTTTTGTCTTCATGAAACCGATCGTGCAGTGCTTGCTAGCGTCATCTACGAAGGACACGTAATAGCGGTATCCCCTCAACGAGGACACTCGTGCGGGGCCCCAAACATCTGTATGGGTGAGTTCCCCTGGTTCCGTGTGTCGTTCCGCAGTTGATCTCGGCACGGGTTTCCTAGATGCCTTAGCCTGGATACAAGCATCACACTCGAACTCTTGCGGACTTTCGCGCAAGGAGAATCCATCCACGAGGTTCTTCCCGTGTAAGTTGCGCAAGCCGCTTATTCCGATGTGTCCTAATCGGCGATGCCATTCTTCCCATGTCCAGGTACTTTTGACTTTTATAGCCAAATTGGCTTCGTGATAAGTCAGTGTCTCGACGTCCAGGTAAAACAGGTTGTTTTCCTGTGTGGCTGTCACTAATTGGTTTCCGTGCACGTCTGATAGGACCATTGGTCCGTCTGCAAGGATGAGGTGTCCGCCGCCCGCATGGAAGCGCGCCAGTGAAAACAGGTTGGTACGCGCTTCGGGAACATGCAGAGTTTTTAGGCAGTGGATCTCTGTAGTTTCCCCTTTGTATTTGCCTCGTAATATCACTGTTCCCTGTCCGGTTACACTCACGGCACGGTCACCGAGACCTTTGATGGTCCGGTTGGTGAGCGTCGTGTATTTTGTAAAAGCATCTCGTTGCGCGCATACGTGTACTGTTGCGCCCGAGTCTGCAATCCAGGGGTAAGCGAAAAGAGTGACCTTGGTGGCCGTTGACATTTCGGCATCGCTATCGCTATCTAGCGTTACATGTGCCTCTAAGTGTTCGTCACTTTCGGAGTCGGTCGCGGCGTAGTTCGCGCGCGCCTTCCCTTTATCTATATGCGGCGCTGAGTCTCTTTTACCCATGTCGCCATTGGTAACTTTGCCCTTGCCTTTGTTGGCCGGGTTCTTCCAACAGTCGGTCCCTTTGTGACCGAATATGTCGCAAACGTCACATTTTGGTTTTCCCTTGAAACGACAGTTGGCAGTAGTGTGATTCTTGCGTTTGCAAATGCTACATTCCGTGCGCTTCCTTGCGTGTCCGCTGCCCATTGCAGCGAAAGCAGTGCCATCGTTTCCTTTCCTTTTCCGGCGCTGATATTCCTCCGATATCGTAGAGATAAGTTCTTGTACGGTAAGGGATTTTGTAGAGTCATGTTGCTCCGTGGAGCTGCGGAATCCGAGGTACGACGAGGTCCAAGGTTCCCAAGATGGAGGGAGTGAGTCGAGGAGGATAGACTTGAATTCCGGATCCGCGACGTGATCTTTGTTAGCGGTCATAGCTTGCCGCATGGTGGATAGTTTGTCGAAATGGTCCGGAATGTCCATGTCTTCATCGGCTTCCGTATGGTAGAGCGTTTTCCGAGAAAACTGACCAGATATGGATCCGGACGGCTGATGGATGAGGGTGAGTGCCCGCCACATTTGGGCGGACGTTGTACAGGGACGGACGTGGACGACTTGATCGCCCTTGATTGCGGCAGCAATTAGCTCTTGAGCGAGGAGGTCGCGATCCGTCCATTTCTCGGCTTCATCTGGATCCTGGGGTTTGGGAATATCCCCAGATACGATGTCGTAGACGCCCCTTCGCTTGAAAATGATCCCCATGTGCCAGGACCATTCTCCCCAATTCTTCTTCTGCAGCTTTTCGATTTTGATTGAGGTACTGGGTGGTAGGATTGTGGTGTTGTTCTCTCGAGCGCTGACGGCGGTCGAGGATGACGGCGCAGATGATAGGGGATTGGCATTGGTGACAACAGTTGTATTAGGAGTAGTGGTATTGTTGTTTGCCAGACCCGAAGACGTTCCGGCTGGGTTCTGCGGCGGCGGTAGCGGCGGTGGCACAGCCGCTGGCTGTGGTGGAGCATGTAACATGATGTAGTGATTGTGTCTGTTTCAGGGTCCGAGCGCGGGGCTCATAACCTGTCGCAAGACGGGTGTGTGCGAGAGGACTCAGAAATCAGACAAGTGACCCCTTGTGAGGGGCGGGATGCAACGTTGGATACTGAACACCCCTAATGTACTGCTCGACCTATATACTTTGCTACTGAATAGTTTGTGTAATCAATACAGTCTTTTCACATGCCGAACTCGGATTGCTAATGGGCAATGCCCGTGCGCCAACAAGTGGGAAGGAAATCATGGTGGCGGGAGAGGATATCTGGTCCAGAGAGCAATAAACTGGGGACATGGACCATCTTAAGATCAAAGTCTGCTAGTGTAACGACCCAATATCCTATCTAGGACAATAGGAGGTTCTGGAGGTTGCCTAGTAGATCCTAGAGCGCTTGCAATGAGTAGTCTCGAGTAGGAGAGGAACAGTAGACCACTAGGGTCTTATGGCATTACTATCAAGGGAGGAACAATGGGGAAAACAACAAGAGAACTAGACTAGAGACTAACTACTATAACATAGGGGTATTTATAGGGGCTAAGTGCGAGCACAGGCCAAGCTGTGGAAAGGCTGTGGGAATCTAAATAAGGTTAATACCACGGTTACTGGGTACCATGAGGATGCTCTAGATAAGAGCTGTTAATGCTATTGGAGGATAAGGGAAAGTGAGTCAAGAGGAAAGTCATGAGGCAAGCATAAGGATGCAATGTGTATACCATGAGGTGGCATGAGGTGCACAGCCTAGATAAGATCATGTGACTTGGTCATGTGACTGTAGCGTGGGAGACATGTGACCTGATAAGGTAAGTCTTGGCAAGTGAAGGAATACTATGGTATACTTTGGTAGTGTTTTGTATGCACTAGTGGGACTAGTGTTAGTGATTAGGAAATGAATGGTAGTGAAATGTAATTGAGAAATGTAGCGTCTGTAACAGCTAGATGGAGCAACCAGCGGGCTTGGTGATGGTTGAGGTCCTTGGGTTCCTGGAAGTAAGTGAGATTCTTATGATTGGTGAACACTTGAACTGGGAAGGAAGCACTGTGAAGATAGTGCCACCAAGCTTTGAGGCTGTGGATGATAGTGAGGAGTTTATGATCATAGATGTCATAGTTCCTTTCAGCAGAAGAGAAGGATTGGGAGAGATACAAGCAGGGATGCCAATCTCTGTTGGTGTCAGTTTGCAAGAGGATAGCACCAGTGATGTATTTGGAAGCATCAGTGGCAATGGCAAAGTGTTTAGAATGGTCAGGAAGTTGAAGGACTGGTTTGGTGAGGAAGAGGTTTTTGAGGTGGGAGAAGCATTGGTCGCATTCATCAGACCATTTCCAAGGTTGGCTCTTCTTGGTAAGGTCAATGAGGGGTCTAGCAACAGTGGAGTAGTCTGGGATGAAGTGGCGATAGAAGTTGGTCAATCCAAGGAAGAAGCGGACTTCCTTTGGAGTGGTCGGAGTGGACCATTTGGAAATTCCATCAAGCTTGGCAGGGTCCATAGCAATGCAGCTAGGTTCTATGATCATGCCAAGGTATTATTCCACTGTTTTGGTGGCAAATTGGCATTTCTTGAGTTTTAGGTGAAGATCAAGTTCCTGCATGTACTGGAGAACTTGTTTGGTTCGTTCTTCATGGGTGTCTTTATCGGGAGAGAAGATGAGAAAATTGTCCATATAGATGATGAGCCATCCTTCTGTGATCATATCATGGAAGAAGTCGTTCATGAAGCATTGGAAGGTGGCAGGGGAGTTGCAGAGACTGAAGAACATGACAAGTGGTTCAAAGAGGCCTTTGTGGGTAATTAAGGATGATTTCCATTGGTGTCTGTCTTTAATCCGGACGTTGTTGTATCCCCAGTGGATGTCGAACTTGGTAAAGACCTTAGTGTTTTTGAGCTTGTTGACGAGGTTGAAGATAAGTGGGAGTGGGTAGACATCCCAAATGGTATTCATTTAGGTGGTGGTAGTCTTGGCAAGGGCATAGCTTGTCATCCTTCTTTTTGATGAAGAAGAAGAAGGATGCTTGGGGGAAATTCAAAGGACAGATCTTTCCAGTGGCAAGGTTTTCATCTAGGAAATCTTCGGTTACTTTCTGTTTGGCAGGAGAGAGTGAATACACCTTTCCAATCTTTGGATAGAAGAAGTCGTTAAGGTTGATCTCGTGGTCATAAGACTGCGATGGCGGAAGGTGATCCATGGCTTCTCTAGAGAAAACCAACACATAATTGGAGTATTCTGTTGGTAGAGAAATCTTAGGTTTGGTTTTCTCAGCAGCCATGGTGAGTTCAGTAGCAATGATTGGGGAGTTGTTGGGAAGGTAGTAGGAACTGTAGCAAATGATGCGGTGGATAGCATAGTTTTATATGATGGTCGACTCTATGATTACCTCAAGCATGAGACTGAACAACAATACATACACCATGCCTGCCAGAACTTTGACATGGTGAGGAAGGCACAGAGAAGCGGTTCTGGTGAAGATAGAGTCATGTTGTTTTTGATTGGTGACATATGTTTGGTAGAATTCAGAGGATTGGTCAGAGGATTCGGGAATGGAGAGGGTTTGGGAGGTCCAGTCAATGGAGAAATTGACTGCTTGGAGCCAAGGGAGTCCTAAAATGATGTTTTCTCATCCACAGTTCATGACATAGAGAAGAAGTTTGTGGGCTATTCCTTCAATGTTAGCAAAGAGGGTGCAAGTAAATTGGATCTTAGCTCATTGGTTGTCATTTCATACACAGATGAGAACATTGAGTTTCATGGTAGAAAGGTTGTTCTTTTGAATACACTGCCAGTCAATGCAGTTAATGTCAGCGTCACTATCTACTAGTGTGTGGGTGTTGATGACTTTCATAGTATGCGAAATCAATGAGTTGAATAGGGATCTGCATTGATCTAGATGAATTGGATAAAAGTACAGGGGCAACTGTAGCAATAGGAGGGACTCATGTCAACTGAGATCTCCTTTCAAAATCCTGTGAGGAGCAGGAGAATGAAACCTTTCTAATGGTGGTTTCAGCATCATTGTCCTCAATCTCTTTGAGTTGAGGGAGTTCTTCTTCAACCTTTCAAACCTTTCGTTCTTTGGTAAAGGAAGAGGCAGAGGGGAAGTTAGGGCAGTCACCAGATCAGTGACCAGTCTTGTGGCAGCAGAAGTGATGTCCTTCCTTGATGCAGCATTGGTGTTCTTCAGGGGTCATCTTGGAGACACAGATAGCATTGATGTCCATGGCATTTGGATCACGTTCTTTGCAATAGGTAGGAGCGGGATGGAAGTAAGGTAAGGTTGGAACCTTTCCTTGTTTGGCAATTTCATTGATGCGTTTGAACTGGGCTTGGAAGGTTTGTGTTACAATCTATTCTTTTTCTTATTGTTTACTGTGTACAACTCTTATCTCGGACACTATTTCTTTTCTATGATGACTCATTCTTATCTCCATTTCCTTCCATCGGAACTCCACTTGCGTCGTCATCATATATTTCCCTCATGTTCTATCTTGTTCTCTTGCATTCCATGCTTGCCCTGAACCTTCACTCCATGTAGTTCTTCACTCTTGAGCTCCTTTGTATTTCCTGTACAATCTATCGCTCTTGTGGTCACTCCTTGACCCACCTCAACCCTTGACCCTACTGGTACCAGCCCAGTCTCTTTGAATCCTTGAACCTCATGTGGACAACCCCATGAACTCCCTTGATCCCTTGAAGTCTTCGTCCTACTTAGAAGTACATTATCTCTATAAGACCTCGTCGTGCTTTTGAGTTGACACTCTCCTCGTTCTTTGCTTCACCAAAGGCCACGCTCATACCTACCCAGTCCAAGTGTGACAGTTTGGGCTTTCATGACCCAGCTTTCAATGGTTGTTGTGGGAGTATCCATCATGAAAACTTGGCACATGAGTCCAGTAGGGATAGCAGAGTAGAAGAAACTGATGAGGACTTTGTCATCAGTTATCTTGGTAATGGAGATGTTGTTTATCAAGTCAGTGATGTATTCATCTAGGGAAATATCTTTTTTTCCATTGAGTTTATTTTCCATTCTGGTTGTCATGAGCCAGGTGAGGGAGGCTCCTTGGGTGTCTGCATGTTTAAATGCTGTGGTAAATTTGGTGGTAAACTTGGTGAATGTTCCAAGGGAGAGATTTCCAGTGCCCACAGCAAAGGTAGTGAGGGCTGCTTGATGGAAGGTGGCGGCCCAGGTAGTGGCCATTCCTTTAGTCATGTATGAGAGGGCAAAGGCTATTTTCTTTGCATCAGTGTTGTAAATTTCTTTGTTGATGAGAACATAGGTCATAACGGTTGCCATCCATGTGTTGGCTTTGTCATAGGATCCATCAAAGGCATCAGGGATGCCAAGATGGAGTTCAGAGGGTTTCAAGGTAGAAGACATTCTGGGGACCAGAGGAGGAATGGGAGGAGGTGGTGGTGGTGGTGGTGGTGATGGAACAGAAGGGAAGGAACCAAATGGTAGTGGGGGTGGGAGAAGGAGGAGTGGGATTATGAGGGATAGTGAGAGTGGTGATGAGGTGGTGAGAGAGTTCCTGTTCTTCTTGGCGTTCTGCTTCAGATACAAGCGGAACTTTCAAGTCTAAGGGTTCTGTTGAAGGATCTTTCTCTGGAGTGTTAGAGGTGGATTCAATGTTGGGGTAGCAGAGGCTCCAGAGACTAGCTGATAGATGTGGGCGAGAAATGGTTGTGGTCTACAATGATGGTAGCTGGTGGAGATACACTTGAGCTTTTGTTACACTTGGACTGGGTAGGTATGAGCGTAGGCCTTGAGGATGAAGTACAAAGGAAGTGTCGAGTCAAAAGGTCAATGAGGACTTATAGAGATAACATTCTTCTGAATAGAACAAAAGGATGTAGGCTATACCCACAGGGATGAGGAGTTTAAAAAGACCAGCTGGTCCGGTGGGAACAAGGGAGCAAGAGCGATGATATACAAGGTAGCTCAAGCATGAGGAATACATAAGGATAGTGAAGGGTTTATATATGTGATGGTAGAATGTTAAGGGTAGGCATGGAATATGAGGAAAGTACTTGATGATGTGGCAAGTGATGTGATGGAACACTGTTAGAAGGAGATAATGGATAAGGGTTAGTCATTGATGAAATGAAAGTAAATCCAAGGAGAAAGAGATGAGATGCAGTTTTTTAGTACAAGGTAAGGAAGAAGAAAAGAAGGAAGTTGTAACACCTCCCTTATCTTCTAGTTTGCCTGTACCATAAGTGTCTAATTAGCACTTAGTTTGGCCATCAGTTCATCTCACTCCGCTAGTAATTTGGCCCACTTGGCTTTTTGCTGGGCCACATGGCCACTAGTTGGCCATAATCCCTGGCTTTGTTAGATTATAAGTCTACATATGCCAAGGTCTCACTTACTTGAAAGAAGGCTGATGCTTCTGCTACCAGGTCCTCTGTATTGATACTGGTTGATTAGTTAAGTGGATAATTTGGGAGTTGTATATGTCACTGAGGATCCTGCAAACTGAATGGCTGCATGGCAGTTTCTGGCACCCATCCTGAGGCAAATTGCCTGGCTCTTGCCATTGCATTCCAGTTGGCATCAACAATATGTTGAAGTGACAAATGAAGGCACTGAGTATCTGTGAGGATCTTCAGGATTCGGAAAATGCAGTGAGAGACATGGGGCTGGGTTAATGACTCTGATGCATAGATTCCAAGGAGGTACAAATAGCAATCCTGGGCAGGAACTTGTAATGAGTGCACCTAAATGGATATGGAATAACAAATGTACTGTACCACATTAAAAGAGATGTTATCCTGTCACTGCTTGGGCCTGGACTCCAGAGGAGTGTCTCAAAGATATTTTGCTGTGGCTTCCAATCATAAAGAACCATAGCACAGGAGCATTGGCAGCAGTGTTGTTTGATAGGTGACTTTAAATTCTTTGACAGGGGATGACACATTCATATACCAGAATTTACATCCATGCATAGTCCAATGGCATTTGGAGGTGTTCAACGAGCTGTAATTAGTCCATATTGAGTTTGTGTGTGAACAATTGCTTTTTGGTCTCCTCAAACCTGTCTGACTTTCTGCTCTCAACGCTTCAACATGTCCTAGTGTTTTACTTGTCCCTTTTGCCAAGAGCACCATGTAGGCCTTTTGCACCACATTGGCCACCATGTTGATGACCGAGAACTGAAGCTTTACGTGTTTGGTGAGCATGACAGCAGCCTGTTTTGTACTCCTAGCACACTAATACCCAGATGAACTTCACTACCTGGTTGAGGTTGAGGGTGACTACCAGTGTCCCCTCTGTGACTATGTGGGTTTACCAAATGAAATGCACCAGCACATCTATGTGCGCTATGGCTTTGAGATATGTGTTTTCTTTTTTTCCCACTTTTTTAACCTCAATGTATGTGGTAGGAACCTAGGAGAGAGGGCCAGGTTGGCACCTTTAAAGGTGTAGAACCCTCAGAACATGGATCTCTCCCCACACAAGAGGCCTAGGTTGATCTACTTGGAGATTGCTTTGCAACCTACCAGGGCTATATATTCCCAGTGGTCTTCCAAGGGTTTACACTCCCTCAGAAATTCTGCAGCAACCCCTTCCTGCTGAACCACTGCACAGTTTTCAATACCAACCCCCCTACACCTTCACCCTATCAGTCACAGACACTGTTCTCATCCCTTGTTGCTAACCACCATGACCACACTGCTTCGCTGATTAAGAGCATACTCATGGCACTTTGAGTTGCAACAACACGATGTGGGTACCTTCCTCAATTCTCACATAGGAATATGCATGTTGCACACCATCTTCAAGACACTAATGCCAGCAGCACACTACTCTCTGTACTCATGTGATCTATTCATCAGTTACGACAATGAGGACTGCCGCATCTTCTGCGCTGCGTTCTGGAAAACTAGAAATGCAGTCAGGTGTATTTCCTGCAGCTTCCCAGGCCTCCCCAACGTTCCCCATGAGTTTCTACCCAACTCTCACAAGTGTGAGGATCAGGGCCTTCAAGACTGGATCCTCATCCTTTGCTATTACATATGGGAGGTTGAGAAGCTTTGGGAAAGGGTCTTTATGCTGCTCAGTATCAGCTGTGATGCCTTTGGAATCAATAGCAAGGGCAGAGATCTATATGCCAAGTGGTTGAGATTCAACAGTGGTCATCATGTTGCTCTTCATTCTTGCAATCTCTTGGATGTCATGTTGATTCTGTCATCTGATTACGATCAGTTATTTGGTACAGTTGCTATCTCATAATTCTCAAACTGTACATCAGTGTTTTGTTACTTAGTACTGTACAGGTAGCCTGTTGAGCAGATACACATCAGTTGTAACCTACATAGTATTCCATTCCAGCTGTAGTAAAGTTTACCATGGTACTTGACACTGACTGACGTAACCAGGCCAAGTCTGGCTAACACTGTTGTTCGTTCACGATTTGGATTGCTAGATGGCTAGGGAAATCTGTGGGCAATTAATCCTCCAGGGCCAATCTGACTATAAGCTGGTGATAGGATAACGCTAACTACCAGATCAAACAGAAGAAGAAAAAATATAACTTAATCTACTGAGTGAGTGAGAAAATTTAGTCAATTGGCTCCCCGGTCATTCTTCCTTTCCTGATTATTTGTCTAAGGAAAAGGGTTGGCTTCTTCCTAGCTGGGTGTAGCTAATGGTGAGTAGTACAATGAACTACTGAGATACTAGTAATAACTAGGTAAACATAGTTAGATGTGCTAGCTATGTATATACAGTATAGAGACTTGTAAGCTTTGTTGAGCTTCAAGTATGTGGCTGTGTTAGGGGCTATGTGCCGAAATGGGAGCTTGTCTTATGGTGTAATTTTACACAGACAAAGCATAGAAAGAATTCTATTATTGGAATAAATACAGGCAAAATGGTAATATAAAGTCTGATATAATGTTAGCTGTGTTTCCTGGGAAACTATGGTGGCTATGCTGATGGTTATGGTGTGGGAAAATACTAGATATGTCACTCAGTTCACACACAATATTGGTTATTTATAAACCTACTATAGCAACTGGAGTGAATACAAGTTAGCAAGGTTAGCAAGGTGAAAATATTCCCAAGTACTCCTAGGCTAGACTTACTTAGGTGACAATTGGCAATTGATATGCTCACTTATGGAATATGCTTAGATAATTTGTTTGGATAGATTGCCTTCTGTTGGCACTTGTTTTCTGCTTAGTACAAGTTACCTAATACAGGTGACTAGCTAGTAGTAGTAGTGCTACTAAGTCTAGTCTAATGAGCTCTTATTTAGCTCTAATGCTCTGAATAAAATCCAGATGATCTGAAATATTCAGATATTCAGATCTTCTTGCTGGCAGAATCCACTTCTTATATACTGTTTTTACATGAGGCTGTGCTCCCATATGCAGTTGCTTTTGGGCTACGCACACAGCCAATCCACTCATTGAGGTTGATATGCTATTGGCTGGCCAAGACAATGATTGGTAAGAATTGGCTTGGTGCTTACTTATCTGTTCCTTGAGGCTGTGCACAAGAGACAGAACCCTGCACAGGTTTAAGGCTGTGTGTTTCCATGGAAATACCCAAACCTTATAATTTCATATATAGAGTCACACAGGTTCAATGCTATGTGTGGCTCAAGGGCTATGCAGATAAAGCAATGTAATACATGATAATGTAGTGTAAGGGACTTCACAATGACTTGTGAACATCTCCTTGAGGTTTGGGGATAAGAAAATGAAACTTGGTGGGAAGGTAGCCTACATAGTGGTCTACCTGTGCATGAGATAACAGAATATTCCAGCCATAGATTATGCTGGAAATCTAAGAGTTTGTGTCCTGACTCAGCACAATACTAATTTTGTGCAGGTCAATGCTCAGACTGATCTGACTAACGTTGACTGGCACAACCTGGCCAAGTCTGACTGATGTTGACTACCTGATGCACGAATCACACTAATGCAGGGTGGTTTTTTGATAAGCACTGGCAATAACCATTCTGACTAGCATCTGTTGTTACAATTCCATAATAGTGGTGTGTCTAGAGGCATGTATACTAAGCAACAGAGTGAAACTCTTCAAGTAGACCATACACCAATACTTCCTTCCCCTTGAAGTTCAGATCTACCTCTGGGTCCTCCACAAACTTGAAAGAATCCAATTCTGTTGTGATTCCAAAATGATGCAAGACTTTTGTTGCAACTGCCTTTGCTTGTGTGTGACATTCAGATGTTTGCTGCTTTGTCTGCTGCACCAATGTATTCCCCATCATAGACAACCATACTGCAGAGCGCTATGACTGAACATTTGTATAGTGCTAAATGCAGCATTAGAGTTGCCATAACAATGCACTTCTTGCCTACCTTTTGACCTGCTGATAATTGGCAAAGCGATAACCATGTGAGCCATGGTTTCCAGTGTACCCCTGTGCTCCTTGTTTGTAATGTACTGCCCCTTCAGCTTGTCCACATGCTGTGATTGCTCTGTGAGGTGTAGTGCATTGTAGGAAAAGAAATGCTTCCCTCTGCAAAAGCAGGCCACAGGGGTATAGATAGCGTGCATTTGGCCTGGTGGCATAATGCTGTCCTGTTGTTAGTGATTATGCAAGTATACACTGAGGCACTCACACTAGATTCCCTGGATACAAGTAAATTGTTTCACATTCAACATCACCCTCAAAACTACTCATCAGGTTTTCTCTATTTGCAAGCATGGCCAGGAAACTTGCAAATTTCTTCTGGTGGAGCAGTTTCTTGACCTTGATGCACATCCAAACCTTGCACCCATTATATGGCATCACCCACGTGCATGGGCCTTCTGCATTGTGGTGTGGATATGTTATGATTGCTGTCTGGTGTAGGAGACCCCAGAACCCAACCAGAAGTGTCTGGCAGTAGGTCTGCGCCGTCAATGTCGACATCATGATGGGTCTGGTTGAACCCCACCAAAATACTGTCATCCAATTTACTGCCCATGCATCAGTTTGTGAGCACCCTCTATACTAAAACACCTACTGTAGTGGATTGGGTAGACACATTTGTGATAGTGGGAAATCCAAGGCTACTTGTGCCTTGGTTGTATTGGTAACTCCCTCCATGAACTCCCTTACAGTTACTTTGACATGGGGATTAGTTGGGTCCTGGGCACGTATCTGCATGTCTGTGAGTTATCAGTGTGAGCCGGTGTTGATCCAGGGTTCAAGTACCTACCATGTGCTTGGTTTATATGGTTGGGAAAGCAGTTGAATTCCTCAAAGAGGCCTGCCGTTGAGAACTTGAAACCGTTGACACTGCCAAAGTTCTTCAGTACAACTGCCCTTCTCTCAGCAAGGTAATCTTATATTCTGCCAACCAGCTCCTTGTGGCAGTGGTGGTAGTGCATCTGTGTCAGATACAGGTTCAGTAGGGCTTGCACCATCCACCTGTTGCAGTAGGGAAGGAATTCGAGGGGAGGTGCTGGTGGCACTGGTGGTGCGACCGCATCAGATGCAGGTTCAGTAGGGCTTGTGTTATTCACTGCTTGTGGTAGGGAAAGTGATTCAGGGGGAGGTGCTGGTGGTACTGGTGGCTTTACCATGTCAGATGTAGGCTGGGCAGAGCCTGAAGGGCCTAGCTCTGCTGCCTGCATCTGCTTTGACAGTTTTTTCCTCTATACACAGACTTTTGACACAATAAAAATTGTAGCATGTAGATAGACCCAATAAAATGCCCCAGTTTCAATTTCCAAGAAAACAGTGGTTAAAATAATTTATTATACATAATATGGTGACTAGGGGAGGGTAATAATTTAGATCGACCAAAGAATTTACAGGGGCATTCCTGATGGTCATACCATACTCTCAGGATTTTGTAGACATTGGGGAAACACAATTTGGAGCAGTGGTATACACCCCTGATTTAATTGACCATGGTGTGTGGTGACCAGGGGGTCAATAATCTAACTTGACCTATGAATTTACAGGGGCATTCCTGATGGTCATGCCACACTCCTATGATGTGTTATAGACACTGGGCAAACACAATTTGAAGCAGTGATGTACACCCCTAATTTAACTGACCAGGTATGGTGACTAGGGCATAGTCATCTTGGTTACCCAAAGAAGATCCAGGTGCATTCCTTGTTGTCAATGTTATATGCATGTGGGAAAGATAATCTCATGGGTATTGGATATGTATTTGATTGCTATACATTCAATTCTTATCATCAGATGACTCCCTTCCCTCATCCTTATCCTTATCCTTATCCTCTTCTGTTTCCTTTTCTGTTTCCTCATCCTCATCCTCCTTTGATCTCTCATCCTCATGTTCTTCTTGCACCTTCCCTTTCAGTGTACATTGCTTGTCTTTCTTTTCCTGCTTACATAGCTTCTGGCTGCTTCATTGGGGACTTGCAGGCATTTTTTTATTTTGCTGATTTTCTCTGTCTCTTCACTTTTACCCTTTGCCTCTTGAGTGTCACAATCTTGTTGGCCAGAATTTCTTCATATCCAGCATGCTCCAAAAGATCCATTTGTAGCTGGTTTCGTGGCTTGAGAACATGTGTTATTTTCTTTCTAACCAGTGTCCTTTCATTTTCCTTGATTATGTCTGCAATCTTATAGAACTTTGGATGTGTAATCAACACCACTTTGTTGTCCTCTGATCTCCATGTCTTTCAAGGTGTTTTCGAGCTTCCTTTCACTGCTTCTGGAAGTGTTTGGATCAAGGAAAAAATCTTGCCTAGTCAGTCAGTGATGTCAGATGTCTCTGATGTTGTATGATTATTTATCAACTGATGATATTCCCAGATATAGCCTGGCTTCATCCAAAAAGAATTCCAAGGAGATCTGTTTGGAGGCTTGGAGATTTGATCAGACTGCAGGAAGAAGATCCTTATCCTTTCCACAAATCTAGGCTGACGACACTGAGCTCCTGTGTGCTCCCTGGAATGTCTGCATTGCATGCCTTGAATGTACATGCACGAAGATTCTTGAAGGTACTGTTGAGAGACCATGTCTCAATCGCAACTTCCAAGGATATCGGCTCTGGCCTATGATCTGGGTCTATAAGCCAAGCATTGTCAACCTGAATCCAAAGCTGGCATGTGAAATGAACAAACAGCTTCCCCGCATGGGCTCCAGAACAGACAAGCTGCTAGACCACATGCTTGATCACATGATCAACCAAGGCTGTTCTTGAATGGTTTTCATCAATAACATCCAAGTAGGCATATTTCCAATAGGAAACTGTTCTGATTCATTAACAACAGGTGTTCTTCACCATGCAGGTTAATTGTTCTTCTTCTTCAGCTTTGCTTTCATAAGCTTCAATACCTCCACATCATCTTGTAGTTGGACGGTAGGAAGCAGAGGTGTTTTTTTGAGTTTGAGTTTGAACAGAAAGAACATGCTGAAGTGCTCACATACCCTGGAGAACTGGAGAAGGGCCATGAATTCCCAGACGTGGTAATCCAGGATGATGGGTATGGAGGAAGTACAGTGAATCAGGTGACAGATAATTCCAGTAAGGACTCCCAGATTGGATTGGCTAAGATGTTTGATTATGATTTGAGCCAGCTGAAGTGCCATTACTTGGCTGGCCAGGAATTTGAACCAGACATCTGAGAGTAGCCATATGGGATTGGAATCCAGAAATTGTTTGACCAATAAAATGTCCTTTGGCTCAACCACAGTCCAATCATGCATAACATAGTGAAAGAGGTTCACCCTGTTGCACAAGCCTAGCATCACATAGTCCATGGCCATTCCACTCATCCTATACTCATCCCTGACTCCATAGGACCTCTTCTTCGCCTCTCCAGAATACATGGAAATCACCTGTGTGAACTCCTCCATGAAGGTATTGTTCAAAGCATAGGCATCCTTGTCCATGATGAATGTTGGGAGGTTGTCATTGGGCTGAACCACCTCATAGCTGAGATCGTAGGTGCTCTGGAACACCACATGAGTTTGTTGTGCTCTTTCTTGTGACATTTCTGCTTGAATTTCCCCATATTGACCAAGGGTGCATGTAAGATGTACATTGCCTTGCAGAAACCTGCCAGAACCATAGGAGGTTTCCAGTGCATCCAATTGCCATAGACCCACCATCTTCTGGCTGCAGGTCAGATGAATGCTGATGCCAAGATTGACTAAGAGTTTGCCATTCTTGCGGTCCACCAGTCCAGACATGGGATTCCATCCAGGAGGACATCCACAGGCGATTTTGTGTCATTCAATAGAGATGTCTTTGTCCATAGCTTGACTCCCTTGCATTCAAGCACACAAAAGAAAGACCCATAGTTTGCATACTGGCCAGGATCACCTTGAATGGTTTTCTCCATGGTAGCTTGGATTTTCTGCAACAGCTCCATGGTAAAGGGAACTCCCTTGGGATGACCTGGCTTTTTTCTGATACCCTTGTGTGCCTTGAAATGCACCTCATTGAGAGCAAGGGATACATATGGAACACTCCCAGCATCAACATGCTCACGTATGGCAGGAAGCAAGAGGTATTCCTAGAAAAAGTCCAAGATCTCCTTTGGAATATGATTGGCCTGCTTCTATGTCATCTGGTCCCTGTGGACCATTCAAGGGAAGCAAATGTAACAAACATTAACCCAGAGGTATTGCTCAGTGTACCAAAGGTGATGTGTGGAATACCAGAGAGAGAGAATGAGATGGTCAACCACTATGTACGACCTCTGATGGCATTGGCATCTTCCTTGGATTGAGGGACCAGAATGTCCATATACACATTGTTGTTCCTATGCATGAAACCTTGTCCTCTATGACAGGATCCAAATAGACAGTGAGTGAAGTATTGAAATGCAGAGGGCGTGTCACCCAGAAAACACTGTGAATGTTGACCACCACATGCAAGTCATCGAAAGTTAGAGGTACGTGATCTAACTCCAGATCAAGGCAGATGTGCTCACTGTCATCGAGTTGTTCACACAGAAAGGTATTAACGTGGTTGTCAGGGATCGTGTCACTGGTCTTGATCATCTGGAAAGTACTCAATAGGACTACATCATCCACTTGGATTCAGTTATAGAAGGTAGGTCCACCTTGATGAAGAGAATATTTCCCTGAGGTACCCACAATTAAAGGGGTAAAGCAAATCAGAATGATACAAAACCAACTGGTGATATAATTGTTGATCTGAAGGGATGGCTTATAGCCCTTGATGACACCCACAGGGAAAATATGGTCCATGAGCTTAATCAGGAAGTCCAAATAGAACATCTGGCTGAAGGAACTCTAGATAATACCCATTAATCACAAAAGGAGGTCCACAATCCAATGTGATAGTATGGCTCCTCAACGATTTCATAAGTGTTTCAGTCCTGTTGAAGACTCTCCAAGACAGGTGCCCCTTCATAATCATCATAACTCCTATCAAATTGCTTCTACCTCCAACCCTCACAGGCAGAAAGTTGAACAGCTAACTAATGTGGGACATGGAAAGCAAAACATGGCCCCCATAGTCCAGTTCTTGACATGCTTCCATTCCCTAATGCTCTCAAGGGCATCCATATCCTCAATGGCTGGTTCCTCTCGTCCATGCACAGCATGAGGTGGAAGAAGATCCCTAGCCCTAGCCTTGCTCACATAAGGATACCTCCTGAGTAAGGATTTTAAATATTAAGATTTTATGTTCAAGGTAGGGACATTGGATTCGCCAGCATGATCTCCATCATCATTATCCAAGGGCAGATCAGAGTCAGAAAGAGCTCTATTAGGAGCAGACAATATTTCAATGTTGACTCTCCTTGCCTGGCATATATGACAGTTGGCTGCCACCACATTTAATTCCTGGATAATAGAGGCATGCTGTTCTCCAGAGGCTTCTTGCTGAACTTGAGCAATTATTTCCTTAGTGATACAGGGTGTATTGTCCCATTGTCTCCATATATCTCCATGTGAAAGATTAGTGGAGAATAGATAGCAATAGTCCTCCCAGCTTCTTTAGCAGACCTCCTTTGTCATCACGAGCATTCTGAGCTGAAGTCGACGACCACAGGGGATAGGGGGAACATAGATATTGTCCTCTGCATCATAAAGACCACTGTTCATGAGTGACTCCATGACATAGCATGCGATGGAGCCACAGTCATAGCCATTCTGGGTCCAGTTATGCACTGCTACATTAATGTGATCAGGCTTCACAGCATCAATACTATGAAAAATATCAATATGTTTCCAGTACAGGGGTCCATTCCAAATGTTCCAGTCATCCAGTTGATCATCATAAGAAGGACATGGAGTGGCTGATATATTTCCAGAAATATGTCTTCCCAGAACAAATGCAGATTCTCTGTGATAGTCAAAGACAACGACAAAGAAGTGATCTGCTGACAAGACCACAAAGGAAATGGAAATGGATGGATCTCTATCCAATGTGTGGAAGAGATGGCGCCGTTGACACACATTGACCTCCTAGAGATCGGGCAAAGAATGGACACCAGAGGAAATGGATAATGGATAAGATGGCAGAAAAGAAGACAACATAATGAACATGTGTCCTTCCAGGAACTTGATGGAAGTGTTCAAAGATCTTGTTGCCAAAGAACTGAACGATGTTTCCCTAGTACAAGGTATATTAGTCTACATTCACAACATAGTCAAAACAAAAAACTCTTTCATGCTCATCATGTTAATGAAGGAAAAACTGCATATGATTGGAATGATTAGTGATCATCTGAACTTGATCTCTCCTCCAGTGGTTCAATGTCTCTTGATCATGGGCAATCACAGGATCCAGGCAAGTAGATATTGACAAGTGTATGGCTTAGCAAAGGAAGCTGCCTATGAGCGGACTTTGGTGAGCCCCACTTTGACACAACACCATTTGGTTAGCAAATATCAGTCAATGTAGCTTACTACTTATGAATAATTCAATATTGTAATTGAATGTCACTGCTGATATAGTTGTATTAGTCAAAGAAAAAGGATAGAAGACAATGTATTGTGTTCCAGTTTGCTACAGGCCATGGTGAAGTTTTCTTTGCAAATAATTCTTCATAATGCAGCCATGAATTCATGGTAGAGGAGCCAACCAGTTGACAATACCATGTCATTGGCCAGGGCTCAGTGTGCATACTTGAGGACTTCTATAATGTGTTCACTTATTGAACAAGGTAAGTAATGGTGGTAACTTGCAGGCACTGTGTGAACAGGTGCCTATCCCTTCTAGACTGCCAGTGTGGGGATTCCAAACTAATCACTGATATCAGACCAGTTCGACATATGATAGTAGTGAGAGTGCTATTATATTGAGCCAGCCCATCTATGTGTGTACCTCAAAGAGTTTTCTGGGGTTCACCACATACTGTTAGTGTTGGTGATTTCACACCTCATTCATAGATCATTTCATGTTCTAACCATGGCCATGTTGTTCTCCATGGCCACTTTACTTACCTACCACTTTTTAGCTTCTCTTTAGCTTGTTGTGGTGTCACTACCCATACAGAACTTCACCTTCACATATCTCAGTCTATTGTGGCTCATCTGTTTATGGTTGTTTACCTTGAAGTGCAGTTACTCCCTGGAGTGCCACATTGTATCCTTTGGTTACTCACTGTGGACTCCAGAGTTGTCCTGAGTTGATCCACCAAGTGGCTAGTCCACTTCCATTAGCAATTCCACTGTTAACAATTGGATGACACTGATGTAGACATACATGTTATATCATCAGCATTGCTAACTATGGTGTGGAAGCTACAATGTTAGACAACTCCACCATTCTCTCTCCCTCCTTTTCAATCAGACCCTCAATCATGTATCAAATGTATTGTTGCAATGTGACACAAAGCACTGCATTCCACAAGAGCTAGTGTGACAGGCTAGAAGTGGTCCATCCAATGTAGTACTGTCATGGGGGCCTGTAACTGAACTCAACAACTGCTCCATCTTGATGCACTCAGTGAGAAAGAACTCTGGCTTCAGTTGATGGACTACTGGTACGGAATGATAAAGTGGATGTACATCGAGGACGAGGGGAAAGAGACAGAGAAGGTTAGTGATCGACATATGTCATGTGTCAAATCGTCTAAACTGAACGAACGTAGCCAAAGATCTGGCTGTACTTTCACTGGTTCTACTGTGCTGAAGACATGGAAGGGTACATCCCTGAGTGAGTTTCTGACAAAGAGAGACTGTTATCGAATAATGCTGATAAAAGCATGCAGAGTGGCAGACAGGATAAAGAAGAAGAACGAACTCATCAATAGCAACCAACACGACTATATACATTTCACGAGCATTGAAGGCATATCGCCGATACATGTGAAAGATGTGTTGCACACAAGCATACGAACAGGTGTGGTGGACGTTACCACAGTCAACGAAAATAATGTCACATTCCCTGAGAGCGAGGACAGGCACGATCCAGCTGGTGGACTATTCTGTTAAGAGCGAAATGCTAATGGAAGCGGACTAGCCACTTGCAGGATCAACTCAGGATGACCTTGGAGTCTACAGTGAGTAACCAAAATGATATTGAGAGGGATAACAATGTTCTACTGACCTGGAGTCCACAGTAAGTAACCAAAGGATACAATGTGGCACTCCAGGGAGTAACTGCGCTTCAAGGTAAAGAACCATAAACAGATCAGCCACATTAGACTAAGATATGGGTAGAGACACCACAACAAGCTAAAGAGAAGCTGAAAGTGGTAGGTAAGTACAGTGACTCCAAAAACCCTTTCCATACTAACCTGGATCCAAGCACCATGGGAATCCTGCTTAGCTTGGGTGAGGTCATAAATAGTACATACTCTTGGCTACAGAAATGCCCCCTAGGTCATGTGATTTGGTTCACACACCATGGAGATATGGCCATTCCATTTTAAAAGAGCAATACCATGGAAAGGGTTTTTTCACTTTTCAATTTACAAGGGGATTTGGGTATTATTAGTACTTGGTATAGCCTTCTTTTGGCACTGCCTGAACCCTCCTAGGCATGCTTTCAATCAATTTCTGACACTCCTCCACTGGAATCCTCTCCCACTCTTCCTCAACCCTATCCCACAATACATGAACCCCATTAGGAGTGTTTTCATGCTCTCCAAGCCTCCTTTTGAGCCATCCCTAGAGATGCTCAATAGGATTAAGATCAGGAGACTGTGCAGGCCACTTGATGGTCCTAAAATCCTGCTCCTCAAGCCACTCCTTCACCTTTTTGCAGATATGCTTGGGGTCATTGTCTTGCTGAAAGATGATATCAGGAGGATCTAGACCATAATACTCCACAGTATTCAGGAGCTCATCCTTCAAAATCTGAAGGTAAAGGTCCCCATCCATCCTATCATCAATCTTGGCAGCATAGCCAACTCCTTCCCAAGTCATACAGCCCCACATCATCAAGGAATCTCCACCAAACTTGAGGGTCCCTTGCACTAGTCTATCACTTAGCCTCTCACCTGCCTTTTTCCATGCCCATTTATGTCCATCTGACCCTAGGCAATTGATCTTAGTCTCATCAGACCATATCACCTTCTTCCAATCCTCTATAGTCCAATCCTTGTGGGCATAAGCAAAGTACAAGCAAGCCTTGCGATGTCTAGCAGAGAGGATAGGGCGTTTGGACCTGACTACAGCTTTCATGCCAGATTTCTTCAAGTGAAGATGAACTGTGTTGGCAGAGAGGGGTTGGTGGATGATATTGGTGAGTGCTTTGGTCACTTGCACCACATTTTCAGCCCTGCCAGATGTAATAAGATGTTGAGCATGGCAGATGTTGGCAGGGGAAAGCTTGGAAGGATGACCCCCAATGGCTTTGGGAAGGGTAGAACACTTCTTGGAACGAAGTTTGGATATGGCAGAAGGGCTGACACCAGTTTCCCTGGCAATATATTCACCAGAGTGACCAGCATCAAGCATGGAAAGGATTGTGTTTTAGGAAGAATCATGTAGGAGAGGGAAATAGCATGTTAGATGTTATTAGTATGATACAAGAGGAACATTGGGGCAGTACTTACATGGGTTAAGGTGTCATGATGTAGGATTTGACAATTATATAGCTAGTTTTTGACATGTCATGTGAACATGCACATATCTCAGTGGTATGTTGGCCAAATTGCTTGACCAAAGGTAGCTGGTGATCCATAGTACATTTAACGTGACTATGACTAAGCTGGATCCCCACATAAATAGCAGTTTCCCCAAAACTGGTTGAAACTGCTTATTGTGATTGCTTATAACTGTTTGTGACTAGGCTTTTGAGGTTAAGGTCTGGTTATGACCATATTAGGAAATTCCCATAACTGGTTCAGTTACAGTTATGCCAAATACAGCCAAAAAACCAGACCTGACTGGACTTTTAAACACTACTCACTACCTCCTATCATCACCTTGCCATTACCTCCCAGCTGTCCCTCCATGTTGTTTGCTACCTGTACCACCAGCCATGTCATCAGTAGTGGAGTGCATGGCCCAGCTCAGCCCTGGCTCAGGCCCAGCTTAAGAAGGCTCAGGCTCTTTCAGATTCAAGCCCAGCTTTGATATGTACAATAGTATCTAGCTGAACTTGTAGCTTCATTGATTCAAGTGAGAACACAAGTTTGTCCATATCATCTACTTCATCTTGGCAGAAGAATAGGTTGTGTTGAATAAAATATTTGAGACATTGAAGGACTTTGACAATGTCCCCTTTGAGCTGATTGCATTGCTTGCTAATGGTAATCCTGGCAGATGAACACACACGCTCACTTGAAACAGATGTGGCTATGATTGAAAGATCATCTCTAGCTAATGAACTCCAGACTGGGTATCTCACAGCATTGAGTTCCCACCAGTGAACCACAAGACATACCTGGTACAAGGTGATCTTTCAAGTTAAGGTATCCATGGAAGTCTTTCAAGCCATATGTGATGAGGATCTCCATGAGTGGATGGAGTAGCTGCTGATATTGCTTTGTTGTCATCATCACCTGAGAGCTCCCATAAATGCCAACTGATCTTCCCATATACTGCTGTTGTCATTATAGACTCTTTCGTTCTTTCACTGCTAATAACCCCATTGTATCAAAGAGTGGATATAAAAATATAACCCATTATGCTCACAGCCATGTGATTGAGTCAATGGTAATAATGGAGGCAGTCAGGACAAAGGACACACCTACATCAGCAGATCCAGGATTTTGCCATAGTGGCTCATAGTGCCATAGTAACTCATAGTTTACTCATAGCAATCTCCTAGTGTTCATAGTGTCATAGAGCTCATAGGCTGGCATAGCCTATGGTAAAACTGTAAACAGACTTAGTATAGACTATTAGTGTTCTCATAGATATCTCATACTAGTGCTCATAGCATGGCATAGTAGGGTATGCCATTATTTGCTTAATTAATGCTAATCCAATGCTAATGCTAATATTTGAAAAGTATAGTCAAAGTGCAGTAAAAGTGTAGCAAAAAGTGTAGCAAAAGTGTAGTAAAAGCAGACTAAAAAGTATAGCACAGGTCAGAGATGTAGTCATATACATCAACTATATATTATAAAATGCTACATAGTGTAATGGTTAATGTGTCTGATAATTACCATTTTTAGCAAGTCCTGACACAATGGCTGCATCTAGTCTCAAAACCCGATGTTTCCATTTTAGGAAGCGGAAGGGCTACACCCCAAGCACGCGCTTCCAGGAAACGTCTAGAGACATTAGTACTATGACAAGTGCATCGAGTCACGTACCGTCACATGTGTCAGCTATATCTCTATACTGGTACACACAAAAATAATATAGTAAATAAACAATTTGCACTGACCTGGGCCTATCAGTGATCGAGATCCGCAGCCTGAAGCCCACATGACACCCACCAACTTGAATGTATCACGAATCAGACGACAAAGATGACCTATATGGCCCATTCTCAAGCCAAGACATTCCCACCAGTCTCGCACACGACATCAATGTCAACGTGGACATCAACTGCCTCATCTTCGGAAGTGATAATGACAACTTGGACTCCAATCCCCCCATCCAGCGTGCCAATACTTGCCACCTTCGTGACCATCTCAGACCCGACAAAGCTGCCAAAGTGGTAGCTGTTCTCACATATATGAACCATCTCGGGCTCAATCTTTCTCTCTTTCTTGACCTACTCAGCTGGGGGGATCCGGACTGCATAACAGAGCCAAAAATACGGTATGAGCGCTCGGTGCTCATGGTCAGTGATGAATTGCCCTCAATTATCGCTTGATGGCATCAGCCATCCCATTTGGCCAATAGCACACATGTACGTGCTCACAGGGCTACTATGGCAATTGAGCGCTTTGCTTTCCAATGTGTCGGAGATGTCATAGATGCCGAGCTGGATGAAATCAGACATGTCCTCCAGTGTCCAGCTGAGGACCTGTCCATGGACGAGTTATGTAACCTATTCATTGAGGATCTTATTCTCAAGCTTAGCAGTCCTGGCTTCGGAGGGACTCCAAAGCTCTGGTCCTTGCTGTTGAAACTGGCACGGACAGACAAGCAACAATCACAGAATGTTGCTCGAACCTCTGATCCGGTATATATCCATTCTCCCAACAAAATCTCTGCTAAGAATATCCTAGATCATCCTATCCATCATCTGCCAGATCATGATGTCGAGATCCCATCATCATAACCGTTTTGCCAAGATGATTACAGTCGTTCTTCGTTCACAATGGACACCAGCCAAAAGTATCAATCTACTCCACTCTTTTGGCATCACAATGAGCCACCAATGGTCTGTACGCGCTCTCAGGACCATTTCGCAGAATGAAATGAAGGTTGTTCAAGACTGGGTCCACCAATTCCCCTTTGTCATTACCCATGATAATGTCAACATCCCCTTTCGTGTTTATGCACAGCGTGTTGATAACCAAAGTAATTTTGACTGTGGTACAGCTTCCACTGTGTTTTCCCAACCTTATGCTCCTCCTGAAATCCCCTTATGCAATCATACCCTCCAAGAATATTGTGCCCAAGGACAGTCAACCCCTTTATCTATCCAACAGCTATATGTGCTTGCACATAAAGCAATGCCTTCCCAATATGACCGGGACATCTATCATGTTCTCAGCTATCTTATTCACAGTCCTGAATTCAACCTCACAACCTATGATCACAAGGACCATGAGATCTTTACCCCTCCCAATCCCATTCATCAGCTTTCTACTGGAAAGAAGTTTGTTACTCGGCAGTTCATGCTTGGAACTGAGCACTTGGAGGAGGCAAGCTATGAGGGGAATGCCAGTGTTATTGCTGTAGTTCTGCATCAACTGCACTTGGACACAGAAGCAGAGATGAAGAAGACAGGACTTGATCGAGTTGTGGTCTGGATTGATGATCAACTCACATCAGCACATCTGCGAGGCCTTTTCAACTTCTGAGCACAGGACCGAAATTCA
Source organism: Boletus reticuloceps (assembly GCA_018397855.1). NCBI lineage: Eukaryota > Fungi > Basidiomycota > Agaricomycetes > Boletales > Boletaceae > Boletus > Boletus reticuloceps. Next base: position 66,443 of record JAGFBS010000045.1, read on the forward strand.
TTTGAATGACTTGACTGGATGGTTCTAACCTTTGGATGGTTTCACCTTTTAATGGCTTTTGCTAACTCTTTACACAAGCAGTATCTGGGCACCACAGCAGGGTGTGGTCTTATGCATGCCTTCACTTTGCTCGAGAGAAAGGGCTTGATATCTGTTCAGACACGTGGTCCTTTTCATCAGAACCTCCACAATGCAATCTATCATGTTGCTGAAGCTCATTTTCGAACATGCTGGAGAGTCATTGCAGAGGTTGAGACCTTGGAGAGCCTACAATCCAAGAGCCCTGTTGAGTTGCTTGAGTTAGCCAAGCAGATTGTAAACAGGTTGGCCTATCTTGTTGTTACTGATGCCATTAATGCCCTTCCTAAAGCTACTGTCACGACCCAGATATTACCAAGTCCAACTCCGGACAACTCTGGTTAATCTCGGACAACCCTTGATCTAGGACCAACGGACATCCACGGAGTTGCAACTCTGGACTCGTACCTCTATTAGTCTCCTTTGGTTATAGTCTGCATTTCACCTGTCCGATCGTTACAGCCTTCTCCAGCTGTGCTCCATGCTCTGTTACTCAGCCTTCCCTTCCTATGTACATCGCCTTCGCGCAGTAGTTCCGAACCCAGACTTACTCCGGGTTTCGAGTACTATATAATCCCCTGTATTACTCTGTCGTACCTTCAGTACAAAAATTAACTAAGTCACCTCCTTTCGAGTCTGACTTCCATTTCACCTTCCTCTACTCTAAATACGAGGACACGGGATTGACAAGGGCGTGACACATAAGTCCTGCGCCAACGTCCTTACCCCTCCGTACCTCTGCACCTCTGCACCTCTGCACCTCCGACGACTTCGGTCGTACCTCCGTCCCTCAGCCCCAGTACCCTCAGACCTCTGCCGGACTTGAACCCGGAGGATCTGGACTTGACAGCTACCAACAGGTTGGCATCAAGTGCTGCTATTGATGCTCTTGATGCCCTCCCTGAAGCTCAGCAAGATCAAGCTTTGCACAATTCTATTTTATGAAATCGAGATGTCCTTCGATATATTGATCTCTATGAAGCCACAAGGAGTGGTGATGTGGGGATCATGGAAGCTACCCTTCCTCTCCTTGCTTTTCATTTTGCTGGAGGGCGCAACTCCAATTATCTTGGTGAGGTTTTGGAGCTTCTACAATGTCTACATCATGAGTGGCCACCTGAACTTTGGTATGGCCAACTTGTATTTCCATTCATACATTTGGCATTGACATCAATACTAGTGATTTTGTTCGGCAGCAATGCTGGCTTATCAATATGACTGGTCAACCTGGTAAATTTCTTCCAGTGGACAAAAGACAGGAGTATAACATCAAGGCCATTAAAGTAAGTTTACTAAACTACTTTACTGAGTGCAATTACTGATTACTGATTATTAATGAGATGACTGACAAAGTTCAGGGGCCAAATGCATCTTGGGACATTTTACAAACACGTAGTCCTGCAATACCAACTCCATGCTGTTCAAAAGCACCTGGAACAGCAAATTCGAACTCTGCATCGTGGATCATCCCATAGTGATCCCAGTGCTGAAAAGGATGTCTCTCGACTGGAACATGCTTACATCAGTGACAACCAGGGTCGTGAAGTTTGTACAAAGGGGAATATTGTGCAAGACATAGTCACCCAAGGTACAATCAGGCTGGCCTCAAAGAATGGTATTCCTCAGTGGTGGGCTAAACAATATTTTATACAGGTAACTTCAGAGACATGGTAGTTACACATGAAGATCTACTTAATAGATCTTGCTCTGTTTGCCTTCGCAGTCATGGATCGTCATTTCCGCCATCCTGTGTGACCGTTTGCACTGGGAAGTGGATGGTGGTCGCTGAGGGGTATATATATCAAATGCGAATGTGGTGTGGGGCATACTAGCAGCCTTGATGGTGCCAGAAGTCGGGATACTAGTACTAGTACTAGCAAGCTGCTTACGGGGCGACAGCGGTGAACGGCTTGATATCTGGACCACCCCAACTGGCATGGCATCGCGATCAGCCATTTTGACCAGACTGACAATAAAACTGTGAGATGGTCATGTGAAACAGGTTACGACTCATAATATAAAGAGAAACTTACCAGTGTATGCCAGGGATAGTGCAGTTTTCTTTCACCTGCTGCAATTGGCGTGACAGCTGTGTTTTCTCAGCATGCTGGGCTCTCTCAGCAGCCTGACACTCGTTTTTGGCATGCTGCATTTCCTTGTTGGTGATCCGCCGTGTGGTGTGTTCATCGTCCACTTTCAGCACCACTGCTAACACATCTGTGCCGTACTGATCGATGAAAGCCCAAGGAGTAGGCAATAGCCTGCATATCTTGTTGAGGTAGTAAGTGAGCGTTTTGAGGTGAGAGTGGACAAAATGGGATCAGGGAGCAGGACGGCAGAGGTAAAGCATGCATGCAGAAAATCGCCAATGGCCGTGCGTCGACGCCATGACAGCAGCGCATGCTGGACATCTTGGAGGTGCTGCTGGACACAACGACCAGTTGGTAATTCCCCAGCAGTAGCTTCGATCTTCACGGTAACGGCTTTGTCTGAGTGGTCAGGGTGAGGGGAGGCTGGATGGGAGGGGGAGCTCTTTACCTCTGTGCAGTTGTCACAGCACATGGTGTCGAGGACTTGTGAGAAAAAGGAACAGTTGAGTTAGAATGGCCACACTGCAATAGAAGCATGTTACATACCTAAGCGACCTGGTGGGTTATCAAACAATGTGTTGACTGTTACAGATGCTACATTTCTCGATTACATTTCACTACCATTCATTTCCTAATCACTAACACTAGTCTCACTAGTGCACACAAAACACTACCAAAGCATACCATAGTATTTCTTCACTTGCCAAGACTTACCTCATCAGGTCACATGTCTCCCATGCTACTAGTCACATGACCAAGTCACATGATCTTATCTAGGCTGTGCACCTCATGCTACCTCATGGTATACACATTGCATCCTTATGCTTGCCTCATGACTTTCCTCTTGACTCACTTTCCCTTACCCTCCAATAGCATTAACAGCTCTTATCTAGAGCATCCTCATGGTACCCAGTGACTGTGGTATTAACCTTATTTAGATTCCCACAGCCTTTCCACAGCTTGGTCTGTGCTTGTACTTAGTCACTATAAATACTCCTATGTTTGTAGTACTATTCTCTAGTCTAGTTCTTTTGTTAGTTCCCCATGTTCTTTCTGTTCTTTCCCCTCTATTCTCATTGCTAGCAATCTACCATAGACCCTAGTGGTCTAGTGATTGTACTTGATAACAGAACTACTCATTGCAAGCGCTCTAGGATCTACCAGGCAACCTCCAGAACCTCCTATTGTCCTAGATAGGATATTGGGTCGTTACATTGACAATCTCACGTCTACAATGGCATGTTGCAACATACTCATGCAAGCTTGGCTCAAGCTTCTTACGGTACATTTTCTCCTTGTTGGTACCTTCCTCTTCCTCTAAATCTGACCCATCACTGTCCGGCTCTGGCTGCTTGGTATTCGACCGGATCTCCTTCAATGTGGACAACTCAAGGAACAATATAGTGCATGCCTGTATCACAGCACTTCTCCCGGCTCTTCCCGCGCACTGCGTCCGGGCTGTCAACAACTGCGGTGCACCCGGTTGCCCTACGAATGTCACATCAGGTAGGTCTAGTCCCTGTACATTTATATCAGTGTATTGATTGGACTCGCTGTGTTAGGCTCGCACCATGCCACCTATCTCCGTGACCCACAACACTCGCTGTTTCCCTGTCCGAAATAACTAAGGCATCTGAGCAATGCGAGTGCAGAAAACCCACACACGACTGTAAGTGGGGAGGCAGCAGCCTGCGTGAGTGCTGCCAACCAAGTTGTGCATTGATCACCTGGTTGACGAATAGTAGTGTGCGCTCCAGATCCTCTGCTGGTAAATATTTTTTCTGTCGTTTCCCAGATTTATGTGAAATGACTTCAAGGGATCAATATGAAGTTGCCGGCATACTTCCGCAACTACGTCCGGCATCATTGTGGCAGATGTCACATACAAAGGTATATGCGTCGGAACGAATGAGCGCAGCTTATCTAGCTTTGCATATGCTGGTCGGAACTGACCACCCCACTGGACAATGCAGTGATCCTTGTCAATGACCACACCAAGCATATGTGCATGGTACTCAGGCGAGCACAGAAGTGAATTGAACTGACAATTAGATATTGCCATTTCCGGTGACATGAAAATGATCTGGTATTTCTGCTCGACGAGCTCCTGTGACCGCTGCAGGTAAGTACATCAGTCTATGGCAATGATACCTACTTACCTCATGCAGATGAAGGGTATACGTGCCATGATTGACTGCTACGGCAGTGATTCCCATGCTAGCGCATCGCCGAGCCTTTTTCGAATATGAAGTTATTGATCATAACATATAACTGGATGAATCCCACCTGGTCCGACTTGAGTGAATTCAGTGGTGAAATCACAACCAGAATCTTGTCCGGATGGATCATCGAGGGCATTACAAATGGTAAGCTTTTTCCAGATCCTGTTCCGGCAACAATAGTGCAGTCAAGTCCAAGAAGGAAAGCCTCTGCTGAATCCAGCTGCCATGGGTATGGGGGTTGGTTTTGGCAATTTTTGAGGCATGCTGTGGTAAGGGCCTGTTGGATATCATGGGCTGAGTAGTTTGAAGTTTTTTTTGCAAGCTCACGGGCATGTGCGAGGTTATTGTAGGACCATTCTTGCCACTCCAAGTGCGAGATAGTGTTCATGCACCGTGACTGACTTAGCAAATTTCAAATACATATTGAAATGTACTAAAAGGGTAGGTACTAAAAAATAGGGGTGTACAGAAAAGGCAGGTTTTCTCAAAAAGGGAGGTAACAGATGACCAGTGTGACTTGATGTGATAGTCCTCAACTGAATGTCTCCAGACATTTGGGTGATCAGAATATTCTGAGGCTCGTGAGAGCACACCGAAATGGAAGGTGTCGAGACTAGGCTGCATCAATATTTGGAGGTGAGTTGAATGTACCACCAAACTTGAAATAAATTGATAACATTTAGCTCACTTCCAAATATTGATGCAGCCATTGTGTGAGTTCAATCCTTGCTGCTCAATATATTTATAATTTCTGTTTGATCACTTTGGAGTGTACTCTCAAAGCATACTAAGAAATGTAGAACTAGAGATTAGGATTAGGATTTAGGAGTGTATGAAAAGTGTAGTAAATGTCACTTGAATGTGTAGGATTAGGCTTAAGATTAGGAGTGTACTAAAACTGTAGGATTAGAATAAGGATTAGGTTAGGGAATGTACTGAGTCCTGAGTCCTGATCATTAGTCTATTTCTGATCCTATACTTTTTAGTACACTTTTGTACTAATGTAATCATGCTATGGACACTATGAAAGTACTGTTAAACACTATGAACTATGAAAACACTGTAGGAGTGCTGTCATAGTACTGTCCATAGAGACCCTCACTATGGGCACTATGGTACTGGACAGTTAGTTCTGGTTTTGCTGATGTATAGCCAGTGGAATGCACACTGTCGCCAGTATGGCAAGTGGCCATTGACCCCCTGTGATGTGTAAAGAAACAACACACAGTATCAATGATGTGCTTCAGCAGTGGAAACACTAGAATCCCGACATTCAGTCAACCCTCAAACTGCAACAGGACTTTGATGAGGACCAACCTAGCTTGTCCATGCAAGTATCCCAACCCAACTTGTCTCCACAGAAAGAAGAGTGATTGCAGTGGGTCACCTGAGCTAACTATCTTTTAGTGAACTTTGATTATTTGCATCTGCATGGTCCACCCCACTATAGAATTTCTGTGTGGCATACTTTCACCACCTGATAATCAACAAGCTTTACCTTGGCACTCCACCACTATATCAATTAATTAATTCTGCTGCCTCTCATGCTGTCTTAGATAATTTATTTGTGGTAGGGGCAGCTGCTGCTGCATTGATCAGGGAATACTTGGAGAGGCAGCAGAATTGGTGCAAGATCAGCCCCTCTAATTGGCAGGAAGACTACTACATGGTGTGCAAACAAATTTGAAACTTGCAAGAGGAAAGGCATGAAAGCTTAAGTTTGGACAATATAGTTTGGACAATATACATTTACATATAAAGTCACTGTGTTATAATCCTAATCCTAACCAATGCTAATTCTACCTCTAATCATTGCTATCCAAGCTAATTTTACTATATGCTAATGCCAATCTGAAAACCTGCTTGCCCTACACCAATCTACCTGCTATTTCGTTCACTTTCCACTTACTCTGGGACAAGGATTGCCTGGGATGCCAGTTAGCCTCCCTATGCTAGTTTGGATTCAGGTACCTCTACTGCTACAAGTGGCTCATTATTATCTCCATGGCTGTTACGATTGCTCCTCACGCTATAATGGACTTAACATTTTTCTTTCTCTTTAACCCCTATCAATTTCCTTCACGCATTCACATGCATTCCTTTCATCTCCACTCTATCACTTCTATTCATACATGTGTATCCAATCTCCCACATCCATGCTTCTCATTCACATTAGATCCACATTGAATCCTCATGCTGCCACAGCGTACATGCGCATCACGCATGTCCACTACATGCCTTTACCTCATGTTACCCAGTACCAAGGATACTTACCATATGTAGTAGTAGCACTGCTTGGTCCATGCACACATGTACTTAGTATATAAACCCCAATGCAGCGCCAGAGAACACTAGTCTTGTTCTCTTGGAGTTTCCCCTACAGGCAACTCTTCTCATCTTCTCTCTTGTCTTTTTCTCTGTGCAAGCGACCTAGCACAAAGCTTCACTTAAGTGTGAGTCTTTAGGGTTGTTTCAATGGCCTCATGGAATTTCTCTAAGTAAGCATCTCTTTCTTCTGTGAATAGGTTACATGGTTTAATGAACATGTATTGTAACAGATTCACTCCTTAGGGTTGTAAGGTGTATCTTTTAACTTCTTCTTATAAGATGTTCTAAAACATTTATTGTAGGACAATGCAATTTCGAGGAAACCTGTAGAGGCACCACTACTCCCCAAATGCCAGAATGGATAGGATGTGGGATATGCTCTGTCAGTATCAAACACAAACTTTGCTTGCATAGTGACTTGGAGGCCAGCTGTGGCGATGTTTGTCTCTATCTGGTTGCTCATCAGCTTCAACTACACTAGGCAAAGTAGTTGGTAATGGGGTAGTGATTTGTGACGAAGCAAGAACAGTGAGAAATGTGGGGTGCAGTGTTCCTGGGATATCCTGCCCTTGGACTCAATGAATCGTTGTTTGACAGGGATTACAGGTGGGTTGTCAATGTTGAACTTGCATCTGCATTAAGTTGAAAGCTCCAGTCACTATCTAAACAAACAAGGTCAGTTGTAATCCTGGGCAGCAGCTAATGGAGATAATTGAAGTTATCATCCACTTCATTAGTGAGCATTTCTCTAATGATTGGTTGCTGGGGTATAACTGACAATCTTATACCAGGAGAAGAATGTTGCTTTTTTTCAGCCCAATAGGCCAAAATTGTTCCCTGGAACTACTATATATTGGCTAGGATTGAAAGTGTTAAAGTCTAAGAGAAAGCAGAAGTTGCCCAGCACTTAGCCACTGCCTAAGATGTGTGGAAACAACTGAGGTGCTTGTAAGTGAGGTGAAGGTATATATTGTTAAGAGTGAAAATGCTAATTGAAGCTGACTAGCTACTTGCTGGATCAACTCAGGACGACTCTGGAGTCCACAGTGAGTAACCAAAATGATATTGAGAGGGATAACAATGTTCTACTGACCTGGAGTCCACAGTAAGTAACCAAAGAATACAATGTGGCACTCCAGGGAGTAACTGTGCTTCAAAGTAAACAACCATAAACAGATCAGCCACAATCCAATTCTACCCTGAACACCTTGGATCTGGCACCATCCTGCATCGAAGTCCCTTCAGTTTCCTCCCCACTGCTCAGCTCCATCCATGATTGATCACAAGACTAGACTGAGATATGCGAAGGTGAAGTTGTATGGGTAGAGACACCACAACAAGCTAAAGAGAAGTTGAAACACGGTAGGTAAGTGAAGTGGCCATGGAGAACAATATGGCCATGGTTAGAGCATGGGGTGATCTATGAATGAGGTGCGGTATCACCAAAACTAACAATTTCGGTTCTATGTTATTCCACCTCTACCTGGAGTCCAATTCCCATTTATGGTTGCATCTAAGCTGAGAAGGTGTGATGCTAGTTCAACATTCCTAGTGGGAGATCACTTTTGTGGATCCCAACCAAGCCTGAGCCAGGTGTATACATACCACCTGTCTTCCCTGATGCACTCTACACGATTGTATACACTTGACTGAGGCTTGGGGTACTAGTAACTGTGAGAAGGCTCGGGTGTGGGAACCACATTGTGAGATTTGCACATAACCAGGACTGGATGGCCTCCGAGTCTGTTGGTGGATGGCTATGGTAGGGAAACATCCTTGGATCCCAAAGGTTAGCTTTTTCCTGTGGTCAATAACATATGTTGATATCCTTGAAGAATATGATGGCTTATGGTTCTCTCTGCAATTCTTTTTCTTTAGTGCCAAATATGCACTGATGGATTTGGGCGCAGGATCTTCACCAGAACAATTGGAATCCCCTTCGGAAAGACGCTCCAGCTCCAAGTCCTCCTATGAGATCCATGGGCATGATCTTGAAGAGCCTGGAGTGGTTCTGATACCCTTGTGGTCAAAAGCACTATGACAAATTCAGAGATGAGTGGGACATATGATGCTAACAGTTTCTGAGTCCACAAATGATTACCCAAGACGTTCACAGAGTCTGGCACCCCGGTAGACCTCACCAAAATCAATGCACTATTTCCTCTGGACAAAAATGCTAAAATCACATATCATGCATATCCTCTGGTGTTCACCGAGCAATTCGGAAATGTACAGGCCAAGAGAACTCTGCCAATGGTGCTTTGACCAAGTCCTTCAAGACATCAATTCCATCCTGTCACCTGCAGTAGAACCAGTGGATCAACATGCTTATTTATTCAGTGACCATTTCAAGCAAGGTGCGCCCATCGTCTGTGGCATGCACGCTCAAATATACAACAGCATGTTCCACTGAGTCTGCGACCAGGCAAGATTTTACTATGTTCAGCTGGGGCTTGCCACATCCAATCCTTTCTGGAATGACTGCCAAAACTCAGACCACAAAATGACACTTTGCACAATGGAAACAACATTGCCTCAATGGACTCCCCCCATTAGTGCTTCACCAGTGCCCTCAGAGGTGAGAATCAGCCGCAAGCTGGATTGAACAAATGTTCTCCATGGATGTCTTGTTAGTTTGGGTGATTTCACACCTCATTCATAGGGGTTATGATTCTGAAGAGCTTCCCAATATGCATCCCAAATGATCCAAAGCAATGCCAGAATCTGTGTGAACATCAGGAATCCTGCATGCTGTTGGATGATTACACCCTGAATGCGGTCCAGGAATAGCATCACCCTACAATCATATGGAGCATTCATGTGATGGGTCAACCCTGCCAGACTGCTATGGACTCACCCTGCATTCCCATGCCTGCACCCATCTGACCGGTCTCCCATGGGGGTAGCATGTTCTGTGTCGCTGGCTGTGTCATTTGGCTGGATGGACCCCAATCTATGGCTGATGATTCGTTTATGTGGTATCAATGACATGTCATCATAGAGCATATAATATTTATGTGCATATATAATATAATTATGAAGAGATTAGGGTATGGGTATGTGCCCCTGACTGAGATGATATAGGGGTATAATCCAGTCCTCAAAAAGACTGGTCCTGACCAGTTTTGAACCAATCTTCACATTTCTGCCAAACTAAAAGACCAAGACTGTTCTAATCTTGAATTCAAAAAGACTGGACCACCCAGGGCCAGTCCTAGTCAGTCTGGTCGGGTCCAGTTATGGTATTTTGATGGTCCTAGGACTGGACCTTACAACACTAATCTCATGGGTAAAGAGATGAGAATATGAGAATGAGAATGAGGACAAGAATGAGGACTGGTCTGGATATTAGGATTGGGATTGGGATTGGGATTGAGATTAGGATTGAGATTAGTAGGAAACCATACTCAACACTTATCATCTTTGCACTCTCAGGCTGGGTTTACATTCCACATATCCATCTCTACCCATGGTATACATATACTAGTACCCACAGATATACCCACCTGGGTATATACTCCAACCCATACCCACACTGAGGGTATAGGTACAGGCTGGGCCCATGACCCACCATGGGTATGTGATACCCATGCAGTTGCCTAATCCTACATGGTATTCGACTTTACTTGAGATGATACTTGCCTTGCTCCGCGATCTCTGCGTCGTCGAGGACACGGTACCCGGACAGATCGGTGGGATACAGGTGACGCCATTGTTCTATGTTCCTTCCAGCAGCGCTCCTGACGTGTCGATCCGATTCCGCCTGTAATGCCTGCCCAACGTTCATGAGATGTCGAAACCGACGCTTAGCCCATGGACATGCGCACCCGCAGGAAATCGGACATGGCAGAGAACATGTTAGTAGATGTTGTATTCTCTCCCACGAGCCCTAGTCCCTCCACCAGCACCATGTCCCTCACGCTCTGCATTATTGCTATATTGCGGCGCAGGAGCACGCATGAACTGTCATCTGGAATATGAACATTATTTGAGATGTCAGCGCGGGCGGGGACGGGTGCCCATAGACCTACATTACTCGACATCGTTCTGCATGCAGTTCAGAAGTTCGAAAGGTAGGAATACATCGAGGTACATTATATATAGAATACACATATGCGGTGCCGTTGTGTGATTCTACATCATGCGGTATGACGTCAACAAGCTGTGTGGAGGACGTACGACACCATTGTATTGGATTCATCATCTCATCGCTACATATACATCATACATCAGGGGAATATATGTGGAACTCGTCATCGAGCACGTGGCCCACGGTACGTATGCCATACAATGACTCGGCAGGCCAGACCAGGGTCGTGAAGAATGTCCACGTGTTTGCATATTGCCTGATAGGAGGGAACGGTGCGAGGCCGGTTAGAAGTGATGGGGAGTGTAGGAGATCGCTTACCCAGATTTCGTATGATAGCGCGTCCATTCCGCCCCGCCATCTCGTCCATACTTACCCGTCCACTCTGTGACCACGGGGTCGTGTGGCAAAGCTGCGTGGAGCTCTCGCATCGCGACCGACAGATCTTCGAAGAGCTGCGATGTCAGTTCATCTGTCTGCACATTACAGCAGAATGGCATGTAGGACATCACATGCTCATTTGTGATCGGGTCCCTCAACAACGGTGGGAATGGTGCTCTACAGATGGGGCAGAGGACCGCTTTAAGGTCGAGCATCTCCACATGCATCGTGCCTGTCATGATGTGCCGCAACCAGTGGGAGAGACCGCACTGGAGACATACCGAATGGCCACAATGTATCAAGATAGTGAATGCCTGCTGACAACATGGAATAAATGAATGAATGAATAGAGGATGGGGATGAGGGAGAGCACACATTGTGAAGGCACATCTGGGTCATGACGACGACGATTGGGATGGCGTGTCAGATCGTGCAGAGGATATGGGAGGGAATTGTAATCATACGTACATAGGGCAACACTGAGTATCCAGTATACGCACCATCTCCCGCACTCGAACGAGCAATTCGGACGTCGTCCTCGTGGCCTCTATCGCATTGGTAAGGATGACGCTTTCACGCTCCGCTCTTGCGACCATCCGCAATAGGTCGTCGTTCCCCCTCTCCATCTTGATATTAGCCTGGCGGACGTTGCACAGCTTTTCCAACATGTCATTGTGATTGTGGTATGCCTCATCCAGCTGCATTCGAAGGTCCAGCTCGACGGTACGGTGGCACTCTATCTCATATTTGAGTCGACCGATGTCGTCTTCCGAATAGAAGGTCAGATCGGTTTGCATGCCCTGTTCCGTCCGAGTCGTGGAGTCTATCTCGGTATCTTTGCAGGTATTTCTGTGTTTGCATGCATGAATGATGTCATATCATGGGGTACTTACCAGCCATCCTGTACTTCTTGAAACGACCAAACCCACCAAAGGGTCTAGTGTTGCAAAGCAAGAGTACTAGGGAGTGCTCAATTGGTAGTTCTGGGAAAACTCCAAGAGAACAAGACTAGAGAGTCTTGTACTACTTGGTTATTGTATTTATACTACTAGTACATGAGCACGGACCGTGCAGTGCTTATCTACATATACCATACTTAGTACATGAGCTGGTACCACTGGGTACCATGAGGCAAGCATGAGTTGCGATGTAACTGGAAGATAAGCATACCTGTGCAGGCATGTGTTTAGATAGGGGGCATGAGGCGATCATGATGCACAACATGTGTAAGTCTGGAGCATGTCACCTCAAGATCAATGTCGTGGGATAGTAATGGGCTTTGTGGGAAAGTGACATAGATCTTGAGTGTAGGAAAGTAAGCGTAGTGAGCTAGCGTAGTGTTCGGGTTATAGGGGTTAATTGTATATGTGTTGAATAGCTAGTGAACAAGCGCTAGGAAAAATAGAGGAAAAATAGGGCGAGTGTAACAGATGGGGTGTGGAAAGATATATTTCAAACCAAAATACAATGTGTTTATAGTCACTGGGCATTCCCAAGACTGTAAGAACAAGGTTGTAAGTAAGTCTGGACATACTAGACCAAAAACTAGCATGTCTGGTGTCAAAACTGATGTAATTGGGTCAGTCTGACGGTCTATGATACTAGACTGTAATGACCCAATATCCTGTCAAGGACAAGAGGGGGTTCAGAGGTCGTCAATAGGTCCTAGAGCGCTTGCAATGAGTAGTCTCGAGTAATAAGAAAGACAGAAGATCACTAGGGTCTATTGTAGATTGCTATCAATGAGAATAGAGGGAAAAACAACAAGAGAACTAGACTTGAGAATAAGTACTACAAACATAGGGGTATGTATAGGGGGTAAGTACAAGCACAGACCAAGCTGTGCGAATCTATGTATGGTTAATACTGTGGTCAATGGTTACCATGAGGATGCTATAGATAAGAGCTGTTAATTCTATTGGAGAATAAGGGAAAGCAAGTCAAGAGGAAAGTCATGAGGCAAGCATACATGAGGATACCATGTGTATAACATAAGATGACATGAGGTGCACAGCCTAGATAAGAGCCAAGGTCATGTGACTTGATGAGGTAAGTCTTGGTAAGTGAGATAAGAGATAAGGAATACTAGAGTATACTTTGGTAGTATCTGTGTGCACTAGAGGAACTAGTGTTGGTTATTAGGAAATGGAAAGAAGTGAAATGTGAAATGTAATTGAGAAATGTAGCATTTGTAACACTGGACTGTGTTTGACCAGTCCAGACTTCAATCAGACTACATATGAAATATGACTCCCAGCAAATTGGATTCATTGATGAGACCTCAAAAGACAAATGCACAGTCTACCGGCACTACAGGCAGTCAGCCAAATGACACTGTGAAGAGCAGACAGGTCTAGATCAAGATCATCAAGATCAAGGTGCTTTGGCTGGACAACAGATTCAATCTTGGCAAGAATTTGTGTCTTCAATGTATCCCATGGCTTATTGAGGCCAAACAAAAATTCAATACCCTTTGATAGTAATTTTATAGGCATAACCCAGGGAGGAATCTCAATCCATTTACAAGAAGCAGGTAGTATCACTCCCTATTGTGATCCACCTTACTTTGCTGATCCAAAGTATTCAATGCTCTTGTCTTGCAATAATGTCCATTGTGCACTGCTCAACCCTCTCCTGTTGAACTTGGGAATTGTGATTGCCAGGATGCTTAAGCTTTCAATGAATCTTGAATATGTAAATGAGATTTGGCAGCAAAAGATATCTCAACTTGTCCGGGATATGATTGGGCAGGACAGGTTACCCGATGGTGGGTAAAGTGGATATGGTGTTTGGAAATGTTGAGGGTGTTGTCACTAAGTGAGAGAGATTTGATTTAGGTCATTGTGAAGGTTGCACAGAGTTGAAGGGTGAAGGTTAGGGGTAGGAGGGCAAGAAGGATGAAGGTAAAAGGGAGGGTAAAGGCAAGGATGGGGCTGGAAAATTCCAATAGCAGCTCAATGCCACCAAAAAGATATGTCCACCAAGTATCCCCTCTCTCCCACTCACAATGTGTTCCCTCCTTAGAAAAGGAACAAGGTGTCTGGGTCTCTCATTCCCACTTCCCTGCCCTGCAGCTCCTCATCAATCCCTAGTCCTTTTCTAGACACTCTCTAAGACAACCTCAGTTACTATGACAAGCACATTTACCCTGACCACAAGATCTTCCTCATGCAGCTCCTCTCCTTTTCACATCTACACCCTCAAATATGTTACCTATCATTGACTCCCCATCCATGTTATCCTTATTTCTCTCACACAAAGTGTACACCTTGCCAGATGTGCTCACTCTCATTGTCAAGAAACCTGCCACAGAATTCACCCATTCTGTGTCAGGAGTGAAGATCAAAGTGAGGATCAATGCAATCCAAGAAGTATGTCAGTGGCAGTGTTACGCTTGGACCGGGTAGGTGTGAGTGTAGCCTTTGTAAAGTAGGAACGAGGAGAGTGTTGAGTCAAAGCACGACGAGGTCTTATAGAAGTAACATCCTTCAAAGTAGGACGAAGACTACAAGGATCAAGGAGCTCATGGGGGTGTCCACACGAGGTTCAAGGTGTTGGGCTGATACCAACAGGGTCAAGGGTTCAAGGGATCAAGGAGTGACCACAAGAGTGATAGATTGTACAAAGTACACAAAGGAGCTCAAGAGTAAGGAAAGTACATGGAGTGATAAACAACAGTTTATATACTACATGGAAGAGAAGTTAAGGGTGGGCATAGAATGCGAGAGAAGAGATAGAACATGAAGGAAGATACATGATGACTAAACAAGTGGAGTACCGTCGGGACGCCAACGGGAAGGAACTGGAGATAAGGGAGAGTCATCATGGAAAAGGAATAGTGTCCGAAGTACACGTTGTACAAGGTAAGCGATAAGAAAAAGAGAAAGTCGTAACAGGCAGCCATGGACCATAGAGGAAGATCTTCTCAACAACTTGGTTGAGTACAAAGAGTAGAGACAAGGCTGACACTACTGCTACCTGGGAAATCTTGCCTCTTGATAGAGAGGTTTACCCGGGCATGTTGGACCAGCAGGAGGTTCGGTTCTCTTTCTTGCTTTCTCGTGGTACATGCTCATGGTTGATTTATTAGGGTAAGGATGCCAGTGATGGCATGAGCAGTGGCTGACAACTGTTGCTGTTGCCTTTCAGGTGCTCAGTGGATGCAGCTGTCCATATTGAGGTCTCTGTTAATGTTTGCCTATTCTTAAAAGTGCATTGTTGCACAACTGGTAATCCTCGGTGCTTGTGCAAATTATCCTCCAATCATTGCATCTCAGATATTCTAAGGATGCCACTGACATATCCACTTGCATTCCAGTCATAATGAGGCAGAGGTTCACAGATAACTGTTCACAGATATTGAGATCCTTGGAAAACAACTAAACACCAGTAAGGAAGTCACAGAAGTGTTCCATACATCCAAGAACATCCTGGCAGTCATAGTTACATGGTTTAGTAGTTCCCAACATGGAGTCAATGAGTGCTTATATGTAATCATAACCCATTATACCAAGTGCAAGATTTGCCCTGGATGTTTGACTATAAGCTCGCACAACAATGGGAGTGAAAGGAGATGTTGCAAAGTTGCCAGCACAGTGCTGTAGACTTGCACCAAGTGGTCACACATAGCATGAAAGCCATGTTCAAAGCTAATGTACTCTGCCTCAAATACTGTGATCCTTCCTGGACCCAAATTTAGCTAATCACATATCCTTTCAGCTTGAGCTCTGAATCTAACACTTTTTCAATCCTAGGTTTGGCTTTGTAGTCCAGTCAAGAGCATACCAGAGGTGCAAAGAGTGACATCCCTAATTGTGAACCTGCTCAGTATATTCCCCCATCAACTCTTCTCTTTGTCATGGGTATGTCTATGGACTCTCTGGAAGGCGGTCATTGATGTTGTACTCAGTTCAGTTCAGGATTTTCATTGGGAGTTCACCATTGCTTGGTCCAAATATTGACAAGGATGAACCTCTTGCTATTCTATATGACAAGCTCATTCAGAATCCACATGGGCCTGCAAGCATCCTTGCTAATATTACTGTTGACAAATGCAAGCTTTACAGGTTTTATACACTGGTTTTAGCCACAGACAAGTAGGAGGCAGTCAAGATGGCCTCCAATGCAAGAGATGTTGACTTTCAATCAATGAGATGTACACTGTTAAATGTATTGCAGATGAAAAGTACCTGATGTCTAAATACATCTGTCTTGTTATCAAGTTTTCCCAAGGTAAGAAGCACTACTTTATTTAGTTTTCTCTGGTGTGCATCACTCATTTGCCCCTGAAACAACCAAATAAGAGCAAACTCTCAACAAATTGAGGACAACACAACACTGCATACTTTTTGAATTCTTCCAAATTGTTCTACAGAGTGACCAGTCCTGGTGATGGAACAATATCAAACATAACTTGAAGGGTGGCATCTTTTGGGTCCATGGATAGCAGCAGGCACACTCTATCTTCACTGAACTGGAAGCAGCCTTGGTAGCAAAGCACACATACATATATTGCCCATTTTCAACATATAATACTGATTTTGTCATATATTTCTTGGTCCTCTGAGGAAAATTGGGATGCTGCACATGACTTTCAGGTGGTATGTGGGTATAGTGCTATGCTTGGCCAATATTTCTAGTCTACAAACACCTGCCAATATGAAGTGAATAACACCCAAGATTTCATGGTGGAGATTTCTAGTCAAATCTGGCTTTTCTCTCAGCATTGTTGAGGTGAGCTGATTTGCTCCAAAACAAAGGGCAGGATAAGGCTGGTGTCACTGACAGCCAGCTGTGGTTAATTATATATTATTTACCTAGATGTCTTTACATTTACACTTATTTGAGGCTCAATAGTCACTCCGAACTGCATTCTGGAGAAGATTTATGAGAATTGGAATAGTCAGTCAGTTGTTTGTGGCTTGGATTCAAACAAGGGATCCAAAGATGTATCTGATGAGAAAGGAACTGGTGGAAGTTATTCAGACTTTGATAAGCCACTGACAAGCTCCATTGGCAACCTCAATCTTGCTGATTGTCCCCAGAGAAGTGGTGACCTCAAAGGGAAAGCATGCAAATCAAGTGTGTCGGGTTCATTACATCATATCTGTGATTTCAACCAACCATGATACAAGATATCAGAAAGAGAAGCTAGGCCATTTATTCCGCTGAGTCTGGGAATGGATACCAAAAATGCACATTGGGACTGCTGTAAAGAAATTGAAGGATTGTAAGTATTGCATTGCAAGGGTGGGATGGAAATTTACTTATATTTTGTTATGCTTGGCCCAGGTAGGATAAGAGTAGCCTTGAAAGATGGGTTTGAGATATCAATGAGTAAGCACACACTCAAGTGATAGTGTGAAGTCCAAGGAAAATGTTCCTCTCAACAGTGGGAACAACTGGTCAAGGGGCTGGTCTAAGGCCAGGGGTGAGACTTAGAGATGAAAGCAAGTAAAGCATAATTCAAGAAGATCTTAGCTAGGGCACAATGGAGAGGTATTGAGGGTATATATACCCAAGTACACGATCTAGGGTAGGCAAAGTGAGGGCAAGCATAGAATATGGAAGGTGAGGGAGGTATTGCTGACGAAGCAAGTGAGATAAGAGTATTTATGGAATGTGGGTGAGTCAACGATAAAATGAAATATTGTCCCAAGACGAGAGTTGAACATGGGAATACAAACAGGAGAACGAGAAAGAACAAGTCGTAACATTATCCCCTTAGTAGATCTGAGACCACATCAAAAGACCAACTAGTGTCAAAAGTGACAATGATGAAGATGAGTGCAGGCACCCTGCTGTGTTGCAGAGCAGTGGTAAAGCTCCATCCTTTGACATTCCACATGAGCCTACAGAACTTGTTAGAAAAGAGGTAAGTGAGTGTTCTCAAAACTTGACATTGTCCATTCATCCTATGTTTTTGTTTTGGATGGGATGGCCTACTGACAACCACCTAAATGTCAAAGACACACTCCATGATGCAACTTGTAGACTTCCACATCAAGTACCTGGCCAGGTTGCTGGAGAGTCACCACAAGCTCCTGGATTCCATCTCACTTCTACAGGACAGCATCAAGATTCTGATGGCAGGAAGCAAACCAGGGATAGTTCTCTGGCATCTCAGACATCTGAAGCAAATGAGTTCAAGCACTCAGGAGATGAATGAAGCATTTGATATGTTATATGAATGTATTTCTTATGTAGAAGCACTGTAAAATCACATGAATACATACATTAGATCATGTGCTGAATGGGTTATGGATACACCCAGGCAGGTCTGCTCCAATAGGTGACAGGTTGGTCTCTCCTCACTGTTGTTAATATATCAGCTTCACTATGCCCCTCCCTACCTTAATGTAGTTACAGAATGTAAGTTGTGTTAGTCTCCTATCCAGACTTGTGTGCCATATTCACATGTTCAGCACAATTATGAAGCCAGGTTGAGAGGTGTGCATAACAGACAAGACTACTCATGATCCTGCAATTCACCTGCCTCCTGTCTGTTTCTTTGCCCCTTAACTCAACCTCCTCCAGCAGCTCCACGAATTCCAGCCTTTCCCTTGGCGCTTGTCACAAATGTTCCAGTGTTCCTGGGCTTTGGGTATCTACTTGATGTCAAAGCTTGGAAGGGGTCACAGCGAAGGAATATGCCCTTGCATGAACCTGAAATCTCCTTGTCACTTTATCCTCATGGAATGTGCCCTGAATATCAACTTTAACCATGGGCTTTTCAGAGATGTAAGTTATCCGTAGTTCCAGGAGTGTGCATAGACTTACAAGGATCCTGGATAGAGATTCAAGATATTGTTGATCTCTGGATGCTCGGTGGTGGACAGAACAAGATTGGCATGTTCGGTTGTATCTACCACATCCTGAGACATGACTTTGAGATCGTTAACAGTGTCCTGGACTTCATTCTGCAAGGCACAGGGTTGGCATGGTCAACAACAAACAGTAGGTGTATCCTTGGGTTCACATTATGGACAGAGCAAGTGGTGTGGGGCAGGTGAATGTTCTGTGATGTGAGTGTGATAGGTGAGGTGGCCCACACCCGCATCTGGAGTTGCCCTGAACTTGTGTGGAGCTAGAGGGAATCAAACATATGTTCAGCATGTTCAACACCTCCTGGGAACCTCCTGAGTCAAAGAAAAGGTTGCTAGCCTTGTTATATGGACATTGGTGTAGATTGTAGAACAGGGTTTTCATTGGCTTGCATCCACTGAATTTCTGGGGCATTCTTGCCCAGAGGTACCTGAGTCCTGGATGTTGAGACTGCCACCCAGAAGTATGCATTAGCATTGTGTGGAGTTAGTTTGTGGTAAAGGGCTAGGGCAATACTGGCAAGGTACTACCTCTGTACCACCACCCACCACCAAGTCTATGACATCCAGATAGAAACAAGATTCCACAGGATGAAGAATAACTACACAGCTTAGATCCTGTCAACAAATCAAATGAGGACATCATAACTGCATTCTACATGCTGATGTCAATCTCTTTACAGCACCCAACTATCTACCCAATGTTGGAAGAAAATTGCTATCATCATCCAAAAGTAGGGTAATGCAAGTGAGATAGAATTCTGGTATTTGATTCTAAAGAATTTCTTCTGGGTTATTGCCACTGTCATCTAGATACAATGCCAGCATGGGAGCAAACACATCATGTTCTGTCCATGTGAATGGAAGCTCTGGGTTGCTAAACCAACAAAACAGCCAGTGACAGTCCCAAAATATATTAAATAGAGACATGTGTATGGAACTTAGCAGAGATGGTAGCACAAAGCTCCTACAATATATAATAGTACTATATGATCATCAACAAGCTAATGCAAATGGAAATGGACAAGGAGGGTGAGCATGAACTCAAAGTTTCCACAAATACCTCAGCCATGATGTGTATGACTGGCTATGATTGAGAGGACAAAGGGCAGAGGAGGACAAAGGTGAGGCAGATAAGAAGGGGAAGGCTAATTTGATTGTTGGCTTGGTCTATCTACTGCTGTAAGGAAATGCTTCCAGTGGCTTGCAACCAGAATTGGATCTAATCCAATAAAAAGATGAACAATCTGTTGACGTGGGGGTAGAGAATTCTGATTTGGGTGCATGTGCATGTCAAGAGTGATGTTGTTGAAAGTTTTTGGACTTTGTTTATTTTGATTGGATAGAGTCACCAGACTAAACCCAGGGTGAAATAGAGATCTTTGGACTAATGCTGAGGTTGAACAGATGTCACTGGACTAAACCCAGGATGAAATAGAGACATATTGTAAGATGGCTTTGTTTGTTTTTAGTTGAAGTCAACTAATCCTGCATCTTCCTCATCTGGCTTGACTGTGTCTGCTCCTACCAGATTGTCCAAATGTTCTTTGTCAAGTCTGGTGAGATCTATAATGGAGGGATCAAGAATAATAAGGAATCAGGTGAAAGACTGCATAACAAAGCTTGGAGACTGAACCATCTAACTCAGCCGGCAGATAGGATTCTCCAGTAGTGCATCAAATGACCACCATCGGACCTAAGTATCTCCTTGTTTTCTGATTGAGTTTCTTTTCAACTTGTGAGTTTTGGACTAGGACTAGATTTCTGGGTTTAAACTCAGTGATGAAGTATTTAATAGATGCCAACTGAGACTCAAGAACTCGCTCCCATATGGATGCAAGATCCTCTTGGTGCTTCTGGAGCTGTCATGCTCTCCAGGTGATAAGTCCAGTTGTGGAGAATGGATCTATATCAGAAAGAGGAACAAGAAAAGTTACTGCAAGAAGATCAAAAGGAAAGAGAGGCTTGATGCCATGGACCATATAATATGGGGATAGATTGACAAACTTGACAATGATCACTTGTTTAGCCCAGAAAACTAAGTGTGTAGAACAAGGCCAATGGAACTCCTCCCCCAGGCAACTTTTCATGATGGCCTCCCGGACATCGTAGTGATGACATTCAATGATACCATTGGCTTGAAAGTTATAGGGGAAGATGCAGATATGTCAGATATGATATTTCACTATGAGATAGTCAAGGGCTTGGATAAAAGCAGGACAATTGTCAGTAACAATCTCAGATATGGCACCCCAATGACAGAGGATGTCCTCATAAATGAAGGATACAAGAGCATGCACATTCTCAGAATGAAGTATATACCATTCCAGATATGTGGTCAACATGCTGTAGGAACCCATGGTTGCTTGTGTGTCTATCCCATTCAAGAATCTGGCTGGGTCATAGTGAATGGCAACAATGGTTTTGCACAGGTTTTCAATTATCAAACAGTTACCTTTTGAGAGAAACTGAATAACAGTAGTAATATCCAGATTTGACTACATTTCATCTATATTGACTTGAATTGTAACAATTGGATTTGGCCTACATTGATTTAAATACATTAGATTTGACTTTATTTCATTTGTATTTACTTACATTAGTATGTTCAACTTTGCATTGTTAGTAGTATTGTGCTGGGCCCAGCCTTGAGCCCTTAGAAGCCCAGGCCGAGCTGGGCCATGAACAAGAGCCCAAAGGGATCCAAGGCTCAGACTTTGGAATTCTTGAGCCTAAGCTGGGGCTTGCTTAGCATTATCTGTGAGGCTGAATTTGAATGTGGGAGTATGCCCACTTCTCCAAATCATGAGTCACACATGTCCAATAAACTAATGTGCAATACACAAATTATTTTACACCTTCTCTAGTATCATGTGGTTGTACTGTAAGACTATTGCCATGGAAAATCTGGAGGGCAAGAGTCTTGTGCCCCAACCACCTCATGAACCAATATCAGAACACCATTCTGGAACCAGTTCTAGAGCTTTCCTGTGCACTTTCAAACTCAAAAAGTGCAGAAGCACCAGAAGTACTCCAACCTATTCACTTAAACCTTATGACCTTCTTTCAGGATCATCACCACAATATTGTAGGTAACATGATACAAGTTATATATATACCTTCACCTCACTTACAAGCACCTCAGTTGTTTCCACACATCTTAGGCAGCAGCTGAGTACTGGGCAACTCCTGCCTTCTCTTAGACTTTAACACTTTCAATCCTAGCATATAGTAGTTCCAGGGGACAATTTTGGCCTATTGGGCTGAAAAAATGCAACATTCTTCTCCTGGTATAAGATTGTCAGTCGCACACCAGCAACCAATCATTAGAGAAACACTCACTAATGAAGTAAACAATAACTTCAGTTATTTCTGTTTGATGCTGCCCAGGATTACAACTGACCTTGTTTGTCTAGATAGTGATAGTGCCTGGAGCTTTCAACTTAATGA
Source organism: Boletus reticuloceps (assembly GCA_018397855.1). NCBI lineage: Eukaryota > Fungi > Basidiomycota > Agaricomycetes > Boletales > Boletaceae > Boletus > Boletus reticuloceps. The sequence goes on from JAGFBS010000045.1 coordinate 88,902, forward strand.
AGATGCAAGTTTCAACATTGACAACTCACCTGTAATCCCTGTCAAACAATGATTCCTTGAGTTCAAGGACAGAATATCCTAGGAACACAGCATACCAGATTTCTCACTGTTCTTGCTTTGTCATAAATCACTACCCCATCACCAACTACTTTGCCTAGTGGAGTTGAAGCTGATGAGCAACCAGATAGAGACAAACATTGCCACAGCTGGCCTTCAAGTTGCTATGCAGGCGAAGTTTGTGTTTAACACTGACAGAGCATATTCCATGTCCTATCCATTCTAGCATTTGGGGAGTAGTGGTGTCTCAACAGGTTCCCTTGAAATTGCAGCGTCCTAGAACAAGTGTTCAGAAAATCTTATGAAAAGAAATTAAAAGATACACCTTACAACCCCAAGGAGCTGAAGCACATGGATCTGTTATAATATATGCTCATTAAACCATGTAATCTATTCACAGAAGAAAGGGATGTTTACTCAGAGAAATTCCATGAGGCCATGGAGATAATAATAATCCCTATGCTGGTTTGGGTTTGGGTGCCTTTACTTCTACAAGTTGAGGCTGGCTGGCAACCCAGGCAATCCTTGTCCCAGAGTAAGTGGAAAGTGCACAAAACAGTGGGTAGATTGGTGTAGGGCAAGCAGGTGGAGAGGCTTATAGAGAGGGTAGCAACTGGATTTGAGAGAAGTAGGACCTTTGAATAATTTACTCTGTGTGAACCTGACCTGAGAATATCACAATGCACCCTTGGGGTAGTTGAGCATCAAGCTCTGGTAACTCTCAAAACCTTGACCTATTCAATGTGATAGAATCTATGAGAGGGGAGTAAGTGTCCTAGCTCATGGTGTGCTACAAGTCTACTTTTTAGTGCTTGAAAATATGCTTCAAGCTACACTTTCCACATACCTACTGCAACTATCAGAGTGACAAAGTCGAAATATAAGGGCAGAGCCCATGTATAGACTGTTCAAACAAAGTGCTAAGTTCATCTGAGTTAAAATTCTGTTATCAACTGCTTCTCACCATATGGGACCTTGAATGGACGAAACACAGGGTCTGCATGCTTGAGGAAATTAAACACCACCTTGAAACTGCATATGCTCTCAACAAGTCAGAATACAAATGTTGGCAACAGATGCATACAGATTGAGGATTTTCTAACCTCAAGGAGGATGAGCTATATTACAGTGATCAGCTTTCTACTACTGCCCATGCAGCAGATTGCAATGTCACCAAGCTTTCAGTGATGGTAGAGCAAGCCAGAAACTGCACATTGAACATTTTTTTCAGATATCAAGCACGGGGTTGATATTGATGAAGAAGGTTCTATCTTTTGTAAAGATGTGGAGCTTGTGGCAGAGGCCATAAATGGTGAATGAGGCAGGTGGCCGCTTGATGGCTATTGACCTTAACTTGTGTAAGTGATCTGATTCCTATATTGTCTGGATGTCCCTAACCCTGTTTTAACACAGCTGTCCAGTGTACATACATTGTCTCCTCATGACTTCTGTTTTGTGCTGCACATATGTCCAACCCTTTGAACACTATTCCTCAATTTGTATCCTTTTACACATGTCCAACCTAGGGTAAAATATATTTCTCACCAATTCAGCATTGAGTTATGGTTGACCATCCAAAAAAATGTCATCAGCGCTTGGCAAGGCCCCATGTATGTCCATTTCTCTTCCCTATGACTTGTTTTATATTTGTTGACAGAGCATTGTGTGACCCCACATAAATCTGTGTTTGTGGCCAGACAAAAATTCCATTGAGCAATCACTTGATCCAACTACCATTGATGATTCATTATCCCAACATGGTCTTCAGAATGAGATTGTAGTGAAGAATCCTTTTGAACAAGGACCACACTCCCAGATGTACCTGCCCCAAGTGCCCCTGCATAGTGATCTCCAGTGCCCTCTGGGCCTCGTCATCTTCATCAGTACCATCATTGAATCATTCTTTCTGTCTCCCCTCTCCATCCTCTCCGTTGGGCCCACTGATCCTAACCCTCACATACCAATGCATACCATCTTGTATTTCAACACATAAGCGTAACCCAATGGGCTCTTCAGTTCCTGATGACATTTTCAAATGTCTATGCAGCATGATGTGGATCGTGCAGAGTCCATTCAGACTCGAATCAGGTAAGGCATTCATCATTTGTTGCCTACAAACTAATCTATGAATCTATAGTACCTGCAGGTTAGTTCAAATTTATTGAGATCAAGCAAGACATGGAAGTATCTTGGATATCACCAGTGTTCTGCAAGCATATGCAGCATCATATAAGTAATATATCATTTACAATGATGAAAGCTCATTCAATTTTGTAGCTGGACAAGGTTGTATAGGCATCTCGGGAGGATATGTGTCACTGAATGCACTACATTGTTAGTAGTGATGAAGAACATCTAGGGATCATATGGTCCAACATGACGGACAATGAAATGAGGGATTTTCTCGCTGGGATGCCCTGCTCTATCGAGCATGGCTGTGATCTGCTTCATGAATGTACAGTGAACAGTGACATCTTTACCTGGTTCAGAAATCACAACTTCAGCTTTCTGCTGAAAAAATCACTATACAGTGGCTCAAACAACTGTCCCAATGTTTGCAGGTTTTTCACTAAACGCGATAATCCCTGATAACCCCTAACCCTCGCCCTACCATGTGAGTGTATGAAATAAAGTACTTACTCTTGGCCTTCTATAGACCCAAGGGTCAAGGGATTTGAATAGGATTTGATGAAATGGCACCCATTTCAACATGACAATGCATTGGGACAGTTGTTTGACTTTGAATTCTTATTACATATATCAGATCTTGGAGTGCTGTAAGATGGTAACATACCTTAGGTAATGACTATATTATGTCATCATTATATAATTAATTATTCTACAGCATATATAAACCCTGCCCTCACAAATGAATTCCTCATTTCCACCATGAAAAATCTCTCTGCTGCTCAAAGAGATAAAATCATCTCTCTTGCTTCTCTTGATCTTTTCTGACAGAAATTTGCATCCCAAACTGGCATAGGGAAGTCTACTGTGGCCAGGGCCCTTCAGAAATCCAACTGGAGAAAGAAAACCATTGTGGTAGCTGTCCTTCCAAACTCTCTTCTACCCATAAATACACTATTGTCCAGCAAATCCTTACCAGGAAGGCCAGCAATGCTGTTCAGGCCACTCATTTTATTGATTCCATCATCAACACTCCTGTCTACCCACAGATAGTAAGGAATACCCTCAATGAGGCCTCTCTAAAGGCTGTGGTAATGAAGAAACAGCCTCTTCTCTCTACTACTTATAGAAAGAGGAGATTGGTCTTGCTCTCAAGTACCAGCAGTTGACTGTGGAGACTGGAAGAGGGTTGTCTGGTCAGATGAGACCAAAATCAATGGATTTGGGTCAGATGGACAGGAATATGTAAGGAAAAAGAAGGGAGAGGAGCTAACTTCCAAGGAGGTCAAAGGTATAGTCAAGTTTGGAGAAGGATCACTCATGGTATGGGGCTGTATTGGGTGGAATGGTGGGGGGGTTTTGAGTGAGGTTGAGGGGAGGATGGATGCTAAACAGTATATGGCCATTTTGGAGGGAGGCTTGCTGCAAAACATGGAGAAATCTGGAATTTCTGCAGATCAAGTCATTCTCCAGCAGGATAATGATCTCAAATATATTTCCAGAAGAGCCAAGATCAGGTTTGAGGACCAAGATATCAAGCTTCTGGACTGACCTGCTCAGTCTCCAGACCTCAATCCCATTGAACACACTTGGGGTCATCTCAAAAGATGCCTTTCAGATTATAAAAGGACTCCCATAGGGGTTCATCAGTTATGGGATAGCAGGGTGGTATAGTGGGGGAAGATTTCTGTGAAGGAATGTCAGAAATGGATAGAAAGCATGCCTAGATGGATTTGAGCAGTTATTAAGGCCAAGGGAGGTCATACCAAGTACTAAATACCCTATCTTATACAAAGTCAAACAACTGTCCCAATGAGGTGTCATATTGAAATGGATGCCATTTTATCAAATCCTATTCAAATCCCTTGACCCTGGGGTCTATAGAAAGCCAAGAGTAAGTACTTTATTTCATAAACTCACATATTAGGGCGAGGGTTAGGGGTTATCAGGGATTATCACGTTTAGTGAAAAACTTACAAACATTGGGACAGTTGTTTGAGCCACTGTATGACATTGTCTGCCATGTAGATGCAGTGCCTTAGACAAGATGCACCAAGAATTGTTTGCAAGCTGAGAGAACCTCCATGCCATGAGCCTATGCAGGTTAGGTTGACACACTAGTGGTGCCACATGCATGTGGCAGCTCATCAGTACAGCAGATATGGCATGTATTGCTTAAGAATTGAAAACTCTACCATGAACTGTGGTTGCTATGTCCATCTGGCACACAACCTGAGTGAACAGACTCTCTGAGACATCAAGGACAACACTCTATTTATCAACAGAATCACAAAGCTACATATAGGACATGGTGATGGAATAAAGGAGGGAATAAATTGATAATGTCCATGGGGTCTGGAACAGAAGTGACTTCTCCTTTGTGCATATCATTAATGACTTATGTGCCCTCAGAAGATGAATGATCTAGAAGTGGTCACATCACAGTGATGAAAGTGTCATTCAATCAGACCACCATGGATGTCTTGCTGTCAAGCTTGTCCCAGATGTGATCCCACAGAAGTGTTTCCATGCCAAAAAATTCATCACAGTGGTGTATAGACAAGGATTTTTATATAGAGATAATGCAGGTGTGAGTGGTGCACACAGTGAATTAATGTGAGATTGCTGTTTGATGAGACATGGCAACCATCATTAAGATCATGGGTGGTGGGTGGTCTTCCAATAGTGGGCCTCACAGCTGATCACACAGAAAACAGGTCAACTGTGTGCACTCACTCACCCAAGTTGGAATCTCTCACTTATCTTGTTATCAGTCCATTTTGTTTTCAGCTCGTTACCACGTCTCTTATCTGGACACTTCAGTTCTTGTCCTGATTCTCATCTCGATGCTTCTGCTTCTTTGCACATGACACTATATATAGTGTGGGATAATTTTCCATTCACCTCAGTTCATCTTCTCCAGACAACTGAGGTGTGCCTTTCATTTCCATCATATACAAGTTACTCATCATCTTGTAGCTAAACTATCTTAGGTAGCTGTCAATAATAGTTTGTCTTCTCGAGACAACTGAGCTAAACTGTCTTAGTCCTACAACCCAGATCCATGAATCACACCAACCAAACACCATTTTTTTGCCTTCTCCTACTTGATGGACATGAATTGCTGTCCAGCACAAACTCAATAACAATCAGTAAGAAAACATAAGAGATAACATATCTCTTCTCCAACCATCAGGTACCCTTTCCACTCCTCCTTAGACTACAATTCTGCTGAACATACATATGGGAACCCCAGGTGTGTGCATCCACATCAAACCCTGATTGTTCTTTGTCTTTTTAACTTGACACAATAGAACATTCAAGTCATTCCAGACTAGGGAGGGCATCTATTTTTCTCCCAACATGCCAGCAATGCTTTGGATATCAAAACATTACTATCTTATCAGGTATATACATCACTATGAAACTTACTAGACTGATTGTTTTTACCTGTTTAAAGCACTAGAATATTGTCATTCAAAGCCAGGGCTGAGCTCAGTAAAGACCATGGTTATCTAGCCATTCTCCCAATGTGGCCAGCAGAGCTCTAGATATCAGAAAATGTCCAATCATATATGTGCATCAATCACCATGAAACCCATCAGACTAATTACTGTCTATTTCACGTGACTTGGCCACATGGGAAAATTAGTCATAAAAACATGCTCTCCATTCTTTCATCCACACCACTTTAACGCGCCCTCGAAATTTCAAAGAAACCACACCATTCAACTCCTACAAGCCCAGAGAACCCATCCCAAGCTGACCGGTTTCAAAATCAGTGACTTTTTTCAGAATCTCTGCAGCCTTGGGATTTCTCGGTTGAGAGCTTTTCCTATTAGTTGAGCTGAATGAGTGCTGAATAATGCTTTGCAGGAATGGGTCAAGGTCAAAAAATTGTCCCAGAGATACAGTGGAGTGTGATTCGACTCTCTAGGCTACTTGATCATGAGCAGATTGCGATGGGTCTTGATCTATCTATCCACTTGGTCAGACGCATCCTTTCGCACTTCAAAACATATGGGACGATCATGGGCCAGTCTCAGGACAAGCCTGATCAGGACAAGGGAGCAAATCGTCGTCACCTGCGGGATGTTGATGTCGAGGTATGTCACCATTTGTACTATGCATCTATGTCCTTGGAACTGATTGATCTCGATAACACCTTTATAGTTCTTACTAGGTACCATTCAAAAATCACCAGATCTATACCTCGATGAGCTTCAAGAAATGCTGTTGACATCTTGCAGTATTGAGACCTCACATGCAACGATTTGGTGTGCACTTCAAAGGGCTGGGTATACAATGAAAAAGGTGAGTATGTACATGTTACTAGTACAATATCTGATGTATGTCTTGCTTTCAGGTCTCGCACATTGCAATGGAATGATCGGCACAAAAGTGTCTTGAGTATATTGCTCGAATTGGACAATATACTGCAGATCAGTTGGTTTTCGTTGACGAGAGTGCTGTTGATCGTCACACAACCTACCATGGTCCAGCCTGGTCCATCAGAGGTACAAAGGCACAATGGAAAGCTTTTTTTGTTTGCGGTCACCGGTTTGTACATACATCTTTTTATTCATTCGTTGCTAATCATTCCACAGGTTCTATGTCCTCCCTGCACTTTCGTTGGATGGCATCATCCACTGTGATGTTGTCGAAGGCTCTTTCTGTACTGCAACATTCATGAAATTCATTGAAGGCTTGCTTGACAACATGTGGCCATACCCTGCACCTAATTCAGTGATTGTTATGGACAATTGTAGTATTCACAAGAATCCTGAGATCCTCAAACTCATCCAGGCAAGGTAAGAACAGAAAAAATGGCCTGACACATGTAAACTGATTCTAATTGTACAGGGGAATGCACTGTGAGTTTTTACCACCTTACTCGCCCAATTTCAACCCAATTGAGCTCGTGTTTTCAGCAATGAAGTACCATCTTCGTAGGAATGGAGAGTACACTCGACTGGCAATGATGGAGCTGTCGGATAAAGAAATATACATCACATTTCTCAGGGCTTTATGTACCATCACTCCACAGGATGCATTTGGTTGGTTTTCGCATTGTGGCTATATATGATGTTGTAGATCCTACTAGTGTGTTCTCTCCAGTAGTCACTTGTTGTTATCACATTGTTCACGTGCATGAGAGATACTGTACATCTGAAAACATGAGGCTCTGTCACACCATTAGAAAATTGTGCTCTGCCTCAAGGCCAACTCTTGATGACAACTTCCATGTCGCCCAAGAAACGGAAGAAGACCACCTTGAATACCAAGATGGCAAGCAGCTCTGACATGCCACATGCTGTCCAAGCAACTGCCATTGGTAATCTACTTCGTCTAACATGTTCTACTACTCACAATGTTGTTTGCTCACAGGTGCTGTTACTGCCAGCACAAGGAAGTCCGGGTCATGCACAAACTGTCGTTTGTGCAAAGTTCGCTGCAAATTTGCCAACCCCACAGACACTGCCTGTACTCGCTGTGCCAAAGTGGGACATGCGGACACGTGTGTTGTCCAAGAAAGTTGTACATGTCCGGCACATGGAAGGAGTGTGCCTCCCGCTGATCCTCCTCATACGGAGATCGTAGTACAGTCTCGGAAGCGAAGTGGATCACAAGTCTCTACCTTGCCTCATTCCCAGTCATCCAAGCAGCAGTGCCAGTCAAAGCCTGCCTCAGAACATGTCTTCCAGCCTAGTAAATCGAAAATCGGCTTACCAGCACCCAAATTGTCCTTGGATCCCATTCCTGAATTTGCAGACAACCTCGATGACAATGATCTCAAATATTTTGATGATGCACCACAGCATGATGCTGATCTTGATGATCCAATGCAACAGGATGTCGAGGAAGCAATCAGTGCTTATTCTGCAACTGCCAATGATGCAGATGAAGACTTCTTTTTGAATCTAGATAACAACAATGACAAGCACGCTGACAACTCAGACATGTCACACGATCTAGCGCTCGATGCTAGCGACTTTGAAGACACACAGCACCTCACATGACTTCTCCATGCTACTCGACCTCCCAAGCCAGCAAAGCACAATGCCACCAAGCCAAACGTGAAGCACACTAACTCAGCTGGCAAGAAAAAAGCAACAGCGATCTCTGATAACCTAGTCTCTGATGACCCAATGTCAGATGACCCTGATACATGTAGTAAGTCTTTCATTATATCACTGACTCATCTAAATTATCTTCATTTTAGCTTTCAAGATCGACTGCGCTGTTCAGAAGTCGAACGGCACCACAGTAACAAATCTACCATTCCATATTTTTTCAGATACCTCCCTCAATCAGATTCGCAAGGAAGTGGGCCTGCGACTGAACCGATATCCCGAGTCAGTCTTACTACAGTACTGGTTGAGTTCAGACAAGCCAAAGGATGGTTGTATGTCCTTGGATACCACTGATGAACTTGATATGTTCATCGCTAGGATGAGGGACTTGCTTGTTCCCCAATGTCTGACCAGTGGCAAAATCTCAATGCGTCCACCAAAGAAGGTCCTTGTATTTTTTGAGGATGCGGGTACAGATGCTGCCGCTGGTAATATGTCAGCTGATTCGTCAGGTAGAAACAACAAGAAGATGGTACAATTCTACCTAATGCTGACATATTTACATATTTCTTTGGTTGATACAGGCCAATTCAAAGCAACTGGCAGCAAAGGACAAGCCAAATACTGGCACCCAGATGGAAGATACCAAGGATGTCATCAAACAGCTTCAAGAATGCTGGCGATGTGAGATTCATTCAAAGGGTACCAACGCGTACTGTTACCGTACGGCTGGTACCAGCATATGCTATGCCCTGACACCCAGCCATCTGCTGATGTGGTACATTGAGATTGTATGTGCTACTACTCACGAGTCATTAGTGTTCGAAAGTCCAGTTGCAGGACCATTAAAAGACCAAGGACTGGACCAAACCAGACCAATAAAGACCGTAGTTCAGTCTTGGTCTGGTCTGGTCTATGACGGTCTTGGTCTTGGTCTTTCAGATTTTTAAAAATTCACAGACTGACAAAAAACCGGTTGCAACCAGTCTTTTTGGGCAACCGATGACATACCACGATGACCCCCTATCTACCCTATTTTCTCCGGATTTTCCCACATTTGTCTGGAATTTATTCAGCCACTTGGTTTTACCATAGACTATATAACATGTGACCCGGAAATGGGCATATCTCAGCCATTTACGGACGGAATTGGCTGACTAAGCGCTCCAAATGTAGCCAGGGGTCTGTACTACAATCCCCCCCAGCCATCACTAAGCATCACGTGGCCGTCATTACATTGAAGAAGACTGGTTGCAACTGGTTTTAAAACTGTAAAAGACCATTCAGGACCAGTTTTCATCGGTCTTTTTTGGCCCTCCTTCCTTTTTAGGTCCGGTTCGGTCCGGTCTTTCCATATAAGGCAAAAAGACCGGGCCAGACCGGACTTTTAAACCTACAAGTCATGACCACAAACCCATCACTGACAGTTTTATAGCTTGACAGTGACAGGAATGCAACAGTGGATGAAAAACCAGACTCCATGCAATTTCAGGCAGCTAGGCCACATAGCAGATCAACAGCAGTCAGTACACAGTCACTTGCTCCACAAATGGGGCCACCTTCTGGCACGTATGGCTATCCCCCTCCAGTCATTGTTCAAATGCCCCCTTCCTGGGGCCCGGGTCCACTCGGTTATCAAGTGCACACCACCGGATTATACCCAATGAACCATGGGACTCATGGGCAGCCTATGGAGCCCCCTCTCATGCAGTACCTTCACAGCATCCTTTGTCTACCCATTTAACTCACATAGTGACCACGTCCTTACCTCCCGACCCATCAATCTCCAGTACAGATGAGGTGAACATTAGGAATATTCCCGGCATTGTTGAGAGGTTTGCGTACCTTGACTGCCACCTGCAGTGTAACCAAGATCAGATTACCTACGCACCATTTGGTCCAATTCTTGAAAAGGAGAATATTATCCATATATCACAACTGGTTGGTGGAACTGTCAAGGTCAAAACATTTACAGGCATGGCTTGGAATCCCAGCAGGGACAGCAATATTCATCTTGGACTATGCGAAGAAAGATTTTGACAAAGTGAAGGCAGGCAGACAGATTGATATGGACATTTAGCATACACAATACATTTTTGTTTGAGTCGTTTGATTCAGCAGGAAGTACTTTGTGCATCTGCAACATACCTTCATTTGCTAGGTAATGCAGCATCAGTTGTATGTGAATGGGAAAGATATTTAGGTTGTAGGTAGGCACATTAGAGTGGGGTATGAGCAACTGACAGACTATCAGCGAGAGACGAGTCCCACGGAGGCCCAAGGTATTGAAGGCATTGATGAATGTAGCCCAGTTCAGTATCCACTGACTTGTGCACGACAGATGCGATCATCTCATTTGTGACTTGGTGGGAAGTGGGGTGATACCATGAGAGGCTAATCACCAAGGACTGCTGCTTCATGGTGTTGTATTTGGCATGGCCATCTGTGTAACAAGGGAGATGAGGGCATCTGATCGATTGAGCACATTGACATGTATCAGAGCACTGGACACTACCCCATACCTTTGATTTTGCGAGGCTGGGAGTGGGAGGGATGTTTTCTGAGTCAGATTGGTGAGCAGGAAGGCAATTCTGAGTGAGTTTCACCTTGTATTCGAGCGAGGACTGAATTCCAAGGCCACCCTCAGCCCCCCCAAATTCCAAGATTTGAAACAATTGGAATTTCGGGATCGGATGACTCGGTGTGGATTCTATGGCATCTTGCGAGTGGAGTGCTGTTGTTTTTATTGAATTCCGATGCACCGTTGATGAGCTATGGTTGACCGAAGCTGGGGTGGAAGATTTGTCGCGATTTTCCCACATGGCCAAGTCACGTGAAATAGACAGTAATTGTTCTTGTCTTTTTCAACCAATAGAATATTGCTACTCCAGGGCAGACAGACCATGGCTATGTAGCCTTGTCCCAACATAGCCACAGGCCTCTCTGTAAATGACTTTATATCAATCATTATAAACCTAATATTTTATCCAATCATTGTGACTATGTGTTTTTTTTCCAACTACAGATAATTAACATTAACCTTATATCTTAGATCAGTCTAGCCACAGCCCTAGAAGACTGAATTCAGGATTGCCTTAACCACATCTTGTGAGGACTTTGTTGTTTTGCCTGCTCCAATTACCTCAGAGCTAATTCTATACTCTGCCAAGCAAAATATTACCCCCAAGGAGAGGAGAGCTGGGTTCAGTGCAACTGCTCTCTGCAAGTATATGGAATACTTACATATTCATCATAGGGCAAGGGTGAAGAGTGTGAAGAACATGAAACAGAAAGACATGCAGTTAGTTCATCATGGAGCATATTGATTGTGATCTTTATTAAAGGAGGCCACTTTGGGTGATGCCTGAGAGTCTCATAGAGATTCCAGTATGTCTAAATGGTCTCCCAAAAGTGATAGTGGAAAGGAATCAAAGGCACTCATCTGAGTACAGGATTGGAGCTATGTGAGCTGAATGGGAAACAGAGACAGAACAATGCAAAGGATTGTCAAGGCCTCTCATGACCTCATGGATGGCATCCATCTGAGGTGCTGCACTCTGTTCCTCAGCCTGCAGGTTGTAACAGCTACCAAATCATGATACAAATCCTGCATTTCTACTCAATTTCCACCATACCATAGATAGCATCTCAAGCTGTGACAATCAATCACTGTTGTCTCACTCCCTAGTGTCTTAAATTGCTCCACACAAAAGGAAGGAGTTGATTGTCAAGAGGTTTTTGCTCCGGTCGCAAACCTCGACTCCGTCTGACCCCAAATTGCACTAGCCGCCAAGCATGACCTAGAATTAGAGCAAATGGACGTGTCTACAGCATACCTGAATGAAAAACTGCAAGAGAACTTATATATGTGGACTGCAAACTCGGAGAACTCGGTTTTTTCTGTTTAGATGTGGAGACATGCCTGTATGTATTCCGAAAGGATGGCCAACTCTGTTTCCTGGTCATCTACATCGACGACCTCCTCCTAGCTGCCACCACCTGAAAGTTCATGAACTCCGTGAAAGCCAAACTCTCCGCCACCTTTAAAATGCAAGACCTCGGAGAAGCAAAGTTCATACTCGGAATTGAACTCAAACGGGACAGGAAACTCCAGACCATCTCTTTATCCCAATCGCAGTACTCCCGAACTGTCCTGGCACACACTGGGATGTCTACCTGCAAGCCAACATGGACCCCCATGGCACACAACTTCCAATTGTCTGCAACTGACCCGGAGGATGACCGGACCATACCGGAGATGACCATTGAAGGAAAACAAGTTTCCTACCTCATAGTCATAGGGTCACTAATGTACCTCATGCTCGGAACTCGTCCGGACATCGCCTATGCTGTAGGGGCACTCAGCTGTTTCAGTGCGAAACCCAAAGGTATCCACTGGGAAGCAGCAAAGCATGTGCTCCGATATATCCAGGCCACCAAAGACATGGAACTCCACTTTGACGGAACAGAGCTCTCCACAGACATGGACTTCCATGGATACTCTGATGCAGGATGGTCTCAGGACCCAGACAACTCACAATCCAAGTCCAGTTTCATCTTTATCAGCAATCACGGAGTCATCTCCTGGTCTAGCAAACAGCAGAGTATGGTAGCTCTCTCCACTATGGAATCGGAGTACATTGGACTCAGCAATGCCGGACAACATGTTGCCTGGCTCCAAACTATCATCCTATGCTGTGACCCACAATTCTGAGCGCAGACCAAACACATTCAACGAAAATACCACTTTGTTCGGGATGACCTAGTTGGAAAAGGAGAAGCAACAGTTCAGTATAATTCCACCAAGGACATGGTGGTGGACATACTCACAAAGCCTCTCGCTAATGAACCACATTGGAAATTCATTCAGGGCATGGGATTAAGGTTACACTTGAGTGGGAGTGACAAAATATCACCAGGTCCGAAGTCTGGAGACTTGTAACCAACTTGTCCCATCACCGGAGTTCATATCTCCGAGACTCCGGAGCACGTTCATATCACTATATTGTGTGGCGTGATCCTTACACTTACCCTACTAGTTGAGGTACAAGTGTCCCTTTACCATACACTATATAAACCCTCCATTTCATACTATAGTACCTCAGTTGTTCTGTCCTCATTGGCATCGACTGAGGTAAGTCTCTTACATCTAGTATTCATGCCTGTACTCATAGCTGTAGCTCTGGTCTACTCCAGTCTTTGCTAGCTCCGCTCCATTCTGGACCTTCGGACCAGCCAATTTTGCCTTCAGACTTTGCTACTGTCACGACCCAGATATTACCAAGTCCAACTCCGGACAACTCCGGTTAATCTCGGACAACCCTTGATCTAGGACCAACGGACATCCACAGAGTTGCAACTCTGGACTCGTACCTCTATTAGTCTCCTTTGGTTATAGTCTGCATTTCACCTGTCCGATCGTTACAGCCTTCTCCAGCTGTGCTCCATGCTCTGTTACTCAGCCTTCCCTTCCTATGTACATCGCCTTTGCGCAGTAGTTCCGAACCCAGACTTACTCCGGGTTTCGAGTACTATATAATCCCCTGTATTACTCTGTCGTACCTTCAGTACAAAAATTAACTAAGTCACCTCCTTTCGAGTCTGACTTCCATTTCACCTTCCTCTACTCTAAATACGAGGACACGGGATTGACAAGGGCGCGACACATAAGTCCTGCGCCAACGTCCTCACTCCTCCGTACCTCTGCACCTCTGCACCTCTGCACCTCTGACGACTTCGGTCGTACCTCCGTCCCTCAGACCCAGTACCCTCGGACCTCCGCCGGACTTGAACCCGGAGGATCTGGACTTGACAGTATTTTCGTACTGCCTCTTGTCACAATCCCTTCTGAACTATCATGTCTATGTGCACTACCCGAACCTCACGCGCCAATGTGTTGCAGTCTGCCTTTGGCAGCACTTGCACCGTACCAGGCGAATTCGTCAGCCTAACTCAACGCGCCGCACCTTCGGCATCAGCAAGGTGGCGCACCCAGGCCACCCCATCTCCGCTCACTCCACTCCCTGAAGAACATCTCTCCGGAGTTCCCCGTATCCGGATTTTACCGGAAGACGAAGAGGACTTCTGGGGTGAGGACCGCCCTGGCACTCCTCTACCAGGAGCGAGAGAAAGAGATGGTGGTGGTGGTGACGATCCCAATGACCCAGACGACGATGGCTCCTCCACCTCCTCCGCTCCGGACTTTGAACGACTCTTCCGTCGTGATTGTCCGAGAGAAGAAGATGAGGCACCCAACGACGTCCCTCTGGCCTTCGAGCCATTTAACCAATTGGCTAACGCCATCCACGATATGACTCGCCAAGCACTCCGTCGCAAGAGTCCTTCTAGCGACGCAAGGATCAAAGTCCGTGAACCGGACACTTTCGACAGGTCAGACCCGAAGAAACTCCGTTCCTTCGTGGTGCAGTGCGAGATCACCTTCCAAGCCAATGAAAAATCCTTCAGAAAGGACCGAAGCCGAGTAACTTTTGCTCAGTCGTATCTCAAAGGAATGGCCCTCAACTACTTCGAGCCGGACTTGCTTGGAGTCGTCACTCCGTCCCGTCGTCCTCCCTGGATGACAGATTGGCAGGCCTTCCTGTACGAGTTACAGTCGAACTTCGGCCCCCATGACCCCGTTGCTGAAGCAGAAACTCAACTCGAGCAACTACGCATGAAGGACACTCAGCGAATCTCCAAGTACATCGTTGAGTGGAATCGCCTAGCAAACCAAGTCCGAGAATGGGGACCTGGTGCTCTCCGCCGGAGCTTCTATGTCGGACTTCTGGATCGCATCAAAGACGAGATCGCTTGTCAGGGCAAACCTGATAACATCCACGACCTCCACACCCTCTCGCAGCAGATCGACCAAAGGTACTGGGAGCACAAGAAAGAAATTTTGCGCGCTCCGAAGGCCCCCAGTTCGACACCCTCCAACAACCACAGCTCCAGTAAGTCGTCAAGCTCCGCTCCAACTAACTCCTCCACGCCTAAGGACGATAAGTCCAAAGGCTCCTCGTCTTCCAACTCCGGTTCTTCCAGGGGAGGAAACAACAATAAGAAGGGCAATAGCAACCCTTCCAAGGCAGACGCAATTGCCTCCAAATTAGGCAAAGACGGAAAACTCCTTCCGGAGGAATGTCAACGCCGAATGGACGCCAATCTGTGTCTTTTCTGTGGTGAGAGTGGACACTCCGCCAAGGACTGCCTGAAGTCCACTTCTAGAGCGTTGAAAGCCCGTGCAGCTACCGCAACTCCGGAAGCTTTGGCATCGACCTCCACTTCTTCGGAGGCGAAAAAATAGAATGCGACTCTTGTACGTCCGCACAGGCTGGGAGTCGCATTGATCCGAACTGTGCCATCACGGAACTACGTCTCAACGTGTCCGCTCTTTCCGATCTGAACTCTCTCCGTCCATTTATCTTTATCCCCGTACATAACCTCTCGGATGTACCTATCCTTGTCGATTCCGGCTCTACTCATTGTTTTGTAGACACTGCGTTCGTCGAAAAACACAAGATTACTGCGTACTCTGTTCCTCCGATAAACCTCCGTCTCTTCGACGGCTCCTCAACTTCCATCATTACCCTCACGGTAGATCTAACCATCCTCTTCACTTCTGGCGTCTCCACCTCCGATACATTTTATGTAACCTCGTTGGATCCCTCATGCAGCCTTGTTCTCGGACACTGCTGGCTCACCCGCTACAATCCGTTGATTGATTGGGTTACGAGCAGCATTACTTTCCGAACTCCTGCAGACGGGATGCCAACCCCAATATCACCCTCCGAATCTCCGAGCGTTCCTTCTCCATCGCTAGATGACACTCCTCCCTTGGAACGCTCACCGGACCTGCCTAAAGCTCCAGGACTACCAGCCCCTCACATTTCCTTCGTAAATGCAGTCACTTTTCATCGTGCCTGCAAGATGGAGGGCTCAGTCCAGTTCTCTCTTTCCCTCCGGTCTACTGAAGACATCTCCGCTCGCGCAGCCTCCGCCTCCGTTGATTCCTCCGACGAGGAAATCAACCTCTCTGGTGTTCCCTCCGAATACCACGACTTCGCGGACGTCTTCAGCAAGCAGAAAGCCGATACCCTCGCCCCTCATCGGCCATATGACTTGAAGATTGAGTTGGAGGAAGGAGCAGAACCCCCTATTGGAAAGATTTACTCCGTTTCCGCTACAGAACAACAATCCCTCCGTGATTTCTTGGACGAACACCTCAATATCAGATTCATCAGACAATCTACGTCTCCACACGCAGCTCCAGTATTGTTCGTCCGAAAGAAAGACGGTTCCCTTTGACTTTGCGTCGACTTCCGAGGTTTGAACAGTATCACATGAAAAGACTGCTACCCACTTCCCCGCACCTCCGATCTCCTTGACGCGCCCTCCGGAGCCAAGGTTTACACGAAAATTGATCTCCGACATGCGTACCATTTGGTCCGTATTGCGGAGGGAGATGAGTGGAAAACCTCATTCCGCACTCGCTATGGCTCCTTTGAGTGGTTGGTCATGCCGTTCGGACTTACCAATGCTCCGGCGGCCTTCCAGCGGTTCGTCAATACCATCTTCGCAGATTTGCTAGATGTTTGCGTTGTGGTTTACCTCGACGACATCCTGATTTACTCCCATGACATGGAATCGCATCGTAAAAACGTCCGAGAAGTTCTCCGGTGACTCCGAGCTAATGGCCTGTATGCCAAGCCGGAGAAATGCGAATTCCATACCACCACGGTCGAGTACCTTGGGTATGTTCTCTCCCCCACCGGCCTAACCATGGCCTCCGACAAAATCAAGTCAATCCTGGATTGGCCTGAGCCTAGGAAAGTCAAAGACATTCAGTCCTTCCTAGGCTTCGCCAATTTTTATCGTCGTTTCATCCAGGGTTACTCCGATATAGTGGTCCCTCTGACTCACCTTACTCGCAAGGAAGTCATTTGGGACTTCTCCGACGTCTGCCGGAAATCCTTCCAAAGTCTCAAGGACGCTTTCACTTCCGCTTAGGGAAAGACATGGGTATACCATACCCACAGTGGGTTATGGGTATGGGTACCTGTGGGTATGGGTGTGGGTTACATTTCTGATACCCATACTCAAACCCATACCCATGGTCATGGGTATGTACCCACAGTGTGGGTATGTGGGTGGGTATATGCTGTCACAGTGTGTCAGAAAGGATATCAATAGTATAAGTTTCACAATTACTTCTTTCACATTGCAAACCAACAAAGCTTTAGCTCAAATCTATGTCAATTATAGGCATATGTAGTTCTTATGTATGTACATAGTATCCATGAGTCTTTTTTGGTTGAGTGTCAATAGAGTCTGTTGAGTACCTGTAGGTCCTGTTGGGCCTGTAGCCAAAAGGGTAGTTTATTGATGATAATCTGGGGACTTTCCTAGGACTGATTGGGATCTGGTGGCTAGTGTTTAAAAGTCTGGTTCCATCCAGTTTTTTACCTTCCTAATTAGGCAATCAGCCTGAAACTGGTCCTGGGAAGGTTCTAGGTGCAACTGGACTGGTTGGCAATTCATCACAACTGCAATCACTGTCCAGTTGCATGACCAGTTCCAACTGGACTTTGAAACACTACTGGTGGCCTTATTTTGGGGCCAAAAAACCAGGCCAAACTGCACTTCAAATCACTAATACCCACAGTGGGTCATGGGTATGGGTACCTGTGGGTATGGGTGTGGGTTTCATTTTTGATACCCAAACTCAAACCCATACCCATGGTCATGGGTATGTACCCACTGTGGGTATGGGTATGGGTATGACTGCAGATACCCATGGGTTTACCCATGTCTTTCCCTACTTCCGCTCCGGTGCTCGTTCACTGGACTCCGAACGTCCCCATCACCATCGAGACTGATGCCTCCGATTACGCCATTGCCAGCATTCTCTCCATCACCACTCCCTCCGACAATGAACTTCATCCCGTCACGTTCTTCTCCCGGACTTTGACCGGAGCAGAATTGAACTACGACACGCACAATAAGGAGTTGCTGGCAATCTTCGAGGCGTTCAAATCCTGGCGACATTACTTGGAAGGCTCTCCGACCCCTATAGACGTCCTTACAGACCACAAGAACCTCGAATATTTCTCTTCCACTAAGCTCCTGATGTGCCGCCAGGCCCGATGGTCTGAATACCTTAACCAGCTCAATATGGTTGTTCAGTACCGGCCTGGTAAGCTCGGAGCGAAACCGGACGCTTTGACTAGACGCTGGGACGTCTACCCCAAAGAGGGGGATAAGGACTTCGCTCGCGTCAATCCTGACAATTTTCGGTCGATTTTTACTCCTGAACAGCTCGCGCCCTCCCTCCGAGTCACTATTCTCGAGGCTCCGTTACTCCGAGCATCAGCACTAATCGACATGGAGCGACTCCAGTCCGACATCCTCTCCGCACTCTCCAGCGATCCTGTCGTGTCCCCTCTCCTGTCTTCGACACCACTAGACCCACGATGGAGTATCAACTCCGAAGGATTCCTTCTACGGGACAATCACATCTACGTCCCAGAAGCTGATAACCTCCGACTCCGTATACTCTGGACATTCCACGACCATCCGACCGCAGGACATTTCGGTCAGAATCATACCCTGGAGCTCATTCGTCGAGAATACACATGGCCGAAAATCCGGACTTTCGTAAAAGACTACGTTAGCTCCTGTTCAGCCTGTGCTCGTGCGAAGACTCCTCGTCATCGTCCTTACGGTCTTCTGAAGCAACTTCCGGTTCTGGAGAAACCATGGAACTCAATCTCCATGGACTTCATCGAACAGCTTCCATCTTCGGAGGAATATACCGCCATCCTAGTGGTAGTCGACCGACTCTCCAAACAATGTATCTTCATCCCGACTCATGATACGATCACCTCCGCAGGACTCGCGAAGTTGTTCCTCATCCACGTCTTCTCCAAGCACGGAGTTCCATCCCACGTCACCTCCGACAGGGGCTCCGAGTTTGTATCGCACTTCTTCCGGTCTCTCGGTAAAGCTCTCGACATGCGCCTCCATTTCACCTCCGGATATCACCCAGAGGGGGATGGCCAGACAGAACGAGCCAATCAGATGCTTGAGCAGTACCTCCGGATTTATTGCAGTTATTAGCAAGACGACTGGTCCGAACACTTGCCCCTCGCAGAGTTCGCCTATAACAACGCTCCTAGTGCTACCACAGGAGTATCTCCTTTCTTCGCCAATAAAGGATACCATCCCAACCTCTCCGTTCACTCTGATCGTGATCTTACCTCTTCCGCAGCCAAGTCCTATGTCACGGACTTGAACGAACTCCATGAGTTCCTCCGATCGGAGATGCTGGAAGCGCAAAAACGCTACCAAGGACCAGCAGACAAACAACAAAGTCCTGCTCCGGACTTCCAGGTCGGAGATCAGGTGATGCTTAAGGCGAAATACCTCCGGTCTACACGACCATCCAAGAAGCTCTCCGAGAAGTTCCTGGGTCCCTTCAGTATCATTGCGAGACCCGGTACTCTCTCCTTCACCCTCCGTCTACCCGAATCCATGAAATCCGTACACCCCGTTTTCCACGTTTCACAGCTAGAACCTTCAGTTCCGAACACCATTCCGGACCGCGTCCAACCTCCGCCACCTCCGGTTGAGGTTGAAGGCGAACCAGAGTACGAGATCGAGGAGATATTAGACTCCAAGATCGATTGGAGAAGGTGTCATTGCCAACTCCTGTACTTGGTACGCTGGTTGGGATATGAAGGTACTGACGACGAAACTTCCTGGTTACTCGCTACGGAGTTAGGACACGCAACAGACTTTGTCTCGGACTTCCATCGGAAGTACCCGGACAAGCCCGGTCCGCTCCCAACTTAATCATTCCGTTTTTCTCTCTCTCCTTTTCTTTCTCTCTGACTCTGTTTATATTATACAAAAAACAAACACTAAAACAGAACTTATTTTACTCTACTCTTTTTCTCCTTCTCCGTCCGCGTCCGTTCCGGACTGCTCCGTTTCCTCCACGAGCAAAGCCGCTAGCTCTTGAGCGGTGTTCTCGCTCCTCTCCGTGGACAACTCCACCAATTCGTCCAGCGGCACCTCCTCTTCTTCCTCCTCTGAGTCATCTCCTCCGTACACCTCCGTCGTCTTCAGCTCGACGAGCCGCGCCAGCAGAGTGTTCTGGTGCTCGAGAGGCCGGTTTTGCTGCATCATGACATTGCGGATGTCATGGACCGCTTCGACGAGTTGTGCTGACAATGTCTTCGCGTCCGGTTCTTCATCGTCCGACGCCTCCACTGTTGCCTCCGACGTCTTCTTCCGCTTCTTCGACGGGCCAGCCTCGCTGTCCATGCGCCTCCTCTGCTTCTCCGGCTTCTCTGCTCCAGGATGCTCGCACTTCACCTTTGCCTCGCGGCACTGCAAGCATGAAGTTGCCTTACCAGGCCCGACCTCGCACTCCAGTCCCCGGAACTCGCACCTGTTGCACTGCGGCGGTGCTCGTCCCTTTCCCTTATTGGCGCCTTGTTGTGCCTTTATCTCTGCGGCCTAGACTCTGTTAGCGCTACAGTGGCAACCCCGAAGTGGTCACTCACCCGCTTGCGCGCTGCCTCCTCGGCCTCCTTCTTCCATTGCGCCTCCTCCGTCTTCCGGCGCACCTCCGCCTCTTCCGCCGCTCGTCGTCGCTCCTCCTCCTCGCGTTTTTGTCGCTCCTGCTCTTCTTTGCGCACTTTCGCACGCCTCCGACGCTCCACGAATTTTGCTTCGGACGTCTCGTCGTTGTCGTCCTGGTGCTCCGCAAGGCGGGCTTCCGGCCACTGAGCAATGTTGGCGATGGAGTTGGACATAAGGAGTTGTTGGAAGTCCGACCAGAGTACGCCCTGCTTTTATACGCACAGGCCGGCGGAGTTCCATTTCCGTTCGTTGATCCATGGGTGGACCACATCACGTGATCTCGGATGAAATGTCCACACGGACTTCCCACTCAGGGGTTTTTTCCTGGCAGGCCTCGAGGGCTCGGCCTAAGAGGGGGATACTGTCACGACCCAGATATTACCAAGTCCAACTCCGGACAACTCCGGTTAATCTCGGACAACCCTTGATCTAGGACCAACGGACATCCACGGAGTTGCAACTCTGGACTCGTACCTCTATTAGTCTCCTTTGGTTATAGTCTGCATTTCACCTGTCCGATCATTACAGCCTTCTCCAGCTGTGCTCCATGCTCTGTTACTCAGCCTTCCCTTCCTATGTACATCGCCTTCGCGCAGTAGTTCCGAACCCAGACTTACTCCGGGTTTCGAGTACTATATAATCCCCTGTATTACTCTGTCGTACCTTCAGTACGAAAATTAACTAAGTCACCTCCTTTCGAGTCTGACTTCCATTTCACCTTCCTCTACTCTAAATACGAGGACACGGGATTGACAAGGGTGCGACACATAAGTCCTGCGCCAACGTCCTCACTCCTCCGTACCTCTGCACCTCTGCACCTTTGCACCTCCGACGACTTCGGTCGTACCTCCGTCCCTCAGACCCAGTACCCTCGGACCTCCGCCGGACTTGAACCCGGAGGATCTGGACTTGACAGCTACACTCTATTATCCCCAGCAAAGTCGGAATAGAAACTCTTTGCAAGGCAGACTGGATGGTTAACATCATGGTTCATGCATACAAAAATAAAAGTGAGTTACACAACCATGCACAATCATCACCTAAACCTCCTGGCAGTTGTATTGGAGAACATTGATGCAATCTGTCTTTTGGAGAAGGCAAATAGGCAAAGCACATTCATGCAAGCATCTGATACTGTGGATGCCACCCCACTTCAGGACATCACAGAACCAGTAGTCATAGTCGATCGGTCTGGGGTGATTCTCACTTGGTATCTCCCTGGTGCTATCAGTCCCCTGAATCAGATGGGCAATGCGATGGAGATATATACAATACATTGACAGAATGATGTGGAGATTGTACTTGGAACAATGTTGACCATCTGGCTCACGCCCTCCATGCTAGGTTAACTACTGGGGCAAAGGGAAATTGGCGAACCAGAGAGGCATTGTACAACATGGACACCAATACAAAGGGAGTGATCAACATGTCACCAGCATGGTTCCAACAAGCAAGACACATATGTATTCAATTTCCATTTATTCACAGGGGATGAATGCCCCGATGGCATTCAGGGAGGGTCAGCAATCCCCAGAGTATCAGCTGCAATGAGGACAGAAAGTGCCCAACAATGGCTGTCTTCCATACATGACAAAGTGGTGATACTGTCTGGGGCTCTGGCTATCATGCATCCCGAGATGTACTGTAATGGACTTCAGACCATGGTAAAGCTAGGGGAATTCATCACAGAAATCAGTGATACATGCATGATGGCGATCTTGGCCCAATGGCCATTGGTGTAGAACATTGCTTCTCTGATGGTTAACCAGGCAAGCCCTTTCCATGTCGACCAATTTGGCTGACCACAATGGTTGGATCTGTTGGTGACATTCGGCACTTACTCCGATTTATATTTCTTCTTCCCGACCCTTGGCCTCACTCTGCAGTACTGTCCAGGAATGGTTATTGCAATGTGTCCAAGGGGCACCTAGCAGTGGTGTCCCACATGCCCTGAAAAATGTTCAGTTATACTTGCCGATGAATGGCCACAACTTACCAAAAAGAAGCCATTGGCCTCGGTGATTGTATCATCGGTCAGGCATGTCAATGACAACTCAGCGTCAGGTATGTTCTTGGTCCACCATGCTTTGGGAAATGACAAAGTTACCTGCTCTGGCCAGTTCGGAAGCAATGATTTGATCCCAGCGACCAAGCCAAACTCCTCCTTGGGAATTTCCTAGAGATCGTGCTGGAATCATGCACTGTCTTCCCCTGCATAGAATATGTTGAATGATGCTGGAATGATCAGGCGACATGTTTGCCAAGTCGCATAGATGGATAAGATGAAGCTAAAAGCTGCCTGAGGGAGAATGAGTCACTGAAATCTGTCATTGATGAGAATTACTGCTGTAAAGATCCGTGGTTCTCTAGGTTCATATCTGATCATTCCACAATGTTCCACCATGTCCAAGTCCATCTCTGTTCGTCCATCTGGTCCATGTCCAATCCACATCCGATCCACATCTGTTCCATCCGGTCTCATATTCTATCTATCCGACCCGAGAAACATCAGATTAGACACTGGACATGCTGGTTGTCGGACTTGTAGGTCCGGAGTTAGTTAAACCTTGTTCTTACAGTCTCAGGAAATGCCTGGTGACTATAAATGTGTTGTCCTTTGGTTTGAAATACACTTTTCTGGATCCCCTCATCATCTAGTCTAAGTCCCATGTGGTCCTGTGCGACTGCTATCATTTCCCATCATTCCTAACACCATTTCTCATATTTCCAGACCTTCTATCATCCATCACGACCTCCAAGCAACATTCCATCCGTTTCCTAGACTCCAGATTACCATCCCTTGGTTTTCCGGACTGTTTTCTTGGGCCTGGGATACTCTAACTGCTCCATACACAGTCCAATTGAGGAGCGCTTGCTGCCCACGCAGAGCTCTACCCACTTGTCTGGTGGTTGAGTGTGGGGTGGGAGAGGAATGGAGAAGGTGGTTAGTTTACGAACGACGGATGAAACAATTGGACAGGGATCAATCAAGCAGGGTGCTAATGTTTCCACGACATGGTCACATTTATAGAGATGCTGACAGAAGTATAGTATTAGGATGAAAACGACAACATGCAATGATCTTATCTCGATTAACATGTAAAGAAATGACTACATAAAGGGATCAGTGTACTGGTAACTAGTACTGGGTGGGACGTTAGGTGTAAACCCGGGAATCAAACCAGACGAGGGGAGTTGCGCAGAAAAAAAGGAGGACAATGTGCTGCCCATTTGCACTGGAAAATACGAGCTAGAAAAAGACTGGTCAGAGGTGCTAGTGCCTGTGGCAACAGCGGGATTGTTGAAGTGGGCTGGGGAACATGCCTGCACGGACTCCCTGGTTGCACTGATACTCGCAGCCACTGTGGGAGGGATAACAACAGGCTGGAGTTTTTGAGGAGACACTAGCCCCAGGATGTGCATTTGTTCCCTTCGATTGAGGTATAGGTTAGTGGAAATACCCAATAGACAAGTTGGGTACTTACTTTCCTTGAGTATTCAACCAGTCAAGATGATGGCTCAGAGGTTGGCTGAATGATGGATGCCTAAGGCCTGTGAGTATCCCATCCTGGAAGTTGTTGAAGTGATCTGCATAGGTTTCTGTTGAAAACTTGATGGTGTGCCCTTGATTCGAGCATTGACCCTGTGATACGCGATGGAGAGCACACAGGAGCTCATGAATAGATTATTAGTTCGATAATAGGGAGAGACGATGAGAAACGTACCACCACAGATGTGAGTGCCAGCATGTTGGCGGTCGTAGTACTGTAACTCGTCTTAAAGACTCTGAGTGGGGAATTCTCATGCGTGTACCAGCAGTTGAGGTGGAATTCCTCCAGGATTGGGTGTCCAAATAGGTGTTTGACGTCACCCTGCATAGTAAGTTGGTCAGTAGAGACACAACATCGAGAACAGGCTTACCACATCGTTCTGTTTGTGAAGGAAAAATGATCCAGGAATAGAAGGGTCTGTAATTTGAGCGACCCATTGTTGCATCACAATGAAATCTGGAGCCTGACCAGTGGGTGAAGTGTCCACGCCAACTTGGAAGAACTTCTTCCTGTAGCTTTCCACCATCAAAGCCATCTTTGAGCGAAAAATTGACAGTGATCGGACAATCCTCTTTGCAGTGGTATCCAAGGGATTAAATTGAGCTAAAAACACTTGTTAGTTATGCGTGCACTGGTACGTTAGTAGGACACACAATAGCTAAATCTCACACATGCTGTGATGATACATTCAGTGATTTTGTTGAACCAGATTTGCCAAGTGTGAATAGGTGTATCAGACAACTCCTTATGATGCCAACCATAGTTGAGAGTCATTTTGTTGATGAGTGCAATGGAAGCAAACTTGATAACCTGCTTGAGCTCCCCATCACGTTGACTTTAACTTCCAGTTTGCGAGACCTGGCAGTGTGAGTACCAGGACATGGGAGTTGACAGCATTGAAATAATTCCAGAGTGCAGATTATTCCCGGGGACTTGGACTTGAACTTAGGATGGAACATTGGATGTCCCAGACTGCTGTTGATGGCACACGAGAACATCTGTTTGTGGGATGCTGGCCTAGGAAATTTAGCAATGCGTGAATAATGTCACTGATTAACAACTCACCCAAATCATCGACAGGGCTGCATTGTAGCTTTTGTCTACAGAAATAGACCTAGTGATGGAGGGGAGGGGGGGGAGGTCTGGGACAGTGATGTTTGGAAATGGGTGCCAGGATTTGCCTGGACAGTGTACGGCACATGATCAGTAAAGCCTGATGGGTCGGGATTAAGCGTTGGATTCCAAGCAGATATGGCCAGGGTAGGGCCAGCGAATGAATTGTTGACAAATGGGGGTATATGTACAGTGGGTGTGGGGATGGATGACCCACAAGCATGGTGTGCACGAGTTGAAGTTCGAGCATCTCACAAAAAATGTTCATTAGTCTTCGAGGGGGACAATGGAAACTTACGAGGGGGCATAATGTTGGAGTTGTCTGTGTGGGATCACCAGAGGAACTTTTAAGCCACACACAGTGGACCCTGGTCATGTGGAGGTGATATACCGCTGCCTGATCGATGGTCACCGGTCACGTGGAAAAAGGGGTACTTACCTCAGGATAACATAACATGACATTGGAGTTGATCTGCGTGAGATCACAAAAGGAAATTTCAAGTCATGTGCGGTATCTGGGCAGGTGGAGGTCTTGCGCTGGTCCCTGCTCGATGGTCGCCAATGGGTGAGTCACTCAAGGGGGAAAAAGAAGGGTACTCACCACAGTGTATCACTGGTGCAATTATTGACTGGTGATGCATTGACTGGTGATGCATGATTGCAAGAGGTATTTTTGAGTCGTGTGTGGCATCTAGCTGTGGGCAGGTGGAGGCCTTGCGCTGATCCCTGCTTGATGGTCGCCAATGAGTGAATCACTCGAGGGTGAAAAAGAGTACTTATCTCAGTATATCACCGTGCAAATATTCACTGGTGACAAATTGACTGATGATGCATGATCAAGAAAGGAACTTTCGAGACATGTGCAGTATCTAGCCCTGGGCAGGTGGTGGCCTTGTGCTGGTCCCTGCTCAATTGGAGGCCTTGCGATGCTCCCTGCTTGATGGTTGCCAATGAGTGAATCACTCAAGGGTGAAAAAGGGTACGTACCTCAGTATATTGCTGTGAAATTATTCACTGGTGACAAATTGACTGATGACACATGATCACAAATGGAAGTTTCAAAGTGTGTGCGATATCTAGCCCTGGGCAGGTGGAGACCTTGCACACTGCTCCCTGCTTGATGGTCGCCAATGAGTGAGTCACTCGAGGGGAAAGAAGGGTAGATGTACAATGGCTAACCATGCGCCCTGACGACTGTCTGTGATTGGATCTAGGGGGGGAAGGGACGTTTACTTCAGCATATTGACATCTGGCAACTCATAGAAAGGTTGATGGAGGTGCATGATGTACTATGATGTGGCCTGCCTATGGAGACACTCATCAGCTGGGAATTGCCAATTTAAGCATGTCTGCAAGTTGCGGGCTCTAAGGCATCGGGTATTCAGCTAAGAGAACAGCTAAGTGTACAGTGGCTCAAACAACTGTCCCAATGTTTGCAGGTTTTTCACTAAACGCGATAATCCCTGATAACCCCTAATCCTTGCCCTAACATGTGGGTGTATGAAATAAAGTACTTACTCTTGGCTTGCTATTGACCCAAGGGTCAAGGGATTGGAATAGGATTTGATGAAATGGCAGCCATTTCAACATGACAACACATTGGGACAGTTGTTTAACTTTGAATTCTTATTACATATATCAGACCCTAGAATGCTGTAAGATGGGTAATGACTATATTATGTCATCATTATATAATTAATTATTATACAGCATATATAAACCCTGCCCTCACACATGAATTCCTCATTCCCATCATAAAAAATATCTCTGCTGCTCAAAGCGATAAAATCATCTCTCTTGTTTCTCTTGATCTTTTCTGCCAGAAATTTGCATCCCAAACTAGCATAGGGAAGTCTACTGTGGCCAGGGCCCTTCAGAAATCCAACTAGAGAAAGAAAACCATTGTGGTGGCTGTCCTTCCAAACTCTCCTCTACCCATAAATACACTATTGACCAGCAAATCCTTATCGGGAAGGCCAGCAATGCTGTTCAGGCCACTCATTTTATTGATTTCATCATCAACACTCCTGTCTACCCACAGACAGTAAGCAATACCCTCAAGGAGGCCTCTCTAAAGGCTGTGGTAATGAAGAAAAAGCCTCTTCTCTCTACTACTCATAGACAGAGGAGATTGGTCTTGCTCTCAAGTACCAGCATTTGACTGTGGAGACTGGAAGAGGGTTGTCTGGTCAGATGAGACCAAAATCAATGGAATTGGGTCAGATGGACAGGAATATATAAGGAAAAAGAAAGGAGAGGAGCTAACTTCCAAGAAGGTCAAAGGTACAGTCAAGTTTAAAGAAGAATCACTCATGGTATGGGGCTATATTGGGTGGAATGGTGTGGGGGTTTGGAGTGAGGTTGAGGGGAGGATGGATGCTGAACAGTATGTGACCAACTTGGAGAAAGGCTTGCTGCAAAACATGGAGAAATCTGGAATTTCTACAAATCAAGTCATTCTCCAGTAGGATAATAATCTCAAATACATCTCCAGAAGAGCCAAGATCAGGTTTCAGGACCAAGATATCAAGCTTCTGGACTGACCTGCTCAGTCTCCAGACCTCAATCCCATTGAACACACTTGGGATCATCTCAAAAGATGCCTTTCAGATTATGAAAGGACTCTTATAGGGGTTCATCAGTTATGGGATAGGAGGGTGATAGAGTGGGGGACGATTTCTTTGAAGGAATGTCAGAAATGGATAGAAAGCATGTCTAGATGGATTCAAGCAGTTATTAAGGCCAAGGGAGGTCATACCAAGTACTAAATACCCCATCTTGTACAAAGTCAAATAACTGTCCCAATGTGTTGTCATGTTGAAATGGCTGCCATTTCATCAAATCATATTCCAATCCCTTGACCCTTGGGTCAATAGCAAGCCAAGATTAAGTACTTTATTTCATACACTCACATGTTAGGGCAAGGATTAGGGGTTATCAGGGATTATCGCGTTTAGTGAAAAACCTGCAAACATTGGGACAGTTGTTTGAGCCACTGTACATGCCAATAAAAAGCATATGTACATAGAAAGGTCTGTAGATACTAGCTTCAATGATCAGAACATGAGGTCGAGGATGAATCAAAGGCACGTTCATCATTGTTACAACCAGATGGCTCTCTTCCACACAATCCAAACGATAAAGTACTTGGCTCCAGCAGCCCTGTCCCCTCAACATCCAGAGCGTGTTTCATCTCACCAATCTGCCATTCTGCTTTCCTCAGAAAGACTTCTGCCTGTTTGGCTTCATTTGCAGTTATGGTATGCATTATGTCAAGTTCCTTGACACGCAGGCGATGGAACTCCAGGCTTGCTGCGAAGGTATCACAAGAGGCCCATGCAAGCTACAACATGTCATGAGAATGGAGATGGTGCATCTCATCAGATAACACTCCAGACATCTGAACGCCCATGAAATCAGGTCGAACTCTCAGAACCGGTATTCATATAAGATCTCACGGACGTTAATACCCTCTTTATCTTTTTTTGAGGGGTAGAAAATTCTGGCCCACCTGAAGGTAGGGAGCACTGGAAATGGGTATGCTTTTGAGAAGCCTCATCATGCGTTGCTTCTGATGCTGTTGGGGTAACGCGTGGCTTTGACAATGGAGGGCTTGGGAATGTCACTTTTGACAATGGCGGGATGGTGGGAAACTTGATGCCTTGGGTGGGCTCAACATCTGTTCAACGATGCACATCAGTGCTGGTAAGTGTCTGTAGTGTGGCATAGACTCAGATTGGAAGTCAGCACATACACAAACCAAACTCTGAGTTCGCTGATAAGCCTTGAGATGCTTTCGTTTTTGGTACTTATGCTTCAATGTAATACTTTGTTTCCATTCATACACTTTGATGATTGCAATCTTATCAGTAACTAAGATCTACTCCACTCCCATCATTGCGACTGATGCAGTCCAAGTGAAATTCATTCTTTCAAATGAAACTCATCTTGTTGAGAATGACATAACTCCAAGTCTGGTGTTTCCCGAGAGTACCCGCTGGTCCTGAAGTCCTATCAGCTAACCATTTCACTGAAGCAGTCCACCGAAATCCAAAAGGGAGGTGTTACCACATACAATCATGGTGGCAAGAAATTCAGCCTTTCAAATGAAACTCATTTCGTTGAGAATGACATAATCCAAGTCTTGCATGTCCCGAGAGTACCTGCTGGTCCTGCAGTCCTATCAGCTAACCATTTCGCTGAAGTAGTCTACTGAAATCCTACCACATACAATCATGATGCAGATCTGTGGGCGTGAATTGATTCGTGTCATAAGCTCCCTGCAACAACCACCAGTAGGTTGCTGAGCATTACATTACAAAGCCTTTTTTTCCCTTCAGATAAAATGCCAGAGAAGGTGCGATCAGGTAACCCACATTGTAGTCCCCATGTGCCTTAGCTTCCCCTATTTTCCTGAGCTTCCTATGGAGATTCAGCGCAAAATCTTCCTGATGTTCAGAAACAGACACGATGTCCATCACTATGCACACATTGCAAAGAGGATATATGTATGGTGAGTGCCTCAATGTCTCTGTCTTAATGGAGGGACTCACTTCCAATAGGCTCGAGCCATATGTATACCACATAGTTTGGCTGAGTGGTGACAACAGTGTGAGGGAGTTCCTGCAGTTGTCACGGAGGGCTCGCGGGCCCTCAGCATCAAAAAGCTTGTTCTTGCCCGAGTGGTTAGTATCCCCAGCATAGTACAGGTCCTTACACTCTGCCAGAATGTGGAAGACCTGGCCATGTGCAACATAGCCTCCGCTATATCACTCACCATTATAAGTCCTCTGCTCTAGCCTATGAGCAACCTACTCCAGATGAAGACCATGTACACAGAGTTAGCTACAGTTACAGGAGAAGAGCATGTCATCTTACCTGATTTTGTCTGGTTCAATCGCCTCTCTCATCTCCATCTTAGTATATCCTGGACTTCATTGGACACGGTGCCTGAGGGCATCTTCACCCTTGCAAATCTCACTCACCTCTCGATGTTCTAGACCACAAGTCGCTCATGCACCACCGAGCTTGTGAGGTTCCTCGAAAAAGACTCGACAGCAGTCTTGGTCATATGGTTAACAAATGGACAATGGAGAGCCCTATCCAGCGTGACTTACGCTTGCGAGGGTTACAGGACTCTCAAGTTGTGATATTCAGGTCTTGCCTGATGGACAAATACATGGCCGCTGGGGGGTTCTGGAAGAATGCCAAGAGTGTTGTAAAGTGGCGAGTAGACAACAAAGGTATGTGTTACTCACATTGATCAATCTCCTTGTTAGTAACTACGGTCCTGGTTAGTAAAGGGATGGGAGTTTCCGCTCCACCTTGTGCACCCTTTCCATCCTTCTGTCATGGCCACTGCTCTCACTCAATTTCACGCTTGGTTTCAATTGGATAGACATAAGTACACTCGAACTCTATGAATGAATTCATTTCGTGTGGCTCGCTCTCTTCCCCTTAGCCCCATGTCATGTGTTTATCTTCCGCTCATCCCTTCACATTTGTTTTTACCCTTTGACCTAATGACCTCGAAATGTTCGTATTTACATTGATCACATCTATCCTTGAGTATATTTGTAGCATGAGAAACTATGTGTCTTCAACTGTCTAGTCCCTGAACAAGTTTGCAAACTAACTATATTAATTATACACAGATCGTTAGCAGCAAGGAAGGAGGCAATACCACTGTCTCGTGCTGGATACGTGCTGCCTACATGCCAGGTATGTGCAGCCCACACGTTTGTCACCATCTCACCAGTTTGACCCTGAGTACGTGTGTGGTTTATTCAGTATTTAAGCCAATCTGTCCTCCTCCTACATCACATATCTATTATTCCAACCTCCCAAACCATGTACAAGTGTGGGGATACCTGTGTGCGCTCTTTCAACTCGACCAGGGCACTCACGCAGCATTGCCTAGCATGCCCTTCCCATCACGCCCAGCGTGCCCTTTTGCAAGAAAGGCTACAAGCTGCGCCACCTGCGAAAAAGGCTAGATTGGCCAGTGTTTACAGTCAACCCTCTCGCTGCCCCCCTGAATCACATGATGATACAGACCATCAACTACACTCTCCCCTTGCCCCCGATTCAGAGATAGAGCCTTCCCATCAATCCACCTCCCCTCCCACCGAATCCCACAAAGAGCCACTCAGTTAATTGATCCTCCAGTCCGGCTCCCATGAAGAGCTAGGCAACCCTCCTGCAGGTCATCCCATAGCTTCATCGTCTCAGCAACCCCTTGGTCCACAAACCCATAGGCTGCCTGTGAGGTATTGCGACCTTCAACCTGAATCTCCTATCTCACTAGACCTTCCACCTCCCCCTACCAACCCAATCAAACATGTATTGTTGGTTGTATATGACTCACTCTGTACACAATTCAACCGGTTTGGGATAGCTTGTGAATATTGTCACTGTCCGTCCCATGACCGGATTTGTTCATAAGCCCAGAAGATTTATCCACAACTGTGTGCATCCCATCCTCTCAACCAGATGAGCCAGTCCAAGGACCCCTGCCGCCATGGCCTTGGAAGAACATGTCTATTTGGCACCTCATGAGTTTGGTTTTCACTGGAACTCGTGAGAAGTCTCTACTGGAGGTGAATAAACTGGTGCAGGATGTTCTCCAAGCCCCGAACTTTAGCCTCGAAGAGTTGGAAGGGTTTGATGCTCACACAGAGAGCATATGCATGGACCAGAAAGCATCGGTCACAGACAACTTCATCAGCTCGGACAAATGGCGTCAGACCCATGTGGATATTCTTGACCCAATGAGGGAGCAGAGTCTAGCAGGAAATGGTCAGCAGTTCACCATCACGGAGTTCTATCATCGGCCCATCCTGGATATAATATGCAACATGTTTGCCGAAGCCTCGTTGAAGTGATTTCATCTGACCCCTTTCAAAAAGGTAGGAGCACTCAGTGGCTTTGTCTGAAAAGTTCATTGGATCTCACACATGAACCTAAAGATCTGGTGGTCTTCTCTCAATGGTCAAGTACAGTGGGTATACAATGAGCTTTACATATCAGATGCCTGGAATGAAGCTCACAACGAGATCATTAGACAGAAAAGATTGGACAGCTGCCAGCTAGAGAGGGAAGTAGCTGGCCTCATGTTCTGGTTGGATTCTACGCGGCTTGCACAGATTGGCCATGCAGAGACATGGCCGATCTATCTCTACTTCGGTAAACTGTCAAAGTATTGTCAGCAGACACCATGCAGCAGCCTGGGAGTGTGCCAACCTATTGCTTTCATCCCACTGGTAAGAATTCATCAAACTATCAAGAAGGTTTTGCTGATGTGTAGGTACTGCAGCTTCCTCAAGTGCTTCACAGTTTCATAACATCGCTATCTGGCAAAAAGAACATGAGAGACCTTCTCACCCACTGCAAGCGGGAGCTTGTGCACGCAATCTGGAGAATCCTCCTTGACGATGATTTCATCGAGGCCTATAAAAATGGTATTGTGGTTAGGTGTTTCAATGGCATCACCCGGCAAGTATATCCTAGAATATTCACTTATTCCGCTGACTATCCTGGGAAGTATTTCTTTTCGTATTCAACTAGCTTTTATCGCTAACAATCTAATTTCAGAGTTATTCTTGCATCTATCTGAGATAAAGGTCTACTCTTCTATCCATGATGTCTAATGCGGACTTCTCTCTTTCATCGACTTGGCTTCCTGACAGACCTGGCAGCCAGAATCTCACAAGCCCAGACCCATTTTCTCCAGAAAGTTCTCGATGCTTGACATGCTATATATAACCTTGGTAGGCCTCTCAGGAGCATTGCAGTGGAACATATTCTAAAGGAAAAGTCACTCATACCAACAATAGTAAGTGTATCAAACCCCTTGCTCTACAACGATCAAGAATATCGACAGAATGCATTTGTTGAGCATCTATCGCCCATGGGCTTTAGCATCTTTCCTTCACTTGTCGTGGACATACTGCATGAGTTTGATTTAGGCATTTTGAAGTCAGTCCTCAGACACCTGTTCTGAATTGTATATGTGGTCGATCCCTCTCGTATACATGTGATGAATGATAGGTATGTACTGTTGAATGCCTATGAATACACTAATAGCGTTCCACCTTGACAGGTTTAAAAATGTTCCGTCTTTCGGACTAAATTGTATTCGCCCATTTCTGGACAATGTTGCAGACATCAGTCATCAACTGGCATGGTTTTTTGAGGACACCCTCCAGGTACGGTTAGGGCTCATCATGGGCATACCCCCAGCTCCCAGGACCATGACCCGTATCCATCATCCCATGATGGGTTGGTACCCGTGCTGACAGGTATGGGTTTGGTTGTGGGTACAAGCTTTCATACCCATACCTGCACCCATGGCGGGTTTTACCTGTGGGTTATCCTGGTATCAGTGTGTGACGAGGTGAAGAGCTCGATAGGGGGAGAGAAAGGGTGCAATGATGAGCTGTGACGATGGACTTACCAATGGCAAAGCAGATGTATCAGGAGAGTCCAGGCATGTTGAGGATGCCATGGACAAGTCGAACAAGCTGTGCAACACGTCAGAACGCGAGCACAAATGCCCAGAGCACAGAGATCAAGAATACTCATCAAAGGTTGCTCAGAGTGAGCAAACCAAGCTGGGACGCGAAGTGGTCATGCATGGCGATTGCCATAGTGTCCAGGGACGTCCTGCAAGCGTCAGAAGCAAGCGCTCTGTCGATGCGAATGTGCTATGTCGAGATAGATCCCCAGGAGGCCATAGGGGCAAGCAGGAGGAGTTGAAGATCATCAAGGGTGATCCAGGCTGCAGAAATGTTGTCGAGGGCGGCAAAATCGATAGGATAGACCCCAGGAGTGACGGGAATGAGTGCATTGTTGAAATGAGCGCGCTACATTGAGTTAGAGGGCTAGAAGACCAAGTGGAGGTGGAGGAGGCGAGAACTGATGTCGAGCGTGATTGCAAGTGCGGAATCGATGTGGATGGCATCCAAATGGATGGGAAAGGATGCAGAATGACCACCGCAATGAGCGCAGCACGCTGCAACTCGAAACAAGTTGAAATGGACGTGCTAGCTGAAAACCAGTCAAGTCAGCACGGAAAACAGAAGCGCACGACGATGGACGTACCTGAGGCGTCCAAACCACCCATCCATCATCTCAGAAGGCCTACCAACCACGTTAACCCACCGCGTCACCAAGGACGACTGAAATTGTGACCTAGAAGCATCAATACCACTGGCAGATGGACTCCCCATGTCACCAGCAAATCAGATGCGCTGTACATGTTGTACATCAGTAAAATCATCACAGCCTTATTCACACTTGGGCCCTTGGCCATTATGAAAAAGTGCCGCCAGTGAGAAAATTTGCAAAAGTGACTACTAAGGAACGATCTAGGTGTGTTGGCTCAAGGATGAAGTAGTCTAAGTAGTCCAAGTAGTCTAAGTACAACCCTGAATCCCAACCAACGAAAGCACCCATGCAGCAACGCATACAATGAGCGCAGAGACACAACAAGATACATCAGCAAATCCTCACATCACGTTACATTACTTTAAGGCACTTTGACAAATTCATTAAGTAATTTTGTGAGCTAAAGCTGTCAAAGTCCGTAAAGCGCTAAAGTATCACACTCTGACCAAGTGACACTGTGACAGCATAGTGTCACAGACAATGGACTTGGTAAAAACTTTCGATACCCACGGGTCAACCCGCCGCACACAATATTAGTATCGCCGTCGTTCAGCACTCAGCGCTCAACGTTCACCATCAAGATGGCAACAACGACAACAACACCGCTGTGCCACCACCACACCTTGATCAATAACAGCACAACAACAATGTCGTGCCACCACCATATACCTGTCCTCCAAGTTACTACATCAACAGAGAGCCGATGAACAGCTCAAATGAGCTGAGAAACCGGACGACGACGACGACGACCATCACCACCATGCGTCATGCATCGAGGTGGACGTGTCAACCACCACCACATGCATGGGCGACAACAACGACAATGCTGCTGTGTCACCACCACCATCACCGTGCCCCTATGTCAACGACGACAGTGATGATGCCACCAAGTCACCAGTGACCACCAGCGCACTTCCACGTCAACAACCCGTTCAAGCATGACTGCTCGCATCCCACCTCCACCACAACATCTTGAGCCTAATGCTCATCCCCCACCCAACCGTGTCAATTCAAGCGCGACCGCTCGTTTCCCACCCAACCGTGTCCATTCGAGCATGACTGCTCGCATCCCACCTCCACCACATCCTCTTGAGCCCAATCATTCTTGTGAGCCGGGTACTACACTGTAGTAGTTGTTACTGTAGTTTTTGCAATAAATATTGTATTTAATTTTCATTCTAGTTGGTCAAAGCTGTAAAGTGGCAGCAAAGTGTACGAACGGAAAGTGTGAAAGTGGCTGTAAAGCCACTTTAAAGATTTGAGACCTACTTTGAAAGCAGTAATTTACTTTATGCATATGACTACAAAAGTGCCACAAAATTCTGTAAAGTGACTATATGATTTGCTGATGCTATGAGCCATATTGTCGCCTTGCCATTTCTCGCAGACAGGTCTGGACAGAAGGAGTGACATAAAGCAAGCGGTGATCAATTGCCTCCTGGGGGTTTTGTGCGTATAAATCATGTTGTAATAAACAAGATAATGTGTGTGGGTGCGGTCCTGGTCAAGTATGTGCTGACAACTAAGTAAACCAGCATGGTAATATGAAGACATGGGGAGTCGAGATGATGCCGGTGTATCGGCTTGCATGAGGCACGGAACCACAGATAAGGGATTGTTCGCCTACAAATGTGCACGGACTGAATAGGTGACAGAGGACAGATTGAGAAAAGATGGACGCACAGGTATTATGGGCGGCAAGACCAAGCGCCTCACACAATGCCATGGTCTTGTGTCAGTGTCTTGTCCGTCTTCCATCAACCGAGACCAGGATGGCCAATGTTCATCGTGATCTCTGACTCAAATGGAGGCTATCTGCTGCTGGTAGGTGCGATGGGTGGCAAGTCCGTGCATGCGTGCTGGGTGTCAAGGACAAGGCAGGGACTTGGTGATTTGGTGATTTTTTTCGTGTGAACAAATCACGTGACCACGGTTGAAAAGTGTGTCACCTCGCTCACCCACCTCATGACAACATGACAACATCACCCTCACCACCTCGCCCACCTTGTGACAACGATGCACAATGTGCCACTAGCAACACACTGACGACAAGGATGTGACATCACAATGAGGATGAGGACACCCACTCGCCCACTCAGTCACCCAGCACCAGCGAGGCAGGTGGCCGTGAGGAATGATCGGCACCAATGCCCCTTTTCAGGCTTGGACGACATGGCTGGGCAATTCCACGGGACGTTTCAAACCACTCTGCGATAATCATGTTTTCATCAATAATCTCTTCGTTGTCGTTGATACCTGGTCCGTCATGGTGGATTTAAAGTGGATGTGCATCATGCTTACTGTTGCTAAAGGGCCATCTCCATCCATGAAAACCAGCATGAGTGACCACATACCTTGTCCTGCACGAGCGCACAAGCACAAATGTCTACCTCTGTGCCATCTCGCACACCCTCGCACACCCAGCACACCCATGGCTACAGAAATTCGTACTACTGTCCAATACCCAGGGATATACCCGACAGCCTAACACTCTCGGGTTTGACTACTCCAGAGCCCTTTTTTTGTACCTATTATATTTTTTCGAGTAGATGATATGGCACATCTTGTACCACTTTTGCTAATTGTGCCCATTAAGGTGCCTCATCGTAAGTGCAAAAAGTGTTGTAAAAGTGATGCACAAGTTGGATCTAAGAAAACGAGTGGCCTTGTGCCACTTGTGCAAACCTTTCGCCTCAAGCTGATAAGTGCTGAAAAAGTACAAAAAGTGTGCGAAAAAGTCTAGTTAAGGCCATGATGAATTTGCTGATGTACATGGACCACAGGTGATGTATGAACAATCCCAGGGTGCAATGTGTGAAGCCAGCACCACCAGAGTTGATTGTGGTGATGGGTACCACAGGTACTGTAGGTACGGGTACGGGTTTGTCACAGGTCACAATTTTGTGACCCATACCATGTGGGTAAGGGTACCAATACCCATGCGGGTTACCCATACCCATGATGAGCCCTAGGTACAGTACACTGTACCTTTGTCTATGTCACTTACCAGACCCCGCACACACCCCAACAGTGTGCCATGCCTGTCTTCGAAGGCCTGTTACCACCCAAGCATGATGAACTTGTTCAAACACTGCTCTTCCGCCTGGCTGAATGGCAATCCCTCGCTAAACTCAGGCTCCACACAGAGGACACACTCGCCCTCTTGCACCAAGCTTTATGGCGACTAGGTGCTCAAACACGCAAGTTTCAGCGAGTCACTTGTCGATCCTTCAATATGAAAGAACTACCACAAGATTGACTGCACGATGCAGGAGGGAGATGGCCAACGTGCAATCTGGACAACATCGGAAGCCACCGACCTCTGGGGTCCTACCCAAGACATTCAATATCGACACCTACAAATTCCACACCCTAGCAGACTATGACACAATGATCCACCGATTTGGGACCACTGATTCATACAGTACGTGAGTGGTAAGTGTGTTATTGGTACCCAAAATGCCCTCGAAAGCACATGCTCACCCTAAACTTTTCAAGGGCAAACGAGCACACAAAATCCTAAAAAGGATTTATCGAAGCTCCAATAAGAAGGATATTGTAGAGAGACAACGAACTCTTCTCAGGCGGCAACTTGGCCTGGACAATCTGGAACTCGAAATGAACCATATGGATTGGTCTCCACAAGTCCATCATTCCATGGCCAAAGCCCCCATAAGAGACAATGTCTTCAACCTCCTGCAGGACCTTCAGGAGCCTATCAGGGAATTTTTAATGGAATGATAATCCATTATAATCCCTGGCAGAGATTCAAGTGTCATTTTTCTCCCCCAATTAAAGTGTTATGGCTTACTATCTATGACTATGTGCTATTGTTTATATCAACAATTATTGCTAATCACCAAAGAGTGTTAAATAAACAATATTTAGTGGGTATATCATATCTGCCAGGGATTATAATGGATTATCATTCCATTAAAAATTCCCTGACTGAGCATCAGATAGAGCCGGCAGTGAAGGTAAATATATTCTCACATCGTTCGGTGCTCAAATTATTAATTTGAACAAAAGCCAGACTTCATGCAAACCCTCAAAGATCATCTGCTCTCAAGGTTACTCGACCTGGACTACGACGGGAACGAGCGGACCTTCACCTCAGACCAGCAGAACAACATTTATTTCAGCAACCTCAATGCTGTGGTGGAGTCAAAACTCCTGCGGATCAACTACATGACATACAACATATGCTGAGACCATGACACAATATGAACCAGGCACAGCGATGTAGTCATGATGTCGTCAAGAGACAAACACCACCTTTGGTACGCACATGTAATCTGTGCATTCCATCTCCAGGTTTTTTTCTGTCAAGATGGCATCACATGGTCGAGGCATAGCATGGAAGTGCTTTGGGTCTGTTGGCTCGGGATTGACCAGCAGAGTAAATGGGGCTTCAAGGAAGCCCGTCTGCCAAAGATAGAATTTGTCCCAGACACAACCAACCATGTACCATTTGATTTCCTAGACCCTTCCCTGGTCATTCGGGGATGTCACTTGATACCAGCATTCTCGGAAGGCTGCACATCCGAACTTTTGCGGAAGGGCCCTTCTCTTGCCAGACTTCCAGGAGAAGAAGACGACTGGGCTGCATTCTACGTAAATATGTGGGTTCTAATACATGTATCTGTCACGACCCAGATATTACCAAGTCCAACTCCGGACAACTCCAGTTAATCTCGGACAACCCTTGACCTAGGACCAATGGACATCCACAGAGTTGCAACTCTAGACTCGTACCTCTATTAGTCTCCTTTGGTTATAGTCTGCATTTCACCTGTCCGATCATTACAGCCTTCTCCGGCTGTGCTCCATGCTCCGTTACTCAGCCTTCCCTTCCTATGTACATCGCCTTCGTGCAGTAGTTCCGAACCCAGACTTACTCCAGGTTTCAAGTACTATATAAATCTCCTGTATTATTCTGTCGTACCTTCAGTACGAAAATTAACTAAGTCACCTCCTTTCGAGTCTGACTTCCCTTTCACCTCCCTCTACTCTAAATACGAGGACACGGGATTGACAAGGGCGCGACACATAAGTCCTGCACCAATGTCCTCACCCCTCCGTACCTCTGCACCTCTGCACCTCTGATGACTTCAGTCGTACCTCCGTCCCTCAGACCCAGTACCCTCGGACCTCCGCCGGACTTGAACCTGGAGGATCTGGACTTGACAGTATTTTCGTACTTACTCTTGTCACAATCCCTTCTGAACTATCATGTCTACGCGCACTACCCGAACCTCACACGCCAATATGTTGCAGTGTGCCTTTGGCAGCACTCGCACCGTACCAGGCGAATTCGTCAGCCTAACTCAACGCGCCACACCTTCGGCATCAGCAAGGTGGTGCGCCCAGGCCACCCCATCTCCGCTCACTCCGCTCCCTGAAGAACGTCTCTCCGGAGTTCCCTGTATCCAGATTTTACTGGAAGACGAAGAGGACTTCTGGGGCGAGGACCGCCCTGGCACTCCTCTACCAGGAGCGAGAGAAAGAGATGGTGGTGGTGGTGACGATCCCAATGACCCAGACGATGATGGCTCCTCCACCTCCTCTGCTCCAGACTCCGAATGACTCTTCCGTCGTGATCGTCCAAGAGAAGAAGATGAGGCACCCAACGACATCCCTCTGGCTTTCGAGCCATTTAACCAATTGGCTAATGCCATCCGCGATATGACTCGCCAAGCACACTGTCGCAAGAGTCCTTCTAGCGACGCAAGGATCAAAGTCCGTGAACCGGACACTTTCGATGGGTCAGACCCGAAGAAACTCCGTTCCTTCGTGGTGCAATGCGAGATCACCTTCCAAGCCAACAAAAAATCCTTCAGAAAGGACCGAAGCCGAGTCACCTTTGCTCAGTCGTATCTCAAAGGAATGGCCCTCGACTACTTCGAGCCGGACTTGCTTGGAGTCGTCACTCCGTCCCGTCGTCCTCCCTGGATGACAGATTGGCAGGCCTTCCTGTACGACTTACAGTTGAACTTCAGCCCCCATGATCCCGTCGCTGAGGCAGAAACTCAACTTGAGCAACTGCGCATGAAGGATACTCAGCGAATCTCCAAGTACATCGTTGAGTGGAATCGCCTAGCGAACCAAGTCCGAGAATGGGGACCCGGTGCTCTCCGCCGGAGCTTCTACGTCGGACTTCTGGATCTCATCAAAGACGAGATCGCTCGTCAGGGCAAACCTGATAACATCCATGACCTCCGCACCCTCTCGCAGCAGATCGACCAAAGGTACTGGGAGCGCAAGGAAGAGATTTCGCGTGCTCCAAAGGCCCCCGGTTCAATACCCTCCAACAACCACAGCTCCAGTAAGTCATCGAGCTCCGCTCCGACTAACTCCTCCATGCCTAAGGACGATAAGTCCAAAGGCTCCTCCTCGTCTTCCAACTCCGGTTCTTCCGGGGGAGGAAACAACAATAAGAAGGGCAATAGCAACCCTTCCAAGGCAGATGCGATCGCCTCCAAATTAGGCAAAGACGGAAAACTCCTTCCGGAGGAACGTCAACGCCAAATGGACGCCAATCTGTGTCTTTTCTGTGGTGAGAGTGGACACTCCACCAAGGACTGCCTGAAGTCCACTTCTAGAGCGTCGAAAGCCCGTGCAGCTACCGCAACTCCGGAAGCTTTGGCATCGACCTCCACTTCTTCGGAGGCGAAAAAATAGAATGCGACTCTCGTACGTCCGCACAGGCTGGGAGTCGCATTGATCCGAACTGTGCCATCATGGAACTACGTCTCAATGTGTCCGCTCTTTCCGATCTGAACTCTCTCCGTCTGTTTATCTCTATCCCTGTACATAACCTCTTGGATGTACCTATCCTTGTCGATTCCGGCTCTACTCATTGTTTTGTAGACACTGCATTCGTCGAAAAACACAGGATTACTGCGTACTCTGTTCCTCCGATAAACCTCCGTCTCTTCGACGGCTCCTCAACTTCCATAATTACCCTCGCGGTAGATCTAACCATCCTCTTCACTTCTGGCGTCTTCACCTCCGATACATTGTATGTAACCTTGTTGGATCCCTCATGCAGCCTTGTTCTCGGACACTGCTGGCTCACCCGCTACAATCCGTTGATTGATTGGGTTACGAGCAGCATTACTTTCCGAACTCCTGCAGACGGGATGCCAACCCCAATATCACCCTCCGAATCTCCGAGCGTTCCTTCTCCGTCGCTAGACGACACTCCTCCCTTGGAACGCTCACCGGACCCGCCTAAAGCTCCGGGACTACCAGCCCCTCACATTTCCTTCATAAATGCAGTCGCTTTTCATTGCGCCTGCAAGATGAAGGGCTCAGTCCAGTTCTCTCTTTCCCTCCAGTCTACTGAAGACATCTCCGCTCGCGCAGCCTCCGCATCCGTTGATTCCTCCGACGAGGAAATCAACCTCTCTGGTGTGCCCTCCGAATACCATGACTTCACGGACGTCTTCA
The DNA here is from genome assembly GCA_018397855.1 of Boletus reticuloceps. Classification (NCBI taxonomy): domain Eukaryota; kingdom Fungi; phylum Basidiomycota; class Agaricomycetes; order Boletales; family Boletaceae; genus Boletus; species Boletus reticuloceps. The sequence continues at coordinate 131,089 of JAGFBS010000045.1, forward strand.
GCAAGCAGAAAGCTGATACCCTCGCCCCCCATCGGCCATATGACTTGAAGATCGAGTTGGAGGGAGGAGCAGAACCCCCTATTGGAAAGATGTACTCTGTTTCCGCTACAGAACAGCAATCCCTCCGTGATTTCCTGGATGAACACCTCAATATCGGATTCATCAGACAATCTATGTCTCTGCACGCAGCTCCGGTATTGTTCGTCCGAAAGAAAGACGGTTCCCTTTGACTTTGCGTCGACTTCCGAGGTTTGAACAGTATCACATGAAAAGACTGCTACCCACTTCCCCGCACCTCCGATCTCCTTGACGCGCCCTCCGGAGCCAAGGTTTACACGAAAATTGATCTCCGACATGCGTACCATTTGGTCCGTATTGCGGAGGGAGATGAGTGGAAAACCTCATTCCGCACTCGCTATGGCTCCTTTGAGTGGTTGGTCATGCCGTTCGGACTTACCAATGCTCCGGTGGCCTTCCAGCGGTTCGTCAATACCATCTTCACAGATTTGCTAGATGTTTGCGTTGTGGTTTACCTCGACGACATCCTGATTTACTCCCATGACATGGAATCGCATCGTAAAAACGTCCGAGAAGTTCTCCGACAACTCTGAGCTAATGGCCTGTATGCCAAGCCGGAGAAATGTGAATTCCATACCACTACGGTTGAGTACCTCGGGTATGTTCTCTCCCCCACCGGCCTAACCATGGCCTCCGACAAAATCAAGTCAATCCTGGATTGGCCTGAGCCTAGGAAAGTCAAGGACATTCAGTCCTTCCTGGGCTTCGCCAACTTTTATCATTGTTTCATCCAGGGTTATTCCGACATAGTGGTCCCCCTGACTCACCTTACTCACAAGGAAGTCATTTGGGACTTCTCTGACGTCTGCCGGAAATCCTTCCAACATCTCAAGGACGCTTTCACCTCCGCTCTGGTGCTTGTTCACTGGACTCCAAACATCCCCATCACCATCGAGACTGACGCCTCTGACTACGCCATTGCCAGCATTCTCTTCATCACCACTCCCTCCAACAATGAACTTCATCCCGTCGTGTTCTTCTCCTGGACTTTGACCGGAGCAGAATTGAACTATGATACACATGATAAGGAGTTGCTGGCAATCTTCGAGGCATTCAAGTCCTGGCGACATTACTTGGAAGGCTCTCCGACCCCTATAGACGTCCTTACGGACCACAAGAACCTCGAATATTTCTCTTCCATGAAGCTCCTGATGTGCCGCCAGGCCCGATGGTCCGAATACCTTAACCAGTTCAATATGGTTGTTCAGTACCGGCCTGGTAAGCTCAGAGCGAAACCGGACACTTTGACTAGATGCTGGGACGTCTACCCCAAAGAGGGGGATAAGGACTTCGCTTGCATCAATCCTGACAATTTTCGGTCGATTTTTACTCCTGAACAGCTCGTGCCCTCCCTCCAAGCCACTATTCTTGAGGCTCCGTTACTCCAAGCACCAGCACTAATTGACATGGAGCAACTCCAGTCCGACATCCTCTCTGCACTCCCCAGTGATCCTGTCGCGTCCCCTCTCCTGTCTTCAACATCACTAGACCCACGGTGGAGTATCAACTCCGAAGGATTCCTTCTACGGGACAATCGCATCTACGTCCCAGAAGCTGATAACCTCCGACTCCGTATACTCTGGACATTCCACGACCATCCGGCCACAGGACATTTCAGTCAGAACTGTACACTGGTGCTCATTCGTCAAGAATACACATGGCCGAAAATCCAGACTTTCGTAAAAGACTACGTTAGCTCCTGTACAGCCTGCGCTCGTGCGAAGACTCCTCGTCATCATCCTTACAGTCTTCTGAAGCAACTTCCAGTTCCGGAGAAACCATGGAACTCAATCTTTATGGACTTCATCGAACAGCTTCCATCTTTGGAGGAAAATACTGCCATCCTCGTGGTAGTCGACCGACTCTCCAAACAATGTATCTTCATCCCGACTCATGATACAATCACCTCCACAGGACTCGCCAAGTTGTTCCTCATCCACGTCTTCTCCAAGCACAGAGTTCCATCCCATGTCACCTCCGACAGGGGCTCCGAGTTTGTATCGCACTTCTTCCGGTCTCTCGGTAAAGCTCTCGACATGCACCTCCACTTCACCTCCGGATATCATCCCGAGGGGGGTTGGCCAGACAGAGCGAGCCAACCAAATGCTCGAGCAATACCTCCGGATCTATTGTAGTTATCAACAAGATGATTGGTCCGAACACTTGCCCCTCGCAGAGTTCGCCTATAACAACACTCCTAGTGCTACCACTGGAGTATCTCCTTTCTTCGCCAATAAAGGATACCATCCCAACTTCTCTGTTCACTCTGATCGTGATCTTACCTCTTCTGCAGCCAAGTCCTATGTCACGGACTTGAATGAACTCCATGAGTTCCTCCGATCAGAGATGCTGGAAGCGCAAAAACGCTACCAAGGACCAGCAGACAAACAACAAAGTCCCGCTCTGGACTTCCAGGTTGGAGATCAAGTGATGCTTAAGGCGAAATACCTTCGGTCTACACGACCATCCAAGAAGCTCTCCGAGAAGTTCCTGGGTCCCTTCAGTATCATTGCGAGACCCAGTACTCTCTCCTTCACCCTCTGTCTACCTGAATCCATGAAATCTGTACACCCCGTTTTCCATGTTTCACAGCTAGAACCTTCAGTTCTGAACACCATTCCGGACCGCGTCCAACCTCCGCCACCTCCAGTTGAGGTTGAAGGCGAACCAGAGTATGAGATCGAGGAGATATTAGACTCCAAGATCGATCAGAGAAGGCGTCATTGCCAACTCCTGTACTTGGTACGCTGGTTAGGATATGAAGGTACTGACGACGAAACGTCTTGGTTACTCGCTACGGAGTTAGGACACGCAACGGACTTTGTCTCGGACTTCCATCGGAAGTACCTGGACAAGCCCGGTCCGCTCCCAGCTTAGTCACTCCGTTTTCTCTCACTCCGTTTTCTTTCTCTCTGACTCTGTTTATATTATACAAAAAACAATCACTAAAAAGAACTTATTTACACTACTCATGTTCTCCTTCTCCGTCCGCGTCTGTTCCGGACTGCTCCGTTTCCTCCGCGAGCAAAGCCGCTAGCTCTTGAGCGGTGTTCTCGCTCCTCTCCGTGGACAACTCCACCAACTCGCCCAACGGCACCTCCTTTGCTTCCTCCTCTGAGTCATCTCCTCCATACACCTCCGTCGTCTTCAGCTCGACGAGTCGCGCCAGCAGAGTGTTCTGGTGTTCGAGATGCTGGTTTTGCTGCATCATGATGTTGCGGATGTCATGGACTGCTTCGACGAGTTGCACCGACAACATCTTCGCATCCGGTTCTTCATCGCCCAACGCCTCCACCGTTGCCTCCGACGTCTTCTTCCGCTTCTTTGACAGGCCAGCCTCGCTGTCCACGCGCCTTCTCCGCTTCTCCGGCTTCTCCGCTCCGGGACGCTCGCACTTCACCTTTGCCTTGCGGCACTGCAAGCACGAAGTCGCCTTACCAGGCCTGACCTCGCACTCGAGTCCCCGGAACTCGCACCTGGTGTACTGTGGCGGTGCTCGTCCCTTTCCCTTATTGGCGCCTTGTTGTGCCTTTATCTCTGCGGCCTAGACTCCGTTAGCGCTACAGCAGCAACCCCGAAGAGGTCACTCACCCGCTTGCGCGCTGCCTCCTCGGCCTCCTTCTTCCATTGCGCCTCCTCCATCTTCCGGCGCGCCTCCACCTCTTCTGCCGCTCATCACCACTCCTCATCCTCGCGTTTTTGTTGCTCCTGCTCTTCTTTGCGCGCTTTCGTGCGACTCCGACGCTCCACGAATTTTGCTTCAGACGTCTCGTCGTCGTCGTCCTGGTGCTCTGCAAGGTGGACTTCCGGCCACTGAGTGATGTTGGCGATGGAGTTCAACATAAGGAGTTGTTGGAAGTCTGACCAGAGTACGCCCTGCTTTTATATGCACAGGCCGGCGGAGTTCCATTTCCGTTCATTGATCCATGGGTGGACCACATCACGTGACCTTGGATGAAATGTCCACACGGACTTCCCACTCAGGGGTTTTTTCCTGGCAGGCCTCGAGGGCTTGGCCTAAGAGGGGGATACTGTCACGACCCAGATATTACCAAGTCCAACTCCGGACAACTCCAGTTAATCTCGGACAACCCTTGACCTAGGACCAACGGACATCCATGGAGTTGCAACTCCAGACTCATACCTCTATTAGTCTCCTTTGGTTATAGTCTGCATTTCACCTGTCCGATCGTTACAGCCTTCTCCGGCTGTGCTCCGTGCTCCGTTACTCAGCCTTCCCTTCCTATGTACATCGCCTTCGCGCAGTAGTTCCAAACCCAGACTTACTCCGGGTTTCGAGTACTATATAAATCTCCTGTATTATTCTGTCGTACCTTCAGTACGAAAATTAACTAAGTCACCTCCTTTCGAGTCTGACTTCCCTTTCACCTCCCTCTACTCTAAATACGAGGACACGGGATTGACAAGGGCGCGACACATAAGTCCTGCGCCAACGTCCTCACCCCTCCGTACCTCTGCACCTCTGCACCTCTGCACCTCTGACGACTTCGGTCGTACCTCTGTCCCTCAGACCCAGTACCCTCGGACCTCCGCCAGACTTGAACCCGGAGGATCTGGACTTGACAGTATCTGACTGTCTATACTAAACCCAAGCTGATCAGTCCCTGAAGATTTGTAGACTGAGACATGTTTGCTTGGTTTGCAGGGATTGGTGTTGGCCATCTCGCCATCAATGTTGGGGGTCAGATCCCAGCACTTGTGGTTGAAGCTGATGAGGATATAGATGAAGAAGATGACCAGTATGTCATGAGCAAGGTGTGGGTAATGCTGACCTTAGTCTTAGCAGGGAACATGTACAGGACATTGATCATGAGATTGATGACGAGATTGATGAGCAGAGGGTAGAGGAAGATGAAGACGAGGAGGAAGAAGAAGAGGAAGAAGAGGAGAGTGACAATGAGAGCAACAATCAGGAAGATGACTCTTCAGATTCAGATGAGAGTGAAATATAACATGAGCCATACACACCTGTGTCAACAAGTGTCCCTGATGGATACCTTATCATAGCTTTATCCCACATGCGTACCCGCTAGTACCACCATCCTCTCTACACCCGCCTTCATTCTTGTCACCTGATCATGTGCACGTCCACCCACTTTCCGAGTCGCTCATTTATCTACCCTCATGTGTGCCTACCATAAGCCTGTCCTCACCACCCAATGATGTGCGATAACCCAACCCATACCTGAGTGCCACTCTTGGCATTGATCACATATGCTGTGCCTGCATAGGCTAGACCAAAAGCCGAAAGAATATAGATTCACCTGGCACTAAAAATAATAAACCTGGCCTAAATTCTGTTGATGCTACAGCTACTAACACCAACTTGAAGCTCCTACTTGTTACAACTTGTTCTTTTCTCTTTACTTCTTGTATTCGTGCATTTGACTCTCATACTCGGACAACTTTTCCTTTTGTCGCTGACTCATCCATAGTCCTTATCTCTTATCTCACTTGCTTTATCAGCGACTACTTCCCTCACCTTCTATGATGTTCTTTACCTGCCCTTACTATGCTTGCCCTAAACCTTGTACTCAGGTATATATACCCACGATACCTACTCCATGTACCTTAGCTTAGATCTTCTTGGATCAAATCAAATTTCCTTGAAAGCTCCTTCTGGCTCATTGTCAGTTGCCTTGAATCCTTGAACATCTTATCATCGGCCTTAGACAAGCCCCTTGAACCTTTGAACCAGTCGTCCCCACTGTTGAGCGGGACGTCTTCCTTGGACTTCGCACTACCATTAAGTGTGTGCTTACTCTTTGAACTCTTTGAACCCATTTTCCAAGGCTACACTCATCCCTACCTGGGCGAAGCATAACACTACTTATATAATACAAGCCCTCGGGACCAAATCAATTTAGTCCATGTAAATATTCGTATAGAGCATATCCCCTCGAGAATGAATCAAATGTCATGTAAACGAGATCCCTCCTACATGCCTTACCATGAATTTGAAGATGGGAAGTGCATTAGTATGGATTGACTTACATACACATCACAGAAACCACCATATTTATTGTGACTGTTGCACAAACCATGCAAACCAATATATGATGTTAGAGACAATATAATACCTCGTATTTTTAATATAATATTACAGGAGCATTCTAAGATGCGTAATCTCCATTTCTTACATTATGTCACTCATATGACCATATATCCAACTCGCAATAAATAATGTCCAGATTGACAGTCGTAATTTCTATTGGGCTCTGGTGGTTACCCCGATGTTAGACATGTCTTCTGCAATGTGTTAGACATGCCTTCCACAACTGTCGACATCCTGCAACTGTAAATTCAACCTCTAGTAGCAGTCTACTCAACCAGTTGCTACACAATGGACTCGGAACCTGGTCCTTCAAATCAAGAAGTCAAGCAGTGGGTCTGCATCTGTGAAAGGCACTGTAATGGATAGCCTCGCAGTCTTCCCGAACGCACATTCTACTGACACTTGGCCAAAGCCAACAAGGACGAGCATACCAGAATCAAAGCATCTAGAGCTCTGTCTCTAGATGCTGCTCGTTCTCTTCTCTCTGATTCCACTGCTCTAAATCAGGCCGGCCCAAGTACTGGTATGATATCTCAAGTGGTGCAATGAACCACTACCCTACAATCCTTAGCCAAGCGTGTGCGTGAGAACCTGGATGCACAGTGTCGAGCCGAAACAAAGAAAATGTTTCTCCAGAGGTATGTTCTTTCTCAATAGTAGTATAGAACAACTTCTCACTTTATACTAGCCCAAACGACCCTGGCAAGACAGACCAGGATCCTCCCCCTCATCTCGAGCAGTCTCCTTCCCCTGTTCACTTCCCTTACCCCTCCTCCCCTGCAGCATTTCCATCAGACATCGATAATCAAGAAGATCTCCAGGAAAATCTTCCTGCACACTTCCCAGAATGCTCTCCTAGTCCTTGGCCTCCAATCAACATCCCTGAACATTCCCCTACTCTCCCACCCCCTCCCGAGAGGCCTCAAGACACCCCCAACCCCCCACCTATTCCCCACAGACCACATCAAATCATGTACGACAGAAGACAACTGCCCTATATTGATATCAGTGACCTCACTCAGCTCACTGTCATTCCCAAATTGCGGAATACCATGATGTTTATCAATCTCCTCTGTAATGCGTCTTTTGAAGATCCCATCGCTAAGATGACCCCATTGACCCTTACGAGACTATGCAATCCACCTGATGCACTGCTTCAAATCAACAGTCCCGGTGTCCGACACAGTATTGTGACCTATTTAGCCCTTGAACACACATCTCAAAATGTGTATGAACCAGTCATAAAATCCACCCAAACACACTTTCCTGGGGCTGCTGGAGTCAATGAATGTCTTAGATTCGGTGCTGTCAAGGATCTCAGTGCAGCCTATATGGGGATCGAGCCGATTGAGCACGATATGTGCATAAATTCCTGTTGAGCATTCACAGGTCCCTTTGCAGACTCTGCAAGTTGTCCAACTTGTGGGACCTCTCGTTGGAATGAGGCAAAGCTTGAAGCAAGCCATGGTCGCCTCAAAGTCCCAGCAAAGACTTTCATCACTATTCCACTTGGTCCACAACTGCAAGCTCTCTATCACAATCCCGAAAATACACATGCAATGATGTATCTACAAACCATACTATGTTCGGTGAAGTCTTATATTTCACAAGCCTTGCTGTCAATGATGGCAATGGAGAGTTGCAATTTGTGGATGTTGCTCTCATCTGTTCTTACTCCCCACCTGATAACAATGTTCTCCAGGCATCCCACATGACTCTTCCCCTTTGTCATGCTACAGATGCAATCTTAGTCATTCTGGTTTGTCATAATCTAATCCCACTCTGCTAGAATACTAATACAATCTTGTATTTAGGTTTGACAGATAATGAGCATTGTCGCTGTCATCCCATGCACTGACATGCTTGATGACACTTTCTTTGTGGTCAAGCAACCTGGTCTCTCCCATTTCTCAGGACAAGATGGACTGCAAGGGGAAGAAGACGATGAGGCTAGGCGGAATGTAGAATAATTGTCTCTCTTTTATTGTATTCAATACTCAATATATGTGCTTGTTCTAAGCTTCTTATTAGTCTATCTACACTGCAAACATGCTCGTGTGCTATTGTACAATGGTGGTATGTTACAGAGGTGCATGCATCACTATTTGCAGTTCAAAGTGACTAATTTCTGGTACTTTGCTGTGGGTTTCTTCAAACGAGTTAGATGTAGTTAGATAGTAACGTATTAAAGACCTACTTGTTCCATTGTACCACAAACCTTTTTCGTGGGAGGTGTGACAGCGATCTTGACAGTACTCGTACCAAGATGAGGGAAATCAAGGTCTTCACTTTCAGGTTCCATTGGGCTATCATATGGATCTGAAACATATCAGCTCATTCAGACACAACCGACAGTCCTCACTTACCTATTTCCCTGAGACGCTTGTTGCTCCCCGTGCTGTTACTGGCTGTTGTGGTCATATTGCCGATGAGTGTCACACTGCTATTGCCCATTGTGGTGCCAGCAAGTGTTGTGTGAATGGCACAGAGTGGTTGGACAGGCTGGGCCAAGGCAGTGGGTTCCGACACTGGAACTGATAGTGTTCGAAAGTCCAGTTGCAGGACCGTTAAAAGACCAAGGACTGGACCAAACCAGACCAATAAAGACTGTAGTTCAGTCTTGGTCCGGTCTAGTCTTTGACGGTCTTGGTCTTGGTCTTTCAGATGTAAAAATATTCACAGACCGACAAAAAACCGGTTGCAACTGGTCTTTTTGGACAGCCGATGACATACCACAATGACCCCCTATCTACCTCATTTTCTCCGGATTTTCCCACATTTTTCTGGAATTTATTCACCCACATTGGGTTTTACCATAGACTATATAACATGCGACGCGGAAATGGGCATATCTCATCCATTTATGGACAGAACTGGCAGACTAAGCGCTCAGAATGTAGCCAGGGGTCTGTACTACAATCCCCCCAGCCATTACTAAGCATCACGTGGCCGTCATTATATCGAAAAAGACTGGTTGCAACTGGTCTTAAGACCAAAAAAGACCGTTCGGGACCAGTTTTCGTTGGTTCGGTCCGGTCTTTTTTGGCCCTCCTTCCTTTTTAGGACCGGTTCGGTTCGGTCTTTCCATATAAGGCAAAAAGACCGGACTGAACTGGACTTTAAAACACTACCTGGGTCTTGGACCACACCCATCTCAGGAGCAAGTTCAACATCATGCAAGCCTTGGAAGATCTGACATAGTGAATATCAAAGCAGCAATTCAAAAGGTCCTACTGTCCTTCATCACTGCTATGGTAACGGAGCTTCACCAGTGTTAACCGAACTCTTTTGCCCTCTCACCCAGCAAGGTTAGTCGCTCCACCTCAGCCACCATGGGTTTCTGATGCTAACAGTATTCATCCATAGAGATCTCTTACCCTTGGGCAGGCTCAGGACTTCAAAGTCGTTCTGTCACCTTTGCTCACCAACCAAGGGTTTCCTCCACATCCTCACACCTCAGAATGCAAAGTGGATGCCTTCACATCAGTTCCAGGAAAGCACAAAGCCCACCCCTTCAAAAAAATGGATCCACCACAGATGTCTTCAGCTGGAGTATGTCATGAAAACCTGCCAACACCAAATGCCACAGGCAGCAGGTCCAGCTCCTCCCCAATCACTCCCCCATAGTATTCAAAACAAGTTGCTTCTCTGCCATCTGAGAAAATTGAGTTTGAGGTTCTACCTCAGCTCTGATTGAAGAGATGCAAGATGTCTCCCCTCTTGCCAGGTGCTTCCACTGTGTGTGGTAGCAACCTTTTCATGGATCATGAAAGCATGGAGATCTGTTACAACCTTGAGAACAGCAGCAACTTGGCCATTTCTCCACCACAATCCAGCACCTCAAACCAAGAGGAGCCACAACTCCACAGGACATCAGGCAAGTTATCAGCCAAATCTACAAATCTCTGTTGGCCAGAGAGCAAAGTAGAAGGGGCAGAGGAAAGAATACCTTTAGGAACTGGTTCTGAACTGGGAACTTCCTGAACCAAGTATATTGATTGTGTTTATCCACCATAAATATATTTATAAGTTAGTGGATTACAATTACACAAACTGTATTTCACATGACTCATCATTCAAATCCTACCAATTCTCTGAGTTTAGATCAGCTGCAGCATGTCAACTGATCAGAGTGCCATCAATCATGATCATTGGCACACTCAAGGATGTCTCCAAAACCTGATGGTAGGAGTCAGAGACTAACAAACATGTTATTCCCACAGTAAATCATTTCACTGACATTACCATTACCATCAAGAAGTCTCGTCAAATTGAATCAGGCTTCCCAAACTCAAAATAGTTGAAGAGATACACATCCTTAAAACCATGTGGCTAAAAATAAATAAACAGATGTATCATATTGTAGAGCTAAGTTTCCAAAGGGTTCCTGGGGTCACCCAAGGCTTCTGTGGAGCCCCAGGGCTATGGCCACTTGAATCAAGTCCATCCATTACTGATTTATCATCATATGTGGACCTAACCATTCTCCCCTCTCTTATAGTGGTAAGAGATGTGCCATCTTAGAATGGCATGTAGGACACTTGAAGGTTTGCCCAGTCATCTCATCAATTGTCTCTTCATTCCTTCACTCATTGGTGTCAAGTCCAGATCCTCCGGGTTCAAGTCCGGCGGAGGTCCGAGGGTACTGGGTCTGAGGGACGGAGGTACGACCGAAGTTGTCGAAGGTGCAGAGGTGCAGAGGTGCAGAGGTACAGAGGGGTGAGGACGTTGGCGCAGGACTTATGTGTCGCGCCCTTGTCAATCCCGTGTCCTCGTATTTAGAGTAGAGGGAGGTGAAAGGGAAGTCAGACTCGAAAGGAGGTGACTTAGTTAATTTTCGTACTGAAGGCACGACAGAATAATACAGGGGATTTATATAGTACTCGAAACCCGGAGTAAGTCTGGGTTTGGAACTACTGCGCGAAGGCGATGTACATAGGAAGGGAAGGCTGAGTAACGGAGCACGGAGCACAGCCGGAGAAGGCTGTAATAATCGGACAGGTGAAATGCAGACTATAACCAAAGGAGACTATTAGAGGTATGAGTCCGGAGTTGCAACTCCGTGGATGTCCGTTGGTCCTAGGTCAAGGGTTGTCCGAGATTAACCAGAGTTGTCCGGAGTTGGACTTGGTAATATCTGGGTTGTGACAATTGGTCCCAATCCATGTCCATGTTACACACAGTCCACAGAATGCATGATGTGGTCATTTGCATTCATTCTGTAGGTGGTTGTCAGTTCACTCGAATCAGCTCATTTCTCCTCACCACTCAGCTCACAGTGAGTATTAACATCTGAAATGGTTAGTTGTTAGTTGTTCTGTCCAAAATATGCAATATCTGAAGTACACTTACATGCTACATTTTTTCACCATCATCTGCTTCATCCACTTGGATGTGATCATTTCTAAACACCCATATGATTCCACTTTCATCCTCTCTCCATCTCCCACTCCTTCTCATCTCCACCATCATCTCCAATTCCTCCACCATCATCTTCAACTCATCATTCTCCATCTCCATTGGTTCCAATCTGTTTTCTGAAACTTTCACTATGACATTCTTGTCTTTCATGGTCTGATTATGGACATTTTCTGGAATGTCATTTAGTACATCTCACTGTTTGTGATAACACCTACTCCTTTGCAATGCAAGGATCATATACATCCTCTCTTGTTGGTCCTTCGTGTGTTCCATGGCTATTGTTTGGGACATAGTGATTGATACATATTGATTCAATATGAGCATTGGATGAAATGCAGTGAGATTATACAACTAATGTGTATTGTTTTTGGGTGTTGATATTGGATCTGTCACTGAAGATGAGCAAATGATGAAAGCTACAGGCATGTCTGGATTCATCTGGATGACAGAACTCACTAGGACCATTATACTAACCCAGTCCCATGCAAGTCCTCACTGTGTGGTTCATGGAATGGGGATGGGACAGTTGAGTCAGGGTATGTTGGGACTTGTGAGTATGTAAGAGGGACATAACAGACAAACCTCATTTTCAATCATCTTGAAATTGCCAAAGTGGCATGAGGCACAGACCTGTCTGTTGGAGAGGATCACAGAGATGAGGAAGGATTCGAGTGAGAACAGGGATGCAGAGACAAGGCACACATGGTGCACATGAGATCTGATGTGGCCCATTTCTATCACTGTGCATACAGAGACCATGATTATGAAGTAGCATGAGGTTTGAGGGCAGGGCAAGGACAAGGGCATGAAATATGCATATCAAGTTGGTGTGCTCAATAGGGCCACAATGTTGTGGTTGTCATCATGGTGTTGCCCTCTCCAGTATCTTGTGTCATAGGAGTAATGGTAGCAGTGCAATGGGTTAGTCTGAGAAGAGTGTCAATGTTTCTGCTGCAGCCAGGCCGGTATTTCCTGAGTATATGATGTTACTGAAATCACTCCATCAACAACCTCCCCCACCATGTCTCCTAGTTGTATATGCCTGCCCTGAACCTAACACTTCTTCTCAAGGCCTCAGAAAGTCCAATCATAGCAGTATCGGACTAGCTAAAGCCAAGCACCAGCTAACTTTGCCTCCTGCACCATTGGTCAGAAGTTGGCCCACAAACAACAACAACTACAATTACTCAACTCTCAGTCACCAAGAAGGCGAACCCAAAAGCAATGAGCATCTAAACTATCAGTGATGATGCCCTGAATGTCTTTGTTCCACATATGGTGGTGAATTTTCAGAAAGGTGAAAGGTCAGTGGACAGCTGATAATGACTCATACCAGCTCTAGCATACCTGTATTCACACAGACAGGTCAACATGGACTACTCATTCGCGAATGCATTGAAAATACAACATGGGGAGCATTTCGTGAGTCATTTTATTTTATGACATCAATTGCTCATATATGAAGAAACTGAGATCCCAGATGATGAATGGCCAATTCATAAAGCTACCCCCCAATGTCAAAATCACCCCAGGGATCAGCATATGGCATGTGCATGGGCATCGGCCTGAATGTTTCTCCTGATATGCCCCATTATATATTCCTGGATTGGGTTGGGTGGATGGTGAATTATCGAAGACTTCCAAATGAATGATTCTAATTTCATGAAGATGATTCAGATGAGTGAATTACTTCCTTCAGTGCAATTCTCCCAATGACATCCATTCAGCACAAAGCCTAAAGTGGAAGTACCTCAATGCAAAGCATTCGGTGAACTCCTCAACAGCTGCATTCAATGACAATGACCTGAATTCCACTATGTCTGAGCACCACAGGAATGTTTGGTTGGCAGAAGAAGCCACTGCACAGAGAATGCGAGTGAGCAATCCATCGGCAATGAATACCTATCAGTTTTGGTTGCAAAGGGGTGGGTTGGCCGAGATTACCAAAGTTGGACCATGTACTGATGAGAGGCAGAAGCATCCATGATTCAGGCAGTTGAGCTTCAGCTACTCCAGGATGAGAGAGGTACCAATGGCAGTGCCACTACGTGGCTTGCCAAGGGTCTGAAAGTAGAAGAAGGTCAATTATCCCTTGCAAAATATCTTTGGACCCTTAGAAGTCATTTGACTGATATTCAATGTCTGACCATTGCCTGTTGGGCTGATCGATTAAACATCAATATATCGGCATTCTTGTCTGAAGCACCAATTCGCTTTGGGAATGGCTATTCCAATGAGCTATTGTCCGATGAGTCAGCTGAAGAATCAGATGGTGGGGCAGAGGAGATCAGAGAGGCTTTAGGAGGTCAACAACCTGACCTTACCAGACTACCCCTTCCATCTGCCCTGGGAAAAAAGAAGATGGAACAGCTCAAAAGACTCAATCTAGTGAAACTGGAATTGGCATTGCATGAGGGGCAAGCAAATGATGTCCGACATGTGACAAGCTATGCGAAAAAGACATGGGCATGGGACAAGGTCCATGTGTTACGATTTGCCCTATCATATACTTTTTCTTTTCATTCTTCGTTGCTCTCCACTCCTCATCACCCTTTCCTTGTGTTAACCTGATAGTCCTCCACCCCACCGCTCACAGGATATGCTATCCTTACGTCTAAATCTTTATCTATACTTCTATCACTGCTTCCAAGGAGATCTTGGCTTCCCCAAGCCTATATCACTCAGATAATCCTTCGCATCTGTACTATACTCTGGATTCTCTTTCACTCTGTGATACTTACTTATGGACTCACTTAGCTGATCATATGATCCCTTACCTACACTTTCTCTCATATGATACTTACTTAGTTTCCCCTTTATTCGGGCTAGATATAACCCTCTCCATCGTATCACATATCTTTCTCTTAACTCCCTTACCCTCAATACCTGCTTCTGTACTTTAGCTTAGTTACCTTGGATCACATCTCATTTCCCTTGAAAGCTCCTTCTGGCTCATTGTCAGTCGCTTTGAACCTTGAACCCTTGAACGTCTTATCATCGGCCTTAGACAAGCTCCTTGAACCTTTGAACCAGTCGTCCCCATTGTTGAGCAGGATGTCTTCCTTGGACTTTGCACTACCATTAAGTGTGCACTTACTCTTAGAACTCTTTGAACCCATCTTCCAAGGCTATGCTCGTCCCTACCCGGGCCAAGCGTAACACCATGCAGTTAATTTGATGCTTGCAAGGCATGCTGCCATCTACATTTATTCATGTTTGCGGGACCAATGTCAGGCAGCATGGGTAGATGTCCAGCTGACCATCATGGATGTTAGGGGGAGCAGTCCAATTGGATGAGACAACTGTTAGTTATAGTTTGACTAATAGTGATATCTGTGTCAGCTGAACTATGTGTGATGGTGGATACAAACTTCCCCGATGACCTGTGTATAGCCAATGTCCTCCCGATTGTGTGGTGAATGCAAGTGAGTGCTGGTCACGTGTGACAGGGTGGACCAAGCATGTGACTGATTACATAAGTATTGTGTGGGCAGTGACAAAGGCTTGATGCAGGCCTCGCTTCCCAGACCCTAAACAATTACCATGCCCAGGCCGCTACATCCCAAATTCTCTCAGAGCAAAATTCACATGTTGATATACTATTATGCCTGTTGATTGGAGGAAGCCAGCCAAACCTTCCAGTCGCTCCAGTGGCCCACTCGTTGGTGTCCAAAGGCTTGATTGGAGCTTGTGTGGTGTAAAACACCAAGTCCTTCCTAAGTGGTTAGTAGGACTTATCAGACAAGAAAAGGGTGCAAGTATAACTTGACCCAAGGGAGTAGCAGGGAATGTTGAAGATCGCCAAGCTAAACAGTTGGTGCCGAGAGCAATCTCGACATTTTGAGTAACGTGCGTAATGGTCCTGCTGTCCCAGGACCAGCTTTTAGTCCTGCGTGCATAGAGTGATCAGGACCAGTCCTGACGCTTTTGGAGTCTCACCTAATGTATCAGCTTCCCTCCAACCAGCATGACCCTTGTCTGCCTATGTGCATGTGCAGAAGGACAAGCGACCAGGGTTTGGCTCTCATGCTGAAAAATGTGTCTTCATTGGTTATCCAGATGGTTACAAAGCTTGGAAGTTCTATAACACAGCTACCAAGCACACTATCATTTCAGAACGAGTAGATTTCGATGAGAGATACTTCTTGGCTCATTTCCCATCTTCTGGTGCCCCATCTCCGACCAAGGACACCTCTTATCAACCCCCTACTCTCTTTGATCCAGACGAGCCTGAGGCACCACAGATATCAGTTCCTGGGGGAGGTTTGCCTGTTCAGCTAGTTCCTGCTCCTGCTCTCCCTCAGACTTCTGCCCCTTCACCTCCACCTTTGCAGTCACTCCACCGGCTGTGCCTAGCCCAGTCTCACTGTGGACTCCAGGTCAGTAGAACATTGTTATCCCTCTCAATATCATCTTGGTTACTCACTGTGGACTCCAGAGTCGTCCTGAGTTGATCCAGCAAGTGGCTAGTCCGCTTCCATTCACATTTTCGCTCTTAACAAGGTATGCTATCACACATATCAGGGGGGTCCTGAAATACACAATAGCCCTATGTGAAATTGTGGTCTTGGTGGTTGTGACACATCCTGTGACTCACCTCATGTAATGCATCTGAATTTACAGAGAGATGTTTCAACATGTGGTTGAAGATGCTGCACAACATAATCTTGTGAGCAGGAACTGTCATACCTTCACCTTCACCATAGCTCATTTCAAACACTGTAGCATAGGGTGTTTGTCACTGTCCTTGGGTACATCTGTTGTTGCTATTGTCACTATCATCTTTGGTAACTCTATGACGATCTGTCATTGTAACAGATGCTACATTTTCTCAATTATATTTCACTTCTTTCCATTTCCTAATAATGACCACTAGTCTCTCTAGTGCACCTGGACACTACCAAAGCATACTCTAGTCTCTAGTATTCCTTATCTCTTATCTCACTCAAGTCACATGTCTTCCCATACTCCTAGTCACATGACCTTATCTCTTATCTAGGCTGTGCACCTCATGGTCACCTCATACACATTATACATATTCTTATGCTTGCCTCATGACTTTTCTCTTGACTTACTTTCCCTTATCCTCCAATAGCATTAACAGCTCTTATCTATAGCATCCTCATGGTAACCAGTGACCATGGTATTAACCTTATATAGATTCCCACAGCTTGGGCTGTGCTCACATGACCCCTATAAATACCCCTATATTTGTAGTACTTATTCTCTAGTCTAGTTCTCTTGTTATTTTCCTATAGTTGGCTCTTCACACCTCCTCCCCATCAACATCATGCATGCATCCCTTCAACAATGCAGAGAATGCGGCTTCAAGGTATACAATCATAATTGCTCGCCCACACCGTGCAAAATCCAAATGACAAACACAATCCTTTGGGCAAAGGAAGGAAGCAGTGTATCAAGACATTTAAAGAAGACCATTCACATGTCCTGCACCCCTGCTTGCCTAGCATCTGCAACGTCTTGGCGCTATGTCAGGAATGCAACCCCCCATGACTTTGTGGATGTGATCAAAGACATGCAACAGCAAGGCAAATCAGATGCATGGATTAACCCTGCAGCTGTAGTATGACCCCCTTTTCCCCAGCCATATATCCGCAAATGGCTCCCTTATTTGGCACTGTTGCTGTTGAATACCCTGGAGACCAAGACCTTCAATATCCTCTATGTGCCAGATGTCACCCATGGATACAAGAACTATTCTGACATTGGTCATGACCTCAGCTGGGTTTGACAGGTATTGACAGAGGGACAATACACCACTGTGAGGGACCTAAAAGACTTCATCTTTGAACAGAAGAGGCCCACCGTTGCAGAGAGGAACACTCCTGGAAAGGTAGTCATCCTCACCAAGTGTTTAAGTACTATGTCTATTGTTGTCACATGGTACATGAGACTGATGGGGGAATGTACCTGTAGTTTTGGGTTATAATACTGCTCTCTCTGAAGTTAGGATCAAGGACATCCTAGCATTCAATGTCACATACATGCTGTGGGTGGTCTTCCAAGACACATTGCTCTCTCTGGAACATATCGCAACTCACTGGCAGAATTGAATGATGTTCGGGTCAATAGATTGCATCCTCAGCAGGATTGACTATATGATAGAACATGGGTAAGGCGTCATATTGACATTGGCACACCCGGTTCCTGAACCCATTTGTATGATCTCGCCAGTGATAATCAAGAGGCATATGAGAACTCCCTGTCCATCCTGACATCAAGCATTCCCATGTGGCCTCCTGTGCTATTCCTCTGTGTCACAGAAGATAAGGCAAACCTCATCTTGCTCCTTGACAGCATTGCAGCAGCCAAAGGGTGATCATGGCCATGGATAACAGTGGATCAGCCACTGCTGATGGACACCATGTTAAAGCAAACACATGGTGACTGTGGAGCCGATGTAGTACTCCTGGTATGTTCTGTCAGGGGTGACAATGGCAAGGCTGAGGAGAAGAGAAAGGAGCTCACCTCAAAGAGGACATGGGAGTTCCTCAAGGTGTTACGACTTTCTCTTTTCCTATCACTTACCTTGTACAATGTGTACTCCGGACACTATTCCTTTTCCACAATGACTCTCCCTTATCTCCAGTTCCTTTCCATTGGCATCCCAATGGAACCTCACTTGCTTAGTCATCATGTACCTTCCCTCACATTATATCTCTTTCTCTCGCATTGTATGCCTACCCTTAACTTCTCTTCCATGTAGTATATAACCCTTCACTTATTGCTCCATGTACCTTCTTTACTCTTGAGCTCCTTTGTATACCTTGTACAAATCTATCGCTCTTGTGGTCACTCCTTGACCCCTTGAACCTTTGACCCTGTTGGTATTAGCCCAACACCTTGAACCTCGTGTGGACCCCCCACAAGCTTCTTGCTCCTTGTAGTCTTCATCCTACTCTGAAGGACGTTACTTCAATAAGACCTTGTTGTGCTTTTAACTCAACGCTCTCCTCATTCTTACTTCACAAAGGCTACGCTCGTACCTACCTGGTCCAAGCATAACACAAGGCACATACTACTGCAATAGAACATGCATGTCTAAATATCACAGGAGTTTGTCCCAACTCTCTGCAGCCTGGGGGAGTGGAGGGTGTATCTAGTTGGAGGTTGCATCATCAATGTGATACATATGATTGACAAGGCACACATGTTTACCAGCACATGGATAGACTAGTTCTTGTATCTGAGGGAGATTGAGTACATGCTTTGCCATGGCATAGAGAATGCTACCTGAGCTCTTTAACAGAGACATATGGCATAGTTTGTAGACATACTGTGCCAGTGCCATGGATGTGCCCTAATGACGGTTATCATCACAATCAGGTCAAGATGATTGAAGGAGCTACATGTGTTTGTCGATGAAACCTTCCAGCGTCTCCACAGGGCAGAGACAAGTGCTGGTGGCTTCTGGTTGAGTCTCTCCATGTTTGCAGAATGGACATTGGCATTTACTTTGATAAGGGGGAGCCCCTCATTACTTTGTGAATGAGGTAGAGAGGACACTGACCACAAGTCTATTATTGAGGCAGATTGTTGATCAAGAGATGCAGATAATTGCCCACTCATTTGCACATGTGTTGCATATGTATGTAACAGATCTGGATAACCCATATTTGATGTAGTGTATATCTATATAGATCCTTGTTACTATGTGGGTAAATAATAACTGAATGATGGCAATAGGTGTCTGGTGTGTCCATGAGATGTAGGGTATGAGGAATGTACAGATACATTGACATTCTTATAATACTTGTTGATGTTTATGTTGTGAAATCTCACTGAAAACGTGATGAACAGTTGATGACCCGTTGACAAACCATTGGATCCCTGTTTCCAGCTGCCACACTATGTGAAAATAGTGTCGACTATAGTTGACCCACAGCCAGAGGTACTGAAGGTGCTGTTTATGAGTCAGTGTTATGCACTTCATGGAGTTTGCTCATCTCGCATGCAACTTCTTCTTGCTAGGTGTCATCGAGTGCAACTGGTAATGGAATGGAGGGAAACATGACATCTGTCAGTGGCCATGTAGGATCAAATTTGTGCGCCAGTTCATGGAAGAATCATCACTGTTGGTGAGTGTCAAATACCCAGTCTCCTCAAGCATAGAAATGGTGGATGGCCCATGCCACTTGTGATCCACAAAGGGAAAAAGGCACCATATTGTTCAATGTGAGCCTTATGTTCTGACCATGCAGCTACACACAATGAGAGTGCTTCAAAATGGGTCAGTATCAAGGAAAAGCAAATAAATAGATAAAACATGAACATTTTGACTGGCCATGGTGAGACAAGTGAGGTAGTGCAAATGAGAGGAGGGAGAATATATATACCTTCTCAATCAGAGTGTTACATCAGTGGTACATCACTCTTGAAGAGGTTGGGGTAGTGAAGGAAGATTGAGAGGCAGATCCTGACCCAACCTTTGAAGTCAACTCACATTGTCCTGTCACTATTGACCAACATGCCCCGTGGACGACCTACCAAGAAACCTCATGTGGCTAAGTTCAAGAGTCAGCAGGAGGAAATGATGTACCATCGTCACCACATATATTGAGCCAACGGAAATGGAAACATATCAGTACAGTCAAATTTCATGACTGCAGACATAGCAACCAGGAATGAACCACTAATTCCCACACCCGTGGCGGGTTTTACCTGTGGGTTATCCTGGTATCAGTGTGTGACGAGGTGGAGAGCTCGATAGGGGGAGAGAAAGGGTGCAATGATGAGCTGTGACGACGGACTTACCAATCACAAAGCAGATGTATCAGGAGAGTCCAGGCATGTTGAGGATGCCATGGACAAGTCGAACAAGCTGCGCAACATGTCAGAACGCGAGCATGAATGCCCAGAGCACAGAGATCAAGAATACTTACCAAAGGGTGCTCAGAGTGAGCAAACCAAGCTGGGACGCGAAGTGGTCATGCATGGCAATTGCCATAGTGTCCAGGGACGTCCTGCAAGCATCAGAAGCGAGTGCTCTGTCGATGCGAATGCGCTATGTCAAGATACAGTGGCTCAAAAAAGTGTCCCAATATTGGGCTGTTTTGGAAAGACTTGACATATGCAAGAGAACCAGAAGGAATCAACTCTAATCCTTGTAGGGTCATCAATAGCCCTAACCAATGCCCTAAATAGGAGCCCTTGATCATGTGATTTGGTTGCCATGGCACTGAGATGTAACCATATCAAAATGACATGTCATTGGGACACTTTTTTGAGCAACATTTCTATTCTCCAATTTAGTATTTTGTATGCCCTCCCTTTGCCTTTATCACTGCCTCTAGTCTTCTAGGCATGCTTTCTATCAATCCCTGACACTCCTCAACCTCTATCTTGCCAGGCTCCTACCCAACTGCTGTTTTGAGAGAGAGGGGCTGCATCAGAATAATGCTAAGTGGCAGTACACCTTTTTTGAAGTCCGTAACTTTGATCCCCTCTCTCTCTCCACAGCGGCTGGCAGAAAACATTGGTAAACATTGTGCAGCCACATCCCGTGACCTGCAGAGCATGAAAAAACCATGAAACAATGGAGAAATATGTGTGTATTGCATTAGTATTATTTAGATTGCAATGCTGTAAGATCATATATGCATGTCGTACAACTTGAACAGAGCACTGCCTGTGTAGTGTAGTGAACTAACCAATGTCATGCCAAACTCAGACAACCTCGAGATTTGCATCCCAATGCTTGCTGAAATCCATGCTCAGACTGAAGATGTTTTTGGACATCGGCCATGCCTATGGCAGCAAAAAGTTGCTCAAGCCCTCCTACATCAAGATCAGGATGTCATCTGTATTGCAGGGACTGGCAAGGGCAAAACTCTGACATTTTGGATGCCCCTGTTATTCAGTAGAACAAGTATACAGATCATCATCACACCCCTCAATCTCCTCGGTGAACAAAATGTCAGAGCACTTGAGAAAGCTGGTATTCGAGCAATCTCAATTTGTGCTGAGACTGCGACCATACAAAATTTCCAGGTAGGTCACATGGCTGAAATCAGAAGGATATGATACTAAATTAGATGCATATGGAAGGCCATAGAAAATATACACTAGCGAGTGGTGATAATCAGCCCAGAGCAAGTCATGAAAGATGGTGATTTCAAGCAGCTGCTCAAAAAATCTCTGTTCACTTCACACATTATCGGTGTCGTGATTGATGAGGCCCACTGTGTCAGCACCTGGGGAGAGTTTCATCCTAAGTATAGGGAACTCGGGAGATTAAGGTATATCATGCCAGATATCCCCCTCCTCGTTGCCTCTGCTACATTATCCCCAGAGGCATTATGGGATGTCACAAGGCTACTGCATCTATGGAACGGTAACAGGCTTGTTACAATCCACCACAGTACTGACCGACCAAACATCAAACTTGCAGTCAGAGCAATCCAAGGATCTTTATGAAGCTACACCAATCTTGCATTCCTCATCCCTAATGGCTGGAGGGCAGGGGATCCACCTCCTCTCAAGTTCCTCATTTTTTTTGACAATATTGTGACCGCAATTGAAGCTGCACAGTCTATATGAGTGTGCCTCCCTCTGGAGTTCTGAGACAAGATCAAGTGGTTTAATGCAGATATGTTGACAGCCTTCAAAATTGATGAGGTTGCGAGGTTTGCACAAGGTGATACAGTACCTGGGGATTATTTACGATGGAATCCTTTGGAATGGTGAGCAGGTCACGAAACAAAGATTGCTTACACTCACATACCTCTAGGGTTTTGATATGCCAGATATCCGTTTTGTTGGCCAATGGCATACAACATGTTCGTTGGCAACATTATGGCAGCGCTTTGGACATGCCGTACATGATATGTCCTTGGTGGGAGTCACAGTCCTGTTCTGCAAGTGGGACCATTTTGATCAGTATCAGAAAGAAAAGGAGGTAAGGAGAAGTCAGCAAGCTACCCCTCCAAAAAGAAAGGCTTTGACGAACTTGGTACCAGCTTCAAACAAACAGTGTCTTGTGGAGGTGGGTCCGAGGCATGGAGATAGTGGTACATCAAGTGTGGTGACAGTAAATTTCAACATGGATGAGTCAGAACAAAGTTCTGACTCACAGGACGAGGATGTCGAGGTTATGTGAGCGCCATTGGCACCTTGCACCGTCAATGACTTGCAAGTCAATGATGACCAGATACTATGAGCCAAAATTCACACGATGAAAGGCAAGGGGACAAATGGAAAGGAGAGAATGAGAATGACCCAGCAGGAATCTGTGCTCGAGCCAGCTATGGACTGGTGTATCAATGCAGATGTACAACCAGGTGTTGGCTGTCATCGTAAAGTTGTGAATATATTCTTTAACAATGAGGCTGCTGATGAGAGAGTTTCCATTTCTGGCCACAGCTTCGCCACCTTACTGACAGACCTAGAGTCGGACCACCTCTCATGTGACACGCTGTCACCAGACGATTGTCCCTGCTGTATTGTCCCCACTTCAGAGATCTGCTGTGACATCCACAGCCCTGATTTCTTCACTCCATACTTAGGCATCTGCATGGGTATACCCCAGGGTATCAGTACTCATACCCATACCCATACCCACCATATACCCATACCCACAACATGGGTATGGGTATTTTTTGTGGGTCAGTGAGGGTACCATCATGGGTATTATTAATACCCATGGTGCAAAGTTGCTAATCATTGTAGAAAACCTAAGCAATGGCACAAATATGACAAGTGTGCTATTTTTATGCTTAGTAGTTTCATGTCAATTATAGCCTACTAATTGTGAATCTAATCTGATACTAATTCTAATCTAATCCTAATTCTAATCCTGAACTAATCCTGATCCTGAACTAATTCCAATTAGTATTAAAAGTCTAGTCCAGTCCAGTTTTTTGGTCTGCAAATGGGGACACTGGACCATAACAACTCACAAGGTCCTGCAATCATTTGGACCAGACTGAGACTGAACAAAAACTGGTCCTAAATGGTTTACATGCAACCAGTTGTAATCATTCTTTTGAAAGACTGGTCTGCAACTCATTTGTGTGTGAATGCCTTACTTAGATATGGTGGGACAGGATGTAGTATGTACTCTTGGCTTTCTGTCAATCCAACAATTATGTAATTTGGCCCTGGGGCTGCGGAGATATGACCATTTCCGGGTCAGATGACATTGCAACATTCATGATTCTACTATATACATAGAAATAAATAAAATAAAATCAAGAAAAATCCACCAAAATTCAGGGGTGTAGGTATGTTAGGATTGGTAAGGGTTAGGACTAGTGAGGTCCAGAACTGGCAAGGTTAGAATGAATGAAATGATCAGAGTTAGAATGAAAATGAGAATGAGGATTGTGATAAGGGTTCAGCTTAGTGAGGATTGGGACGAGCATTAAGATTGGTAGTGATTAGGATTAGGATAAGATTAGGACAGGCAAAAAACAAGTAATGATTTAGATTAACATTTGGTCTAGTCAACTACCAAACCCACATCCATAATGGTATTATACCCACCCCATGGGTGTGGGTATGGGTATGGGTATCAGGTGGGCAAACCCACACCCATACCCACTGGTACCCATACCCATGACCCACGTGGGTTTGTGATACCCATGCAGTTGCCTAATTGTTGTTGTTTTGGTGGCACGCGCCGGTGCAGCGTCGTGGTCGTCGCATTGTCGCGAGGTGGGAGGTCGTTGTCAATGTTGTCTTTTCAGTGGCACGGGTGGTGCCACTGTGCCGTCACGGCGGCATTATCGTTGTTGTTGTCATCGATGACGTGGGGGCGCCGCGGCAGCCGCAGCGGTAGTGGTGACGGCGTTGTCGTTTCGGTGCCACCGTGTCGTTGTCATTGACGGGCGAAGGCGGATGGTGTGTGGGAAGAGTAGACAATGGGAGAAATATGATTCAAACCATGTTACCTACTGGAAGTACGGGATGACTTCAGTCCGTTTTGCTAGTAGAAGTATGGAACCGCAAGAGGAGATTTATTCCTCGGGCTCGAAAAGATGCTTGGTGTCTGTATGTGTGCCGGTGAATTGTATCAAGGCCATCCATTAGTAGGATCATCTTGTGTCATACTATCTTCACATTGTACAGTACTTGTAGTAGGAGATTTATTCGCGATCCTATTGGCTCGCAGTGCATCAGCAAACCTACATTTTTTCTGAGTTATCAAAATCAATGACCTTTCTGAGCTGTCTGACTTGACTGACAGCATGCTATCAGTGCTATCATTCATAAGTAATTCATTGCTATCATCATTCTCAGGGCTATCAACACATCAGCTTATCAATTCACCAGTGATATTAGTCCCATCAGTCCACCCAGTAAGTCAGTTAATTATCTGGTCAGTCTTGTCAGTCTTGTCATCCCATCAGTCAGTCAGTCAACCAGTCAGTTAGTCATGTCAATTTATCAGTCAGTCAGCTTGTTAGTCAATCAGCCAATTCAGCCTATCAGGCCATCAGCTGACCAGTTAGTCATTTCTGTCAGTCACATCAGTAGGTTAGTTGGTTAGTCAGTCAGGTGTGTCAGGTTTGTCAATTTGTCAGCTAGATAGTTAGTCAGTCAACCAGTCCATTCAATAAATCAGCTTATCAGCTTGTCAGTAAATCAGTTCAGTCAGGCAGGTCAATCTATCATTGATTAGGCCATTCAGGCCTGTCAGTCTGGTCATTGATTTCAATGACCCAGAA
This sequence comes from Boletus reticuloceps, assembly GCA_018397855.1. Taxonomy (NCBI): domain Eukaryota; kingdom Fungi; phylum Basidiomycota; class Agaricomycetes; order Boletales; family Boletaceae; genus Boletus; species Boletus reticuloceps. The sequence goes on from JAGFBS010000045.1 coordinate 156,352, forward strand.
AAAATGTAGGTTTGCTGATGTGCCGCCGTGAGTCTAGACCGCTGACGGATGCTTCGAAATTAGCCCGAACAGCGCTAAGAGCTTACGTGCCTGAATCAACAAAGAGCGCTCTCGCTCGTTTCTCACTACCTACTTATTTACCAGTAAGTCTAATCTACCTAACATATACTCACCACCCTCTCCAGATCTTCCATCCCGCGACTGTACGACGTGAGGGACACGAGGGTGGTGAGGGCAAGAGCGAGCTTGTGCAAGCGAGCGCGTATACAGGTGTCTGAGTCTGCACGCCATGCACATGCGAGCGAGCGCGCATACACACACAGACTCGTTGTCTGCATGGTGGCACTGAAACGACAACGCCGTCACCACTACCGCTGCCGCTGCCGCCGCGGCGCCCCCACGTCATCGACAACGACGACGACGATAACGCCGCTGTGATGGCACAGTGGCACCACCCATGCCACTGAAAAGACAACATTGACAATGACCTCCCACCTCGCGACAATGCGACGACCACGACGCTGCACCGGCGCGTGCCACTGAAACAATGACAATGACAATGATGCCGCCGTGTCACCACCACCACCGCGGCAAGACGACGATGCACCACCACCACTGTGCCCCCACGTCAACAATGACGACGCCGTGTCACCACCGCCACTGCCGCCGTGCTCCCATGTCAACAACGACGACACGGTGGTGCCACCTGTGCCACCAAAATGATGACGACAATGATGCCGCCGTGTCATCACCACCACCGCGGCCGTGCCCCCACATCAACGGCGACAACAACAACATGGCGGCACCACCTGTGCCACTGAAATGAAGATGACGATGCCGACGACGACAATGAGCGCCATCCAGCCCATCCCCTCTCCCCCGTCCTCACCCACGATGACGATGGGACACACGCCAACGATGCCAATGACGCACAACAACGACCCGCCCTTACTGACTGTTCGCCTACAAACACGAGTGCAAACACTTATGATGTGTTTGCACTCGTGTTTGTATGCGAGCGGTCGCGGCCGTTGATATGAGAGGGGCATGAGGGATAGTGAGGGCAAGTGCGCGTGTGGTGATGGCAAGCGTGTACGAGTGAGCGCGTATACACATGCAGACAATGGGTCTCTGTGTGTATACGCGCTCCGCACGACAAGCACGGTTGATGCCAAACACATTTTGATGCGAGTGGGCAGGTGAGAGGGTGGGCGAGGCCGAGAGTGCACGCGGATGGGCACGCACGCGACGCATGACGAGCGTGGTGGCTGCCCAACGCATTTTGATGCGGGTGGGCGTGGGAGAGGCTGCGTGACAGGTCGCATGGTCATGGCCAGCGGCAGGTGCAGAGGAGAAGCGCGGTCAAGAGGGTCCGCTGAGGGTTTTCTGATGCTGCGGTCGACGCCGAGAATACCCCGGAAATTGCCAGCGTGGATGGTACCCCTTTCAGGTCAGTTTCACATCGACAAGGAACCCCCCCTGAAAGGGGTTGTGGCTGTGCAAAAAGTGCTGCCTAAGGTGAGCAAGGGCTATGAGTGGCTAGAAGGAAATAAAAACAAAAAACAAAAATAAAACAAAATAAAAAGAATAGAGACACGAGGCACGGTGTAACAGCGCCAGCATTGTGGCACAGCAAAAAAAAAAGTGAAGAGCAGTGGCCCACTGAGCGCAGCATCACTGTCCTACTATGAGGCTGTTCCAGTCGGCATTGGAGGACTTCCGTGCAGCAGGGCTTGCTGCAAGTAGGGATGTTCATCAGCAAAACACAAAAATACTGTAAAGCACTGTACAGTGCTGTACAGTGACACAGTGACACAGTAGGTCCCCCATTTTACAGTGACAATAAAATGTGTTTAAAAGTTGATTTTATTGCTATACAAACAATATAATTTGTGCCTGTGGTCACTGTAGTTGACTGTACTCACTGTGCCACTGTGCCAAAAACAGTGATTTGCTGATGTTTGCACACATATTTTTGCCATTCATCGGAAGACCACCGGCCGATGGCTTGAATGATGTGAGGAGCAGTCCCTGACATTGCGAGGGTTGTTATGCCACCGGCCCGCATGGAGTGTCCCGTAAATTCTGACCCGCATGTTCTCTTGAGGCGTTGTGTGAACCAGGCACAAGTGGGAATATGTGCTTCACTCGTAAGCCAGAGCTCAGGCGCCAAATAGAAAAGGTGGTCGTGGGAGCGCACATATTGACACATCACTGGTAGGGGGTCTACGCTCATGTTGAAGCTGCACACTAAAACGGTGTTCCCATGTCCAACTTTGAGAGTCTTGTGAGTGGGTAGGGTGAATGAAAATGAGGCAGAGTCAACCTCCAGTGATTGATGTAGAGTGACTTTGTGATATGATTGCAATTGGAGGGAGTCTGGCCAAACGAGCTCACCGAGACGCATGAGCACGTGAAAGTCAGTAGTGAGGAGTGCCATGAAGAGTAGGTCATCATGAAGGACAGAGTTCATGGGTTGGTCAATGACCTTGTGAAGAATGGTGAGATCAAGGGGAGGTTTGCGTGATGGTTGTTGACGAGCGCGTCGTAAACAACCTGCTAGAGTGTGCTTAACAACCGGATTATTACGATGGAGGCGTACATCAGGAAATTCGCTCTCCAAGCGGTTACAGATACCAGCAAGGTAGACGCTCACGGAATCAGGACTGATGTGGGCAGACATGTATACGATGTAAAAGGACAATGTGTCAACAGTGGGGTTGACAGGGTGATTGTGGATATGGCAAAAGGTCAGATAAGAATTCAAATGCGAGTTGTATGCAGCGATAGAGGAATGTTCGAGTGCCATCCCCATGGCGATGGCACATTCATGGAGCAGGTGGGAGAGCGGCCACGGCTGACGTGGTGGTTGCCTGCTCATGATAGGTGGGGAGTTACTGTGGATTAACCCCCAGCGCATCCCGAGGGGGTTCAAAGGGTAGGATAGAAATCCCAGGCACGAGCGTGCGTGCGACGTCATTGTGAAAGCGTGAAAGGGCATCCGCGACATCATTGTCTGTGCCCGCCACATGTACTACGCGGAGGTCAATGGCATTGGCAATGAGGACGTCGACAGATGACATCACGATAGGATTGAAGGGAGGTTTAGCACGTAGAGAGCTGAAGACATCGACAGTGAACGAGCTGTCTGAAAATACCGCAAGCCGTTGTGGAACATTGTCCATCAACGCACAAATGTGGATCACTGAGGCAACAGCAAGAAGCTCGAGGAAATTAATGTGAGTGTCCATCGGGAGTGACGATGCAGGGCATTGGAACCCCAAGTCAAGGCTTGGGAAGAAGATCCCTAGTCTGCTGGAGGAAGCGGCGTCAATGAAGACGATGGTGACATCAGCATCCGAGGGATGCCAAGCATGTGCATTGAAGAGACGGATGCCAGGCAAGTGTTCCAAATGATTGGTGAGCCAATGGAGCTCACGAACCATGGTTGTGTTGACAGATACACCAGCAAACATGTTAACTTTCCCTGAGACCTTCTCGTATAACGCAGAGAGTCCAGGAGGGAGAAGATAGAACATGTTGAAAGCCCAGTTGCACCATCCAGCAACACGGAGAAACTCACGTAACGGCCACCATTTACCCACGACGGCAAATGTATGGATGTGTGCAAGGAGCTCTGCACATTTGTCTTCAGGGAAGAGAACAGACATAGCATTGGGATCGACGATGAACCCTATGACTTCGAGGGTCTCCCCAAAAACCTGTTTGGGTTCTTCATGAGGCAAACCAATCTCGTCCCAGAGGAGCAGTAGATCAGTCTGTTTGCGGGAAACCATTTGTGGTATGGCACACAGAACTTCATGTTGTCAGCTTGTTTGAAACTATAAGAGTCATCGACATAAGCCTTCAAGTGCGCCAGCAACTTCACATAAATAGCGATCCAAATGACCAGCGACATGAAAGAGACCCAAATTTTGCATGATCCTCGACCGCCAAAATTGTTACAGCGGTCAACGTGATGGTTTCCGCTGGGGGAAGTAATGATCTGCTTGATCTGCCATAAGGGATGCATAGGCATGCGATGATAAGCCATAGCAACATCCGATTTGAAAATGACAAGTTTGGCAGTGGGATGTTGTTCGCGAAACTCTAGCAAGGATGCACCGAGTGAGCGCATGCCATCCATCTTTGTGCCAGCGATGAGATTGCGATCAATCATGTCGTTCAGAGAAGGAGAGCCTGCACTGTGGTCAACGACCATGCACAGCTTCTCAGAGCGGGGTTTTGGTACAGCGTGGACGGGTACACTGTACATCCCAGGCAACAAATCCGGCCCAAAGGAAGGGGAGAAACGGGAACACTCCTCTTCATCGCAAAACTGCTTAGCAATGAAACAGAGGTGGTGGTCGGAATGGGGAGGGCGGTTACTAGGTTGATCACTTGTGGTAGGGTACTCTTCGTTGATAGTCTCAGCCCATGGCCAGAAACCGTAGCGCAAAGCATAACAGACGGAGCATATGAAGGCCTGGTTTGGGTGATTAGCAAGAAGAGCTTCAAATTTATCAACGTGAATAGGCGTGACGACTTTGAATAAGTATGGGTGTGAGCGGAGGGTGGAACGCGCGGGGACATTGTTGTGTTCTGCGGCAGATGGCTGTGGTACAGGGTCTGCAAACAAGGTGTCGCGAATGCAAGGGCTGAGTGAGTCCTCGCTGACGTGGCTGTCGTGCCAGAGAAGGTGACGACGATGTTTCAGATCAGTAAATGGTCTAGACTTGCTTTCAGGTGGCAGAGCGACAGTCAGATTCGCGGTGGGGTTTGTTACACTTGAGACAGACGTGTGCGTATTTGCAGGAGTCTGCAGATCGCCTACAGGTTCCTTGGTTGAATTTTCAACAAGCCTCGCCGCGCTGTGTGCGTGTCGCTCGGGCGCGACCTTCAGACTTGGAAGGGGCACCAGCATTGTACTGTGTCCCCGATGGGAAGAAATGGGACGCTTGGAGATCCATGAAATGAGTGATGTCGGTGAACAAGAGGCTGCGACAGCTTCCGACTCGCCATCTGATGGCTTTGTCGAACAAGATGACACAAAAGTGACATTCCAATTGGTGTTGAGTGAACATTTGGGTGATGAACTCGCCGTATCGACGAAATTCGTCGACTCTGAAAGGGAATATGAATCTGTAGGCTCGTTCGGTCCTTCCCCATGTGATGATCCACTCCGCAGAAGATTCAACCAAGCGAGTAAAGTTGGTGGAGGTGAACGAGAATTCGAGTTCTCCGACTTTCTCTGTGTGTTTTTTGGTCGAAGAAGAGGCATAATGATAGGAGAGGACCGCCTCAAGATTGACGCATCGTCCCCCGAGGATATTCTTAAGTTCTGTAAGCGGGAACTCGGGCCTGCTGGAACAAAAGTCATATTGCCGGACAACCTCCTTGAAGTCCTTCAACCAGTTGTCGAGGAGCTTGTTGGTTCGTCTGAGGTACTTGGATGGATTTTCCGTTTCAGTCTTGTGTGCGGCCCGTTCAAGGTACCGGAAGTCGAGCTTAACTCGTTTCCTGCGATGTTTTGAAACTGACTATCCGTGATCTGTCTCAGAAGAGGTAGAGGACTCGTGAGACAATGAGGAAGGACTGGCGGAGTCGTCCCTGGAGTCACAGGACAACGCTCTAGCCTTTCCTTTACGTTGAGTACGTTTAGACGATCTAGCAATGAAGTTGGTTTCTTCTTGGTTCTGTGATTTTCCAGGACTCTCCTGGAGTGCTTTTGAACTCTGACCCCTAACACAATCTGTTGATGTAGCTTCAAAAGTGTCTCCTCTATCCACTTGAGTCTCTGATCCCGCTGTGCGCAACTCGTTTTCGTAGCGGTCAAGGATTGAGAAGTATCTTTCGTAAGTGTTTGTTTCTTTGTCAACATTAATGGCTCTCAGAGGGGGGAACTAGTGCACTGACAGTTGGCTGACCAACCTCGTGACCTCGGCAGGTTTCAAGCGCCGACTGAACCGCGAGTGCGCACTGCGCAGGCTGCTAGCATCTGCTTGATCGACATCACTGTCCCAACGATGCCCAGGGCCTTGAAGGATACTGCCTCAGGATCATCCCGATCAGGCTCCCCCTCTACCCGGCCTTCCCAAAAGCCGAAAATCCCCCTTATCCGTTGGGATGGTGAGTTTTCCTACCGTACGACTAAACTTCTCGACTGGTGCCAGGAAAATGAATCCGCTTGCATCAAGATCTTCTCGGATTCCACTCAAGAAGCAAAGGAGGCTGGCCGGAAGAAGGAGGTATCCTCCACATCCAAATCTTATTACCTCCAGCAAGCTGCCCGTGCCGTTTTCGCAAATGATCCAAATGAGCAGCTACGGGAGCTGAGCCATACCCATGCTGAGGAATTTGTATCTCGAATCACCCGCTGCATCAAAGAGTAAGTCCCCCCACCACACGTTAATTCCATATAACCCCATTTAACATGATATTAGACTAAGCAAGCAGTATAACAACGCGAACAAGTCGTTGGGCCAAACAGCTGGCCGGACGTATGAGGAGCTCCAGAACAACCCAAGGACATGAAATATCATAGGTAATCTCACATAAATTTGGTACCGACTGTGAATCACGAGTTTTTGTGCTCAGACGACATTATCGAGTCGTTTCCATGGTGGCCCACCCTCCATGGTTTTTGGAGAAGCAATCCAGCATTCAATATGTTCTATTCTACTGCGGATCTCAGGCAGGACTTTGAAGCACAAACCCTCACGTTGTTCAATCAAGTGGACCTATCTAGCGGCACAAACTCTCCGGCTGAGATTGGCGGCAAAAACTCTCCAGCCGAGATTGGCAGCCACAAGGTGCAGCCACTGGCACCTATCGCGTCCTCCAACCCGGTCCCGGATAGTGCCATTGACCCCGTGTTGCTGCGACTCAGTGCCAACACTACTCCCTCAACCATGATGGATGTCGATGACATGGATGATATGTATAAACGGCTCCCCTCTCTTCCCCCTCCTCTTGCCCCTCCCCCCACTGTTCGGCTTCCCATCGACTTCGCACTGGGTTCCCGCTCGGTGCAGCCGCAGCCGCAGCCGCAGCTGCTGCGTTCTCACATCCTGTCACTGCGTGGACATACCCGTTCACCTGCTCCCTTCTCTTTTCGTGGTGGTGCACCATGTATCACCATGTCTGCATCGGGCACATTGGGCGAACAATTTTATTCACTCAACTCTGACGACGACGACGATGATGACATCATCAACCGCCCAATTTCAACCCCCCGCTCATTGCCCGCTGCTCAACACCGGGAGCCGGTGAAACCGGTCGGTTCAGATTCTGACTCGTCACCCCATATCACACCCAGTGGCTTCAACTCCTCCAACTCTACCCCTGCACAGTGTGCAGTGGCATCAGCATCAACACAGCTGACATCACCAGGCTCGGGCTCATCGTCCAACCCTCTGGCTACTCGCCAATCATCCGGCAAACGTCGCGAGACACCCATGGACAAGCTCACAAGCACATTCACTCAATCAAACAAAATGCTTGTCCGCGGCCTCGAGCACAGCCACCGGGAGAAGCTTGATGATAAACAGTGTCACCGTGACGCAAAATATCTGGAGCGGGAAAATCAGCGTGTGTTCGAGAAGTGGAAAAGTGAGCATAAAGCTGAACAAGAGGAGAAGGAGCATGATGTTCAGCTCCAGCTATCAGCGGATCGGCTCAAGCAACTCGAACTTGAGCTGGAGCTAGAACGGATGAGACGCGGTTTGTAGTAATCATCATATGGTCATGTTGTGCTTATGTTCTTTGTACCTTGTACCTTGTACCTCTACATCATACAACTACTCAGGCTGCTCCTGAAAATACTGGAGCAGGTCAGCCATGACATGTTGCTGGAAGTTCTGACCCGTTGAGTGAGCAAGTCCATCATCAATTTGCTCTCTGTCATCGTCCTCCCCTTCTTCCAAATTCCTATTTTCTTCTTGATACTGCTGTGCAAAATATGCTTGTGAAGTTTGCAATCCAAGCTCTTCTTCAATTTCAATGATCATATTGTGCAAGATCAAGCAGGAGTGGATCCATGTGGTTGCATATTTGAGTTCTTTTTCCCCTTGAATCTGAATACATAACTCTTGAAGAGACTGGAATCAACCTTTGAGGGAACCATAGAAGTGTTCTGATCGAACTTGAACCTTTGTCATTTAGAAACAAATAGAATAAACAAAATAAATAAAAATCTTACTGATGATAAATGGTTGTTGAAAAACCTCTTCTCTTGAGTGAGGTTCCCTCCTACAGGTCTCTTGAATGGTGTAACACACCATGTCTGTGAGGCATAGGCAGAATCAGCCCAAAGCCACTCGCCATTGTTGAAAAACTGGTCTGGATGGCGAGCAATTCGGTTTCTTTGAAAAGCACTGGCATCATGGATGCTTCCTGGAATGCCAATCACATAATCCACAATTTTCAAATTGTGAGGTAAAATCACAATCTACAAAAAGCTTGAATGAGTTTGTAAATATAGAATAATTAGAGCTTACCTGGTTTGTAAGTGAATAGCGTGATTTACGGTCAAAAAAGCCTTCTCCATGATATCCTGGCTTTTGAAAAAGGTTGAAAGTGGTACCATCCACACAGAGAAATCCATTTCTCCATGCTGGGCAGGATCTGGACTCAACCCATGCCTTTGCTAGCTGTTTCTCCTCATAGTCATCTGCATGGTTGGCTGGATCAAAGTGGATAACTGCATCATGAAAGCGTGAAAGTGCAATCATGACACGCTTATAGCAGGTATAAACTGTACCCACTGCAACCCCTGCCCATTCAGCCATATCCTGAGTTGTTGCAGCATTTCCATAATGCCCTGCACCATTTAGGAATATGGCCAATTGCATCCAGACTGGTAGCTGGTTGCTAACTGCAGGAGCAGCATCAGGGTCAGCATGGGTTGCTCCATAAAAAATAGGATGGCCACTGATTCTGTCCACAAGTGCTGAAAAGACTTCAGGAGAAACACGAAGCTTGTGGCGAAAGAGATGGGGATGGTGAAGCTTCCACTCATCCAGAAGATGGATCTGAGGGGCATGGATGGTGCGAATATGGGGAGAAAGGACTCGAGTTCGGGAGATTTCATCATGAGCAGCATCAAGGGTAGTCCGATAGCCCATAAAATCCAGAGAGAAAAATATGAGTTGTTCATCATCAGACTCTTCCGAGTCTGAGCTTGGGGTAGAAATGGGATTGGATGTGGTGGTGGTGGATGTGGAGATAGTGGAGGATGAATTGGAATTATCCAAGTCTGAGTTGGAGTCAAGGGCAAGGTCAAGAAGTGATTTCTCTAAGAGTTCAGTGTACTGGAGACTATCAAACTGCAGCCGAGCAGTGTGGAGCAAGTCCAAAATCTGCTTTCGCTGTGATTCCTGTGGCATTTGGGAAAGGGGGGGAAGGGAAGGGATGGTTTCTCACTAGGGGGGCCTTATATCTGCAGTGATGTCATCTATTTTTTATGCCCTACGACGTTTTGTCCTTTATGGCAATATGCTGTGCTACTGTGACTCCGAGCGGAGTCTGAACATCGACTTGGTAGCGGGAATAGTTGGGTAACTAGTATGTGACTAATAGCTTTACACAATTGAGTGAGAACCACTATTGAGCATGCAATCATTTGAGATGGCACTAGCGATTCGGGTAGTAGCGGACATTTTGTCGATTCATCCTCTTCTGAAGTCTCCGAGTGCAGCCAAACATGTTTCTTCGAACACAGGTCTTTTCTGGAACCCGTGGTCACCAGCATTCTCGGCAACGGACTGCGTGGACACGGTTCCACTAACGGACGATTCTCCAACCATTCCGGGATTGGAGACTCTTGGCAACGAGCTTGATTCATCTCTGATGTGAGTCATAGACGATGGTTCGATAAGGGAGAACGAAAGTAGCTTAAAAAGTCTGAGCCTCGAGCGACGACGAAAGCGGAGAGTGACAGGAATGTGAAAGGAGCCTCCCGTGGATAGAGGAGTCCTGGGATCACGTGCGCTGGTCACGTCGCCTTGATGTGAAAGGCCTAGACCCATTAAACTTGGCAAAATAAATTATACACCAGCTAGGCTTTTTGGCTAGTCTGGATGTGACAATTTGGTCACGCCAGTATGCAAATGTGTAACATTTGTCATTGGTATCTCCATCTCAAACTTTAGGAACTCTTTCGGGCGTTCCTAAGTAGGGCTCATCATGGGTATGGGTAACCCACACAGGTATTGGTACCCTTACCCACACGGTATGGGTATGGGTAGTGTTGTTCCAGCCTGGCCTTGGGCCAACAGGCCAGTCAAGCCAGGCCGAAATAGGCCGGGCCAAGCCAAGCCAAAATTACTGGCTTTATCTGGCCTGTGGCCTGGCCTGAGTGTTCACCAGGCCAGGGCCAGGCCAGCAGGCCATGGCTTTGTGCTTGATTTGGTAAGTGATTCTTGCCGGCAAACTACCTACTATACAGCTGTCCGGATTGTTCTGTAAGCCACTCTCCACTGTATCTCCACCCGCTGTGGGAATCATCTAATCATGGCACAAATTCTCAGCGACAATGACAACGGCGGCGGCACTAAGGTTCTCACCTGACCAAAGCACCAACTGAAACTCGGATGCAAGCTCACAGATCCAGACAACACCGAGCGACTGGAGCTCTCATACCAAAAACGTGCAGTCGACGCACTCGCTCATCATGAAGATACCACAACCCGCAGCAGCAAGCTTCCAGCAAACCCACCCACAATTGACCTCCTTGATAGTGACAATGATGACATCATCCAGTCCACCCGATTCGAGTCAGCCCGGGGTGGTAATGATTTTTTCTTTTATAATATTTAGTACTTAATTGTTTTCCTGCAGCGTTCAAGTGCATGAAGCGGTCGAATGACAGCCCCAATGCTGCCTCACCGGTACCTGAAGATGATGGTAGGCTTTCCAGTTGCGCTTTCATTGTTAACTTTGTCATGACTGACTTGCTCTTATCTTACAGACACTCGTGATCACACCCGCGCTCAACACGCGAACTCAGCAACGCGCAGGCTTGAAATAGGTATGTTAGTTCTCATAGACAATGCCGTCAACATACACCTTCCATGTTTTGACTGGCTTGCTCTCCTCTTGCAGATGGCACTCTCAATCGGCCCAGCGCTCAACACGCGAATGCAGCAACGCGCCAGTTCGAAGCGGGTACATTATGTCTCATCCGTCCTCATTGATGAGTCATCACTGACCTGTTCTCATCCTGCAGACACTCTCGATCACACCCGCCACACCTGCGATCAACACGTGAATGCAGCCACGCACTGTGTCGACAAAGGTATGCTACATCTTATCCAGGCACACAGACAACATCACTAACCTCCCTCTTCTCATCTTGTAGACACTCTTGATCACACTCACCACGCTCATGATCAGCATGCGAATGCCACCGCGCACCATGTTGAAACGGGTAAGTTACTAGGTTTTACCTGTTTCCTTGTTGACATCATCACTGACCTGTTCTTATCTATAACCTTCAATGCAGACACTCTCGATCACACCCATTGTGCCGGCGATCAGCCCGCGAATGCCGCCGCATGCCATGTTGAAACAGGTAAGTTAAGTTTTACCCAGATCCTTGTTGACATCGTCACTGACCCATTCTCATCTATGACCGTGCAGATACTCTCAATCACACCCATCGTGCCGGCGATCAGCACGTGAATGCGACCACGCACCATGTTGAAACAGGTAAGTTAAGTTTTACCCAGATCCTTGTTGACATCGTCACTGACCCATTCTCATCTATGACCATGCAGATACTCTCAATCACACCCATCACGCCGGCAATCAGCACGTGAATGCAACTGTGCGCCATGTCGAAACAGGTATGTTAGGTTTTACCCAGATCCTTGTTGGCATTGTCACTGACCTGTTATCATCTATGACCTTGCAGACACTCTTGATCTCACCTGCCGTGCCCACGATCAGCATGCGAACACAGCCTGCAATCAATGCACAAATGCAGCTGCTGTCGAGACAGGTATGTTAGGTCTTACGTGCACAATCCTTGTTGATGTTGTCACCGACCCGTTTGCATCTTGCAGATTCTCTTGATCATACCCACCACACCCGCGATCAACGCGTGAATGCAGTCATGCGCCGTGTCGAAACAGGTATGTTTAGGTCTTATCCAGGCTCACCAATGATGCCAGTGTGCACCTTCCTTGCTGATGTCGTTACTGACCCGTTCTCATCTTGCAGGTACTCTCAATCACACCCACCATACCCAGGATCAGCACGCGAACGCAGCTATGCGCCATGTTGAAACAGGTATGTTAGGTCTCGCAACAATATTTTGGTAACACATTATCACTTTCCAGACATTTCTGAAGACCTGGATGTCCCTCCCACTGTGCAAAATGGTCAATACCGCTCTTCCAACAATATCAACACTGCTCGCCGTCGCCGAGCACAAAAGCCAGCTGCCAATGGTGAGACAATTATACCTGCAACGTGTCTATCAATACCAACAGCTGACCTGCGGAATCTCAGATGCAGGTGATGAAGTTGACGACAATGGCTTCCTCAAAGACCTCGAAGTAGAAGCCATTGAGGATGTAACTTGAGCACGTGAGGACAAGTCTCGGGACATTGATCACTTATTTGGTGCATCATACGAGAAGCAAAATACCAATGGATTGACGAAGAAGTATCAGGATTGTGTAACTTGCAAGTAAGTCATTTGATCAATGTATCTTATTTGATCTAAATTGTCTCAAGCTCGACAATAGTCAATGAAGCTACAACTTGTCATCACCACTATGAGGCCAAGCATTCAGTAAGTTGTTGTATGTGTGATGTTGTAATATTTATTGGTGTTATAGGGCATTTATCGTGAATGGGCATTAAAGAATAATTTTGAATCTCGACTTCCAGGTGATATCAAGAAGCGAAAAGAGGATGCAGTCAAGGAGCAACAAACTCGTCTTACTAGCCACCTTCGAGAGTGGCCTAAGGTTTGTTACAATAGCGTGTATGCGGTGTAAACACCACATATAGGGAAACTGCCCATGGGGCCTTACCTTTGGAGAGAAGGGTACTCAGAGATGATAGCACATCAGCAAACCTACATTTTTTCTGGGTCATTGAAATCAATGACAAGACTGACAGGCCTAAATGGTCTAATCAATGATAGATTGACCTGCCTGACTGAACTGATTTACTGACAAGCTGATAAGCTGATTTATTGAATGGACTGGTTGACTGACTAACTATCTAGCTGACAAATTGACAAACCTGACACACCTGACTGACTGACCAACTGACCAACTGATGTAACTGACAGAGATGACTAACTGATCAGCTAATGGGCTCATGGGCTGACTTGGCTGATTGACTGACAACCTGACTGACTGATAGACTGACATGACTGGTTGACTGGTTGACTGACTGACTGATGGGATGACAAGACTGACAAGACTGACAAGATGATTAATTGATTGACTGGCTGGACTGATGGGACTGATATCACTGGGAAACTGACAAGCTGATATGCTGATAGCTCTGAGAATGCTGATAGCAATGAATTACTTATGAATGATAGCACTGATAGCATGCTGTCAGTCAACTCAGATAGCTTAGCAAGGTCATTGATTTTGATAACTCAGAAAAAATGTAGGTTTGCTGATGCAGTAAGAGATCAAGAGAGTTCTTATTTATTTCAGACTCAGCAGAGTCTTATATACTACTATTTACTGATTACATAAGTAGGTCATGTGACATCAAGTACGTGTCCTTTCAACACTCCCCCTTGTCTGGTATATGGTAGATACATAGATAACAAGTGAGAGGTACATAGTAATGTAAGAAACGTCCACACATTTAAGGCGAGTTGAATTCCAAACCGAGCTGGGAGCGAAACTCCTTGAACTTGACATGTCCAAGGTTCTTGGTGAACATATCCGCGGGATTGTCAGTCCCTGGGATAAAGAGCAGCTCAACTTGCTTCCATAGCATCATCGCATACAAAATGATATTGGATCTGGATGTGTTTGGATCATTTTTCGGTAACAGGATTCTGTGCTATGAATAGTGATCCTTGGTTGTCACCACAAACGGGAATAGGTCCAAGGTGATAACCGAGTTCCTGCATCATTTGATGTATCCAAATAGCCTGGCGCATACAGTCGCTCAAGGCCATGTACTCAGCTTCAGTTGAAGACAGAGCGGTGGTTTTTTGTAAGTGTGAGTTCCACAAAAACACACCATCCATGAATTTCAGGTAGAAACCTGTTTGCAAGTGAGACGTGACTTTGTCTTGTCCCCAATCAGAGTCGGTGCAGGCGATGATACCTTTACTGGATTTGCCATTGTAAACAAGAGAGTAATCTCGGGTGCCTAGGAGGTACCGGCAAATGTATAGAGCTTTGTTGAGGTGCTCTTCTGATGGGTTTGCGGCGAGTTGGGTAACCGCATATGCAATATCAGGTCTTGTACCGATCATGAGGTACAGTAATGATCCAATCACTGTCTGTCGCATCCGAAGTTCTGGGTTGACAGGTGAGTCATTCTTCTCTGGGTAATAACCCTGAGGGAGAGGGGTGTTGGCGATTTTTGCGTTAGTCATACCGCATTGCTCTATGACTTTGTCGAGGTATTCTCGCTGGTCGATCTTGATGATTTGACCGTCTCGACGTATGTTCATTCTTAGGAATTCACATGTTTCTCCTAAGTCATGACAGTTCCATTTCTTCATAAAGCGGCTTTAACCTTGTCTACAAAAGGTTTGTTGGGGCCGCAGAAGATGGCGTCATCTACGTAGATGATCGCTAGGATGAGTTCTTTTCCTTTGCGATAGATGAATAGGCCAGCATCTGATTTAATGTGTATGAAGCCAAGTTCTTTCATGGATTGGTCAAGTTCGCGCCACCAAGCTAATCTGGCTTGCTTAAGGCCATATAGTGCACGTAATAACTTTAAGACTTTTCCTTTGAGATGAGCGGGCATAAAGCCTTCAGGGAAATCCATATATAGTTCTTCGTCCAGTTTGCCATATAAGTAGGCGGATCAGACGTCGAGACCGGTAATGTACCAGTTCTCTAGTACTGAGAGGGCGAGCATGCACTGCACTGTCTCAAAGCATACAACAGGAGAGAATATTTGATCAAAGTCAATCCCTTCTACTTGGGAGAACCCTTTGGCTACAAGCCAGGCTTTCTTTCTTCCATTGGTTTTAACATCAAAGACCCATCGGTTTTTAATGACCTTTCTATGTGTGGGTCAATCCACAATTTCATAGACCTTGCGATCCTTGAGTATTTGTAACTCATCGTGGCAGGCTTTACGCCATAGGGTTTGTTCGTCTAGGGGCAACTTTAGAATGTCGTGGTAGGTCCATTCCCAGTAGTTCATGTTGGACTGTTCATGTCCGATCGGAAATGCACGGCTGCAGAGGTATGAAACCAATGCGTCTCCCCCTTCCCTGGTTATGCGCTCAACGTCATCTTCCGACGGAGGCATACCGCCAGGGATCACGGGTGAATCCGAAGGTCCAGCCGGTGCTTCGCCAACCAATCTGCACCAATCAGAGGTGTGTTCAATATCCCGAAGCTGCTTTACCAGGTTGCGGCACTCTCCATACACGTTTCCGGGTCTGAGAGGTGCGTGTCGGTCCCATTGTGGGCGCGCTGGGCGAGCAGGTGGAGGCGGAGGCGGACGGCGAGGAGGTGTAACTGGGGGTGCCGGTGCCGCCGGAGGTGGAGTGGGAGGCTGGGGGGCCTGCTGACGAGGTGTGGGGGGTCGAGGAGCGAGTTCCGCATCGGACTCGCTATCATCCCCAGATGAATCGGACGAATTGTTGTCATCATGAGAGTGAGAACACGGCGGGTGATTAACGGGCCGGTGAGGAGCGGCCTTGGAGCATCTGGGGAACAGATTCTCATCAAAGATGGCGTGCGCCGAAGTGTGTAGTGCATTGGTAGGGTGCATGAAAAGATAGTTTGAATCACTACCTGTGGAAACACCAAGGTAGATCATCAACTGCGATTTAGGTTGCAGTTTACCTTTGCGAGTTTTGACTGGAATGTGCACATAAGCGCCACAGCTGAATACCCGAAGATGCGACAAAGTAGGCTTTTGGCTGGTAAGCATCTCGGATGGCGTTTTCCAGTTGAGCCGAGCGGAAGGGGTGCAGTTATACACATGAAGTGCATGGAGTACCGCGAACTCCCAGTAGGAATCAGGCAGGCAAGCCTGCAGTCGCATGGGTTGTGCTTTGTCCATAAGAGTACGGATGAAGTGTTCTGCGCGTCGGTTTTGCTGGTGAGCGTAAGGGGCGGATTGTTGGATGTTTATGCCATTATTGCACAGATACTCAGTGAAAGCTTTGGAGGTGTATTCTCCTCCAGCATCAGAGCGCCAGTGTTTTACGACGGCGTTGAACTGAGTGCGCACATAGGTGTGAAACTGTTTAGTGGCTTTAAGGGTCTGATCCTTGGTTTTAATAAGAACCACCCAAGCCATAGATGTAAAGTCATCATAAAAAACGACAATGTACTTGTACTTGTGGTACAACTCGATTTCAAATGATTTGAGGTCAGAATGAATTAACTCAAAGGGAGCGCTTGCGTGCTTCTCGCTATGAGGAAAAGTACAGTTGTGTTGTTTGCCCAGCTCACAGCCGGGACAGATAGGAGGGTTGGACGGAATATCGACATCCGGGAAATCCTTTATGTGCTTCTTCGCAGCGCGGAGCACATCGCGTGAGGGGTGGCCTAATCGGCGCTGGAGTAGCTCATAGTCCACGAGGGTCAATGACGCAAGGTCTGCCTTGGGGTGAACTACAGGTGCACAAATCCAGTACATTGTGTCGCCATGTGAATGGAAACTTAGTACCAGATTGTTAGAACATTTGTCATAAATGTCTATGTGTCGGGAACAGGTTTTAAGCATCATGCATTGATTGACTAGTAAGGTACCCATCGAAATGAGTTTTACTTGGCATGATGGCATGTAAATGACTGGTGATAACCGCACAAGCCTATCTTGGAACTCCACAATTGCGGTTCCTTTACCTAGGATCTTTGCTTGGCCATTGGCCATTTGAGAGTAGGTTGGTGAACTGAATTCTTTATACTCGATCAGGTCGTCGAGATCACTGGTATAGTGGGATGAAGCCCCAGAGTCAAGGAGCCACATGTCTGATGGCATACAATGACTGTGTTCCTTTTCCTTTCCTTTATTGGATGGCTTACAGTGATCACACATGGAGAAAGGTACAGAAGTAGTGATATTGTCCAATTTATCTACTACATGTGTACACGCGGAGAAGCTACATACTATCTGTGGCGAAGAAAACCACACATCAGTACCTGCGAGATATGGACAAAGGAAAGGGGGGACTTGCCAGTTGAGGGAATCCTCAAAGAAGCGTTCGACGTATTTGTCGACCTCCATCTCCTCACCCAGACTCACCACATCATCGTCGTATTTGTCATCGCTGTCGAGCAGCTCAATGATACGAGGAGTTTCCTCAATTCGCTCTAAGAGCGAGAGGGAGGCGGGCTCGCCGAAGGCGCCGTCCTCAGTGAAGGCCGAGTGGGTGCGCTGGTGGGAGTGGTGTGTGGCAACTGGTTCGAGGTTGCAAATGGTCTGCGGAGTGGGAGTGATTCCGATCCGGTGGGCGAGAGAAACGGTCTCAAGGACCTGTGGGAAGGTGGGGGGACCGGGATACTGGATGCCAGGAGTGTGTGTGAGAGCGCGCGGGTCAGGGACTGGAGAGGAAAAGACCTCGGAGGCCAGGCTGTAAACAGCGGGCTCATGGATGAAGTTCGCAAAAGCGAACAAGGCAGAGGACTGTTCTGCGGCCGTGTTGGTGCAGTCCTTCCGCTTCTTCTCCCCATTGTCAGACCTCTTCCCTCATCGCTGCTTCTTCTTCCCCTTTTCCTCATCCTTCTTGTCAGAGGAGGAGGCGTCCGGCTGCTTCTGTTGCTGCTGGAACTGGGGGTCGCCCTTCTGGCGATGCACATTGGAGATCTTATTCGCCTGTGCTTGTTGCGGCTTACGGCGGGTGAGGTAGTGCTGCCATGCAGCGGTGAGAGTGGTCTCCAGTTCGGCCATAGTCAGGACCTTGTTGGGAGAGGTGGTAGTGGGGGCCAGATTGATGGCAGCGTTAAGCTGCGCGTGTAGTGTTTCCGCATACTTGGGCAACTTGGCGACCATGATCAGGGCCTTGAGATTGTCGGGAACCTTGTGTTGAAGTTCCTCAAGAAGGGAGAAGCTGGCATTCAGCTTTGAGAAGGCTGGGCCAGGGTGTTGGTTGTCAGGGAAGGTAATCCCCAACATGTTCTTCCACTCCATGTAGGCGGAGGCAAGAGAGGCGGTGTTGTACTGAGACTTGAGGGAGTCCCAGAGAGCTTTGGCGGTGTGGCTGCTGGCGAAGCGGGAGGTGATGTGAGGTTCGAGGCGGAGATGCATGGCCCCAAGGGCCCTGTCATCGTTCTCGTCCCATTTCTCCTGGGCTTTGTCCTCAGCGATGGTTGCAGTTACTCCAGCGGTGGTTGGGCACGCTTTATGCATGGCCTTCTGCCAGGAACCGGAGGCGCGAATGTAGGACTCCATGTCCTGGGCCCAACACTTGTAGTTGATGCTGTTCATTTTAGGGATGGAAGTAAGGGTGGAGGAAGACATATCATTTGTAGGATCTGAAAGGATGATGTGTCAGCATAAGTACCAAAAAAAGGGAGCGGGGAGTAACCGCATCGCTGAACAGTCAGAACTTCCAGAATGTAGGGTCATAGTGACCCCCTACATCTGTAGTCTGATGGCTGTTACCCCAGGGCGTTGCCACGCTACCAGGGTGTCCGGCATTTCCGCTCAGGACGGCCAATGTCCAAAGGCATTTGCCCATGTGCAGATGACAAGTGGGCAATTCGCTCAGTCAGAGCTGCAGGGCTCATAACCTGTTACAATAGCATGTATGCGGTGTAAACACCACATACAGGGAAACTGCCCATGGGGCCTTACCTTTGGAGAGAATGGTACTTAGAGATGATAGCGGTAAGAGATCAAGAGAGTTCTTATTTATTTCAGACTCAGCAGAGTCTTATATACTACTATTTACTGAGTAGGTCACATGACATCAAGTACGTGTCCTTTCAACAAGGTTGTCAAGTATTCAGATAATCTTTTTCGTCATGCTGCATTGGAGTGGCTTATTGCTATTGATCAGGTATGGATGGATTTCTGTGGATTTCTATGATATCTTTCTCTCACTTGCTCTTATAGCCCATTCGAGCATAAGACAAGATATTTTGTTTAGAGAACTAGAATTGGTTGAAGATGAGGAGGGGGAGAAGGGGGAGAAGGAAAAAGGTGAAGACAGTTGGGATATTGTTCTAGAAGAGCAGGAGAATTATTCAAACATAGATGGAGATTTAGATGAATAGTTCCATAAGGGTTATCTCAGTAAATGACTACTAAAAGCGTAGTGAAAATATGCACAATCATTTTTTTTGATTATTTGAGCTTACAGCGGTTTTCAAAAGTCTGGGGAAAAACAAAAAACAAAAAGTCGAGTATGGAAATTGCCGGGAAGGACCCGAGAAGTAGCTCAGAGAGATTCTGTGATTCTGTGACACAAGCGTAGGTAAGCAGCGCTGTTCCTTTGCTCCCACCACCGTATCACTCGTCCGTCTGCCTTTTGCTGGCCCCACCCACTGCACCCGACCTCGAAACCAAGTCTCTCGGCACCTCACAACTTACTAATAACCTCCCAAGCGCTCAGATAACTTTCTGTGATGCTCACTGCCCTGCAGCTCATGCGCATGGACTGTCGTTGTTTGGGGCTTACTCCCATCTTTCTTTCTTCATCCTGGGCATCTTGCATAGCAAACCTTTTGTGTAGTAGCTAGCCTCACTACACTGTATGTTCAAGCTACTACATAGTACATGGCAATTTGATCACCTCCTTGCTGCCAATCCCAACTTATTTGATCTAGCTACGACTCCACTTCTGTGTGAGCCCGCAATAGTTATGTACGCTACAGCTCGTTTGTTGTATGCAAACAATTCATAGGCGCTTTTGGGCGAGCCTGTGACTGGGGCTCATCAAGAAGTCGTGTTTGCTACTCAAATTGCACCTCCAAGACCGATGAAACAAACTAAGACCCATGGTTGAAAGCACTACTAGTAGTTGTCCTTTTCAGCAATCCCCACAGCTCAACTTTTTTTTTTGTTGGTCTTTCCATGGACTTTAAAAACCGCTGTAAGCTTCGAGGTGCCGAGAGACTTGGTTTCGAGGTCGGGTGCAGTGGGTGGGGCCAGCAAAAGGCAGACGGACGAGTGATACGGTGGTGGGAGCAAAGGAACAGCGCTGCTTACCTACGCTTGTGTCACAGAATCACAGAATCTCTCTGAGCTACTTCTCGGGTCCTTCCCGGCAATTTCCATACTCGACTTTTTGTTTTTTGTTTTTCCCCAGACTTTTGAAAACCACTGTAAATCATACAAAACATATATGGGCCAAGGCTTGGGCCAAGCCAGGCCAAAGCCAGGCCAACCTTTTGGCTTTTGGCCTGGCTTGAACTTTTGCTAGGCCAAAGCCAACTCAGACCAGGCCAAAGTCAGGGGCTTTCAGGCCAAGCCAGGCCAGAACATCACTAGGTATGGGTCACAATTTTGTGACCCGTGACAAAGCTGTACCCGTACCTAGGCAACTGCATGGGTATCGCAAACCCACGTGGGTCATGGGTATGGGTACCAGTGGGTATGGGTGTGGGTTTGCCCACCTGATACCCATACCCATACCCACACCCATGGGGTGGGTATAATACCATTATGGATGTGGGTTTGGTAGTTGACTAGACCAAATGTTAATCTAAATCATTACTTGTTTTTTGCCTGTCCTAATCTTATCCTAATCCTAATCACTACCAATCTTAATGCTCGTCCCAATCCTCACTAAGCTGAACCCTTATCACAATCCTCATTCTCATTTTCATTCTAACTCTGATCATTCATTCTAACCTTGCCAGTTCTGGACCTCACTAGTCCTAACCCTTACCAATCCTAACATACCTACACCCCTGAATTTTGGTGGATTTTTCTTGATTTTATTTTATTTATTTCTATGTATATAGTAGAATCATGAATGTTGCAATGTCATCTGACCCGGAAATGGTCATATCTCCGCAGCCCCAGGGCCAAATTACATAATTGTTGGATTGACAGAAAGCCAAGAGTACATACTACATCCTGTCCCACCATATCTAAGTAAGGCATTCACACACAAATGAGTTGCAGACCAGTCTTTCAAAAGAATGATTACAACTGGTTGCATGTAAACCATTTAGGACCAGTTTTTGTTCAGTCTCAGTCTGGTCCAAATGATTGCAGGACCTTGTGAGTTGTTATGGTCCAGTGTCCCCATTTGCAGACCAAAAAACTGGACTGGACTAGACTTTTAATACTAATTGGAATTAGTTCAGGATCAGGATTAGTTCAGGATTAGAATTAGGATTAGATTAGAATTAGTATCAGATTAGATTCACAATTAGTAGGCTATAATTGACATGAAACTACTAAGCATAAAAATAGCACACTTGTCATATTTGTGCCATTGCTTAGGTTTTCTACAATGATTAGCAACTTTGCACCATGGGTATTAATAATACCCATGATGGTACCCTCACTGACCCACAAAAAATACCCATACCCATGTTGTGGGTATGGGTATATGGTGGGTATGGGTATGGGTATGAGTACTGATACCCTGGGGTATACCCATGCAGATGCCTAACAACAATGACAATGATGTCACCGGCCATCCAGCCCGTCCCCTCTCCCCCTCCCTCTCTCCCCCGTCCTCACCCACGACAACGATGGGACATGCGCTGACGATGCCAACAACGCACAACGACGACCCGCCCTTACTGACCGTTCGCCTACAAACGCAAGTGCAAACGCTTATGATGCGTTTGCGCTCGTGTTTGTATGCGAGCGGTCGCCGTGCACCCTCGGGCAAGCATGCATGGCGGCAGTGCGCGTGTGGTGACGGCAAGCGTGTACGAGCGAGCGCGCATACACACGCAGACAATGAGTCCCTGTGTGTATACGCGCTCTGCACGACAAGCATGGTCAATGCCAAACGCATTTTGATGCGAGTGGGCATGCGGATGGGCGCGTGTGCGACACATGACGAGCGTGGTGGCTGCCCGACACATTTTGATGTGGGTGGGCATGGGAGAGGCTGCGCGACAGGTCGCATGGTCACGGCCAGCGGCGGGTGCAGAGGAGAAGTGCAGTCAAGAGGGTCCGCTGAGGGTTCTCTGATGCTGCGGTCGACGCCGAGAATACCCCGGAAATTGCCGGCACGGATGGTACCCCTTTCGGGTCAGTTTCACGTCGACAAGGAACCCCCCCCTGAAAGGGGTTGTGGCTGTGCAAAAAGTGCTGCCTAAGGTGCCCTTGCTCATCAAAGCAAGCCACCTTTCTAGTTCTCACACACCATGGCCGAGTCTCGCACAACTTTCTTGAGCTAGCTACGACTCCGTGCGAGCCCGCGACAGCTCTTAGTTACGCTACAGCTCGTTTGGTGTATACAAACAATTCATAGGCTTCCTGGCGAGCCTGTAACCGGGGCTCGTCAGGGAGTTGTTTTCGCTACTCAAGTCGCACCTCCGAAACCGACGAAACAAACTAAGACTCATTAACCACTTATAATCAGTCATATAATTATACTCATTATGCAAATTATCCATCTTCGCAAGGTAATATATGGTCAAATCTTATTTTCGTGAAACACCCGATGAACACGTGTAGTCGATAGGGCGATGCAACGCAGTGATAAGATATTACTTGCAAAGACGATGATAAGAGAGCATATGTGGTATTGCTACTGCAAATTACTACATCGTACATATCAAAATTTGGTTTGTTTAAGAATTGGTAACCACTGCTCCCACCTCGTCATAACCAGTTTTCACTGGGAAGCTTGATGCACAAATTCGGGTAATGCAGCTCGGCTCCCTTCGCCCGCAACAATTCGAGCTGCCATCACTCGCTCGTTGCTCTCACTGACTCACCCATCATCCCCGTGATGTCAATTCTTGCGCCAGTCGGAACTTGTCTGCACCGACGCCGCGCACAAACGATTCGTTTCGCGCCGAGGCAGTCGCAGTCACGTGGAGCGACATGGCTTTGGCGAGCCGGATCGCGTAGACCCTCCGTTGAAGAAAATGGCCTCTTGGTTGGAGGGCGTTGGGGTGGATGTGGGGTTAAGCGAGAGCCAACGGGTGGGATCGTATCCCCCCAGACGAAGGGACTGGACCGCCGTCTGTGCTGCGAGTGGGAGGCCAGCCGCTTCTTCCCAGGAGAGTTTGGCGGGTTTGAGTATGACATTGTCCACGGGAAGAGTTGCGTATTGAGCGAGAGCGCCTTGACTGGAGGGTTGTCGCGCCGGGATGAGCGTCGTGGAGAAAGATGGGGGTAAGAGGATGAGACTTACAGACGGGAATGTAACCAATGACTTCGTCTCCGTTGGAAAAAGACGAGCCGTTTGCGTCGACAATGACGCCTGCGAGATCGTGCTCTGCGGGGTGCGGTCAGGCAGTGTGCCCATGAGTTTCCACCCTCTGTGAAGGATCCAACCAGTACGTTTGCATCCAACGCAACGCAGAATGGAAGGGCGCAGTGTCAGAACGTAAAGGAATGGGAACACAAGGAAAGATATACGCATACAGGGTTGTACGGTACAACTTGTACCCCGCAGCACGTACTTTGACAAGCACTTCTCCGCGGTACACCTGTCTTAAACTCCAACGCGATCTCGGGTTTACCCTGCCTCACGACCATCCATGCGTTCTGCGTCTTCGGTATCGTGCTGAAGGAAGACATGGCAAGATTAAAGATAAGTCTGAGTGTCGTTGAGACGTGTGCAAGTCAATGTCAATGTGTGAGTCTGTGGGATGTTGAGGATCAGGGTATATGTATACCTTGGATCCATGTGGTGCCGCACGGCTTGCGTATTCCATGCCGTCAAAGGACACTTGTAGTGTCGAGTGCATGGGTGTAATCATGATGACGTCGGATCAATTTACTGGACTCGGTCCGCTTCAAATGCCACATGCTTGACCGTCACCTCCTAATCCACAGGCGAAGCTGACCCTAGTAATAGAATAGGCTCATGCTAATTTAAGGCGTGCTCTGTGTGCGTACAGCAAAGAAAATAATAACATCCTTCACAGCTCATCGTGGTCAAACAGAGGTTCCTCGTCATCGCCAGACCCATCTGCCCCCGCAGAGGCATAGAGCTTGCTCGTGATAGGCCCAACAACACTCTGAATCTCCGCCAACTTCTCCTCTAACTCGTCCAACGTCGCAGACTGTCCATTCTCGTCAATCCACTCCGTTACTTCCTTGATCGCTGAAAGCAACGTCTTCTTGTCGTCGTCCTCGAGCTTGCCACCAAGCCCGGTCTGGTCTGCCAATTGTGACTTGAGTCCAAACACAAACGAGGACAGCGAGTTGAGCGACTCGATACGCTTGCGGTTTGCGTCGTCCTCGGACGCGAATTCCTCGGCCTCGTGAACCATGCGCTCGATGTCTTCCTTGGAAAGTCGTCCCTTTTCGTTTGTGATAGTAATTGACTCGGATTTACCGCTGATGGCAGAAAGTAAATCGAATGGACGCCACACCCTATCAAAGGACACTTACGTTCCCTTGTCGGCGGCACCGACTTTCATGATACCATTGGCATCGATCTCAAACGTAACCTCAATTTGAGGGACACCACGTGGTGCAGGAGGGATGCTCGAAAGCTCAAACTTGCCAAGAAGGTTGTTGTCCTTGGTCAACGCTCGCTCACCCTCGTACACTTGAATGAGTACAGTTGGCTGGTTGTCGGCGGCAGTCGAGAAGCTGCATTAGGTCACATCAGTCAATATGCCAAAGCATTGAAATCCAAAAGCGACATACATCTGAGACTTGCGAGTGGGAATGACAGTGTTACGAGGAATCAGCTTGGTGAAGACCCCACCAGTAGTCTCGATACCAAGGGTAAGGGGGTTCACATCTACAAGAACAACGTCCTCGGTACCCTGCTCGCCAGAGAGAATACCACCCTGGACAGCAGCACCATAGGCAACTGCCTCGTCGGGGTTGATACCCTTGGAAGGCTCCTTGCCATTAAAGTACTCCTTCAACAGCTGCTGAACCTTGGGGATACGAGTGGAACCGCCAACGAGGACAATCTATCAACTTCTGGTTAGCGCCGCCCAAATTCGACATGTTAGGTGACGTACCTCGTCGATGTCTTCCTTCTTGACATTCGCATCCTTAAGAACCTGCTCAACGGGCTTCATGGTCTTGCGGAAAAGATCCATGTTGAGTTCTTCAAACTTGGCCCTGGTGAGCGTCTCAGAAAAGTCGTTGCCATCCTCAAAAGACTCGATTTCGATCCGAGTCGACTGTTGATTCGACAATGTCCGCTTGGCCTTTTCAACCTCGCGCTTCAGCTTGCCCATGGCGCGCAAGTTGCTGGAGACATCGGTACCCGTCTTCTTCTTGTAAAGCTTGACGAAGTAATCAATGACCCGGTTATCGAAATCTTCACCTCCGAGATGAGTGTCACCAGCGGTGGCAAGCACCTCAAAGACACCATCATCGATGGCAAGGAGCGAGACATCAAAAGTACCACCACCGAGGTCATAGACGATGATTTGAGATTCACCACCCTGCTTGTTCAGACCATAGGCGATAGCAGCAGCGGTGGGCTCGTTGATAATACGGAGAACCTGGAGACCGGCAATAGTACCGGCATCCTTGGTTGCTTGACGTTGAGCATCATTGAAGTCTTTAAAATTCGTTAGGCAATTTAATTTCCAACACTCAGGCGTACTCACAGGCAGGGACAGTGACAACGGCATGGGTGACCTTTTCACCAAGATACGCTTCTGCGGTCTCCTTCATCTTGATCAAAACCATGGCGCTAATTTCCTCGGGTGTCTAAACGAGGTTATCTTAGTCTCGAACAACGCTGAGTGCAATGGACAGAACCCACGAATTCACGAGTTTCACTCTTGTAATTAACCTGGATGGCAGGCTTCCCACCCTTATCGACGACGTCGAAGGGCCAGTGTTTGAAGTCCCGTTTGAGTTCATTATCATCCATTTTACGACCGATGAGACGTTTGGCGTCAAAGACAGTATTTTTTGGGTTAGTGTGGAAGGCGTTCTTGGCAGAGTCCCCGATGCTGCGGATAATTGTAAGGCAAGAGAAGAGGATGAAATACGGGGACATACAGTCGTTCCTCCTCATTAAAGCTAACCCATGAGGGTGTTATCCGGTGACCCTGGTCATTGGCGATGATTTCCACGCGACCACCTCGTTGAACACTATGAAAAGAATGAGGCGAAATCGTTTGCACAATGAAGTAAGAGAGCATACCCAACACACGAATAACTTGACGAGCAGAGGTACAGTCAGTAGGAAAAAGAGATCAAGACAAATAATACATACGTAGTTCCCAAGTCTGTGGATGATAGGTGAGGATGGGGGAGTGATTCAAGTGTAGTGGATGCACGCACCAATACCAATCACAGTTCCAAACTCGCTCTTCTTTCCGGCATCCTGCGCGACGGCGGCGGGACACAAGCAAAGGACGGCAAGGAATGCAAATAGAACAACAGAAAGAGTGGATGCCATGCGGCGTGATTTTGCACGAGAAGGATGGCCGTATGGACTTGTCATCGCGGCGGACGACGTGGAGGAGAAGAGAGTAATGGTGAGTGGTAAGAGTCTTGGACAGAGAGCCTTAAATCTATTTCCCGGACTGGCCACGTAAGTACAAGAGGTCAGTGACACGTCGACAATTTACCACGATCACATGATATACTGACACGTTGCTACTTTCAAGTACGAGCTGTATCGTCAAAAAACTGGCCACTAAGTCAGAATTGATTGAAATCTACAGAATGGCTAAATCCATGTCCAGTATTCAACAAGCTCATGGATACGCTTTCCAACACCATATTATCACCATCATCTCACAAGCGCATGATCACCTGCTTAATCCCAGACATCCACAATCCAATGTCATCCGTCTGCGAGCCCCGGGTGAGTAAATCAACGTGGATGCTCAGCGCCGCATCCCGTTCGTGCGCAGCCATCGCTACAAGCCCCATGTCATCAGCCAACGCCCTTCAATACACTCAACACCAACATGCGTACCTTGGATGAGCACCAGTAACTGGTCCACGACAGGCTTGGACAACGTCTCGCAGTTGAGCGCGTCAAACAATGGGTTGATACGCCGCTCGAGGTCGTCGACCATGCGTTTTTGTTGAGGCTACACACATATTGTCATTACCCGCTTCGATACGCGTAGAGAAGCCAGGGAGAATACGTACGGGCGATGTTTGCTTCAAGTGCATCAATTGTTCCGTTAGCACGTTATAGATCGGCAACGCCGACTCGGGAATGTGTGTGCGATCGCCCAGGGCTGAACAAAGATGGGCATTGAATGACGTCAAGTCAATCACATACAGAAGAAGTCACTTACGGTATTTCGGCGGGGGAGGACCTCTGGGCGGAGCTGACGCACGCGCAGGTACAGAATGGGCACTCGGACCACCTTGAGGAGGTCCGTGCTGCTGAGACAGCAGCCCGCCTAATGGATGTTGCGACTGGGGAGGACCTCTCATCTGGACCGGCGGACCCTGACTGATAGACGGTGGTGGCCCATATGATCCGGGCTGCGGGTGAGCCTGAGGGGGAGGCGGCGGCGCATACACACTCTGAGAAACCTGCGCGGGCGGCGCTATGTGAGGATTTTGTGATGGAGGTGGCGCATAAGGCCCTTGAGGGGCCTGCGGTGCGGGAGGCGCGTATGGCCCAGGTTGTTGTGGTGGTGGCAACGAGGCTTGGCTAGGTGGTGGAGCGTACGGACCAGGGTGCTGTGAAGTGCCAGTGGGGCCTGCCACACCAGGAGGCGGCGTCGCGCGTGCGTATGGACCGGGAGGAGGTGCGGTACCGCGTGGAGGTCCCGGAGGCGGTGTAGCTCTCATGTAAGCCCCAGACGCCTGTCCAAGTGGAACTGACCCCAAGGAAGGCGACGCATATTGTGGCCCACCGGCGTGCGGTGGTGGTGGTACGGGCGGATGACCCGAGGCAGAAGCGGATCTCCCTGGAGGCGGTCCCGGCCGTGTCTGTGGCGGCGGTTTCTGCACACTCGGGGGCCGTGGGGGTGGATGCAGCGATGCATTTTGTCCGTGGCCCATGAAAGGCGTACCCGGTGTAGGTGGCGACTGCGTTGCGTTCGCGAAAGGTGAGACAATAGGTTCTGGCTTGCCGACGCTGGGTGTGCGCCCCGTTTTCACCACAGGTGCATCGTTCCAGCCAGCGTTTTGTGCACGCAGTGGCTGATTGGAACCTGGAGGGCGTATAGGTGGTGGGATGGCAGGGCCGCCGAGGGAGGGCGGCTTGACGAGGGGATTCGTCGGTGCATACACGTTACGTGGAGTAACCCCGGTGTTGTAAGGTGGTTGGTATACGGGTGTGGCTGGTGTATATGTCGGCTGAGTGGGAGCGTACACCCCACCTTGCGTCGGAACCGCGGGAGTCGGCACGCTGGGAGACTGGTAGTTGATGAGAGCCGGCTCTGAGGTGACACTATTGTTGAGAATAGCATCGTGAACTTGATTCGAGACGCTAGACGCTTGTCCAGTCAAGACCAACAACCGCTCCCGTACCGCCGCACAGTCCAAGGCAGAGCCCGTGTAAGGCTCGGGTGTCAGCTTCAGGTACTCGACGGCTTCCTTGACAAGACCTTGTGCAGCTAGCATCTCGGCGTACTCGAAATACCTATCATAGAGTGCTGCGAGTTTGTAGGTTTTGACCGCGCCATCCGTATTCTCGGTGGCCACAGAAAGGTCCCCATCCACATACTCGACGGCCGCACGGAAGATAGTGACCTTTTCAATGAATGACTGCAGGGCGTGTGCATGGGTTGCATAGCACGATGTAGACTCGGGGGAGTTAACGGTTGTGACTCGACGCCTTTCCTCTTCTGCCAGTTCTTCAATCCAAATGTTGACCAGCCTCTCGAGACGTCCAGCGGCGAGGTAGGTCAAAGTAGCCGTCCTCCTCAACTCCAGCGCATCCGCAACGTTGTCTTCCGAGCCTACTTCGCTCTCAGAACGGAGAACCCCAGCTTGGAACTCGAGGCGTGCTCCAAGTTGCTCTGCTAATCCCGAGAATTCATCCCCACTCGCAAATGTGCAGAGGACAACAAACACTTCTGCCCATTCGGCCAGGTCGGCGTTCTGCACAACGTCGTCAAGATCGTTGGTAACAATGCTCTGGAAGAGGCGGAGGTAAGGGTACTCGGTGGTTCGGCGCTCAAAATACACCTGCTGACTGCGCTGCAGGAGGTCATCACCTCCTTTAATGGCGAGGAGGAGCGCATCGGCATAACGCTCTGCCGAGAGACAGAGTTCCACGGCGCTGGAGAAGTCACCAAGTACTAATGCACGCGTGATGAGCCTGTCGGTCTCGCTTTCGTCGGTGGGGTAAATCTTGAAGGTGTTGTTCTTGACGCTCAAGCTCTCGCTGGCAACGCTGGACGGGCGACTCCCAATCGTAGCAGCTACACTCGAGTCGATTCCATAATTTGTATGGGGAACAACCATCGTTTGCGTGTTATTGACATCGGTGTCTTGCGCCATGGTGCTGAAGAAATCGGCCCCAGTAGCCGCAGCAAAAGTGCCAATGGCAGCTTCATCCCCAAAGAGCGACGGCGCAGTGGTGGTAGATTCCCCATCCGCAGGTGGGGCATCGGATGCAGACATCTCGGATCCCGTCTTCTCCGTATCCGTCGCTTCCATCTCGGGCTCCGGCTCAGGGTCCACGAAAGAAACGACGGGGTCGCGAGGGCCAAGGTTACACGTTTCCTCGTCCGCTGTGTACCTGAGCGCGGGAGTGGTGTAAGTAGCTTGTTGTGCCTGTGCTTCTTTGAGTTGCGTAACAGCTTCTTCGATCCGCGTCTTGACCTCTTCCTTCGAATAGCCCAGAAGCATAACTAGCTCCTCCCTCGAGTCGGAACGGAAGAGACTCAACAGAGCCTTCCACGTCTCCTCAGCCCCCGACTGCTCGCCCGCACTGCCTTGAGCGAATTCTTCCAATTTACCCTCTTCTTCTGCCTTCTTCAATTTCTTGACTTTCGCCACAATGGTTTCCTCGCCAATCACCCCTCTCAAGTGCACAACACTGCTCTGTATCTTGCCATGTGCACCAGGGAGGTTGCTAACGGTCACCAACTTGCCTCCAAATCCAAAGGAAGCGGAGACAGGACGGCGGAGCCAACGTGGAGGTTGCTTCAAACTGAGGTTGAGTCCCTGTATACCCTGATCTGTAGGAATGGGTGGTAGTGGTGGGTCAAAAAGCTCAGCACCGGATAGTCTGGGGGTAGCCGTGACAGAAGAGGGAATGGCGTTGGTTGATTGCAGAGTGTGAATACCGATGGTACCAGAGAAGAAAGCAGTAGCGAGGAGATCTGGATTACGCGGGCACCATTCTACCTGGAATGCCCAGTTGTCTGCGGAAGGGAGCTATTGCGCGGATGCGTACAAGCACGATCGTAGTACCGACATTGAACGGAGCAAACGATAAGGTCGCGTGCAAGTGCAAAGTGAAATTAAACAAGGCGGAACAGACGTCAACGATTATCAGAAGAATGGTTCGAATGCACACACCTCTCCAATGATTTCCGACGTTTGCGGGTTCCAGCACAAAGCACGGTTGTCTTTACCGCAAGATAACAACAGGTCCGCATCTTGATTACACCAGGACAATGAAAGCACACCCTTCTCATGCCCAGTGAGAATCTTGATGCGTCAGCGTCAGCAGGAAACTGCAGAAGCAATTCGTCGAATGCCAACTTGCCTTTTCCGGTGCACGGGCATTGCGAAGATCCCAAACCATGATGACCGGTGATGTGTCGTCCTCTGAGGCAGTGACGAGCCGTGTAGCCTGCATCATACAATCAGCAGGCACAAGCCGACTAAATAACTACCGCTCACGTTATCCGGGTGCCATGCAATAGCACTCATCCCCCTGCGTCCCCCGATAGCCATCCCACTACCAACCGTGCCGCCGAGCGT
The DNA here is from genome assembly GCA_018397855.1 of Boletus reticuloceps. Lineage (NCBI taxonomy): Eukaryota > Fungi > Basidiomycota > Agaricomycetes > Boletales > Boletaceae > Boletus > Boletus reticuloceps. The sequence goes on from JAGFBS010000045.1 coordinate 187,468, forward strand.
GCCTGCACCACCACCATATGCAAGGGCCACGACTTCACGTTTCCCACGAAGATCCCATACGACCGAGAATCCAGAACTGCTCGCACCAGCAAGAACATACTGTACCTGCTGATTCCAAGCGACGGAGGTGATCTCGTCGAGCTTCGAGCTGCGGTTGCCTGGTGTAGGAGAGTAAGGCTTTGACGGATCATTGAGATCCCATATATAAACCTGTTTATGTGTAGACGCGTCATCAAATGGGGTTGCGTGGATGTAATATGATGGCGTGTAACTGACCTCCCCACTAACCGCACCAGAAGATAGAAGATTGGTCTGTATTGGGTTGAAGTCGAGCCCACGGACAGGTCCAGTATGAATCGTGTTGCGGAGGATAAGCGACTCGGATGGGCTAGAGAAAGGACGCGGTGATCAGCCACGAGAGACGAGAACGATGAGTGACGAACTCTGCATGAGCAATGATCTTTGCAGGGTCCCACAATGCAAGTTCTCCGTCCTCCATGCCTGCAGCAATTACACCGTGCAATCGGTCCTTGTGCACTTGTCCCCATGCAACGCGGTTGAATCTGCAACATGAACATCTTAATACGCGATAAAGCGAGCACGATACAAGCTTACCTCGAGGTATCCGTGACGAATCCTATGGGCTTTGAATCTACATCGGCCCCGAGGTAAATTTCATCCTTGTTCATGAAGTCGGGTTGCCATATTTCGAGCTGGGATTCGTTTGAGAAAGACTCGTCAAGAGCGCCAGCAACAGTGCCGGTCGCGATGAATGGGGTGGATGTTGGCGACCATGCTATGGTTGCTGTTCTGTGGATCTCTTTTAGTTTCATGGTCGGTCGTCAATGTTATGTCCAAGGACAGTGTCCAAGAAATGAGTCGAGACTGTCACGTGCGCCACGTCAGATATTACGATTCAAATCCCGATGAGCGGAGTTTGAAATGGGTAGCATCTTTGGTTTTGTTGTTGGATGACATCACATTTCAGCGATCAGAAAAGGTAATCCAAGTTGCTTGTCTCTTCCTCTCCTCTTGATCCACAACCACCATGAGTCTCCGTCAAGATGTTCTCAGGTCTCTTACCCTCACAGAGCTCGCAATGGAGCGCAAGCAAATCGCATCCACCCGCCCTTCCGATGAAGATTCCGACGAAGAGCTTATTGACGTCGTGAGTGTCTGGTATGATCCTCATCTAATATGCTCCTCAATATCATGCAAGAAATCAACTCCAGGAACACCCGCTCGGTCCCGTGCACCGTCGCGGCCCAGTTCCCGACCGGTCTCACCCACTCGGCGAGCAAATCCGCGGAATGCTCCGAGCGCAAACCTAGCGCCAAAGTCTCTCTCATCCGATCCGTTAAAGGTCCTTCCCACTCAAATATCGCAACATGTATTCCGGTGGCTCTCCATATCGGATCTCGCTTCCTGCTCAAGAGTCTCGCGGAAATGGAACAAGAGTCAGACACTCAATTACAGTGGGTTGTGATATGGTGTGGGTCTGCGCTGTCCATGCTGACGCTGATCAAGTATGGTTTCAACACTATCGGAAAGAGTTTTTCCACGACGAGAGCCTGCCTTCAGGCAAGTGGACTAGAAGGGAGTCGAAACAGGATTGGGTCTGCACGCTGGGTTACTGTTTATGCGTTGTCTGACCCTTCTCTAGCGTACAACGTTTCTATCGACCAGCACGAACAAGTCAACCCCTTCAAGCCCCTTGGAGCGATCTTCGCCCTCCCGCTCAGGACATCAGACACCCAAGGAAATTAATGAGGAGAGGTGGAGAACGGAAGAGCAGACCCGCCCAAGCAAAGTTGAAATGCGAGAAATGTACAAGGAACTGGGTGGTCGCAAGTCACGCACCAAGATTAAGCTTGGCAGCGCAGGTGGGTATAGAGATAAGACAGGCTGGGTTGACCCCGTCGAAGAATAATGGATATAAGAATACCAGCTAGCACTGTGCCTCCAGCGAATCACGGAACACTGATCACTTAGTACACTAGATATTCGCATAAGAGTTGGCAATCTGGGTATTGTAGAACTAGAGCGATGCAAGTGAGATACACGGACGAGAGAACTCACCGTTGTACGACGGAACACCAAGCAATATGATGCCGAACTCGCAGTCAAACGCTTGCCTCGTCAACTGGAGAAAGCCGGATGTGGAAGTGTCTGCTTCAATGCCATGATCAATGATTGGGCTCATTCAGTGACCCCGTCCGGTTTATACATATAGAACTGTACCTCGTGAAAACAGCAGCAGGATACTGTTGCGCACGTCTCACAAATAGAAGCCAGTTGCTGCTCGGGTGCGAGAAGTGTCCCCTCTTGTTTCTTAACCGATACTAGCTCTGGGTGGATCCACGAAGAGAAAATGCATGACTCGGACACACCAGCCAGTAAATCGATCTCTTTCAGTTCAATTCCTCCTGTGGACATTCGTGGCGACAGCACTGTTGGCGTAGGCTTTGAGTTGAAATCTCGTCTGCCGAGCATTGGCTACTCGAGGGCTGACAAAAGGTTCGATGTGTAACAAAGTTATTTATTTACTTCGTATCCGAGATGCGGTCGCCCCGGATCCTTTACTGCCATCATGTGTGGAAGATATGCACTAGGCCTTCAGGTGAATCAAACCGCCTGTAAACTGTGCGTTCATACCAATGATTCTTCAGCGTGCCCAGATTCGCGCGTTGCCCGGTTATCCACACCTCGCCATAGGTGACTGGATCGGCGAGAACGATTTCGTGGTCTGTTTCTTTATCCCTCTTTTGAATGACGCTGCACTGCTTGACATGCGACGAGATAGCCTCGTTACAATATAGCTCCAAACACCAACGCTCCAGTCATTAGACAATGCACCAACGCAGGTCCCTCGACGACGCACCCCGAATCGGACGCCAAGGACTCCTCCTCTTCCTCTCTGATCATGCAAACCATGCGTTGGGGGATTCACTATGGCAAACAACCCTCCAAGGGATCCCAGGCGATCAATGCGCGCTCCGAAAATCTCATTGAAGGCGTTGGGATGTGGAACAGGTTCCGTGGAAAGAGCCGCTGTATCGTCGTCTGCCAAGGGTATGATGTTGCCTGTCTGTGAGTACACGATATGATGGACGCCGGGCGTGCAGGTACTATGAATGGCAGACGAAAGGCAAGGACAAGCTACCGCACTTTACCAAGCATCCGGACGGCAAAGTAATGCTCATGGCTGGTCTATATGAAGAAACCAGTGATAAACGTATCGCCTTTTTGTCTTTCTGCCTCGGTATTGCTCTAGAATTAATTCCTGTTTCAGGTCAGTCGCAGCCAACCTACACGTTCGCAATTGTCACCACCGATGCAAGCAGAGGAATGAGCTGGTTACATGATCGACAACCAGTCATCCTCTCCAGCGCGGATGAGATCAATCGGTGGTTAGACACCTCCTCACGAACATGGTCTTCTGATCTTGCTCGTCTGCTTCACCCTTGGGAGGACACCACAGCCCCGCTCCAATGGTACGCGCCTCGCCCTTCAATTGGTCACCACATTTCTCACTGCATCTGCACATCAGTTACCAAGTCCCAAAGGAAATTGGCAAAGTTGGCACCGAGTCTCCCAAATTCATTGAACCCGTTGCTGAGCGCAAAGATGGTATTATGGCCATGTTCGCCAAGCAAAAGTCGAAACAGGCCGAATCTTCGGTGAAACGCAAACGTAGTTCCTCACCAACTCGCTTGCAATCTGTCCCCAAGACAGCAACCAAGAAAGAGGAACATGAAGAGAAAAAAGTGAAACTGGTATAATGCTTCTCGCGCGTCGGATGAGTGAATTTCTTAGGTCTCTTGTATTCGATTGGATGACAGCCCAAGACATACACAATAACTCACTAGTTGACGTCCTTGTAATATACTGTACTATCATCTCCCAACACATGTCCAGTGACAATGACATCTACCACAAATACTTCTTCCCTCGCCTGAAACCCGCGTCACCACGCTAGTAGATTCAAACTTCAACTTGTGTTGCTCTTGTCCTCGAAAGCCGAGTTCTGTGCCTTGAGTTCTGTAAGACCCATCTTTTCCAGCTTCCCATCAAAGTCCCGTTGACGATAACCGGAAATAATACGTTCCAGCAATTCAGAAGTAGACACGCCTGGCGTACGACGGGTCGGGATGAACTGGCCTAGATATGACACCCATTAGTTCAATCATTCCCGGTACCTGGGAACAATGTCTGACCTCTTTGCTTCACGAATGCATAGACATCGTCATGACCCTCGGTGGCATACGGCTCCTCGTCATGTGCAACGTAATCGAGGTTCCACTTGTCAAGGAACGCGGCATTCAAGACCCAAGGGCAATCTGGGATGACCTCGTCTACCCAGCGACAATGCCGGACGGCTTCACACCTAAATGACATGAGCGATACAAGGGACCGTGTTAGGGAACAACCGACCGTTCCGAGTGGGTCATGACGCAACGCGCCTTGTACGCAACGACGTCTTCATCCGTGTTCACGCCAGCGAGTAAATGTACGTTTGGGAATGAAAGCTTTGCTTGTCGAAGTTGCAAAGCATGGCTAGTGGACTGAGAGTCAGCGACAAACGCAGGTCATATTGGATCGATGCGCACCCAAAGTGGAAGAGATCGTATACCCCTGACAGGTAGGCATCTCAGCACGAGACGCAGAGCGAGATTTGCGAGTTGTCTTACCGTCGGCAAAGATGCGCACTGGTCTATCAGTAGGGGGTGGATTGATGCGGTACGTGCGACCGGGCTCTCCGTCGATCGCTCTCTGGACGAAAGCCAGTATGTCTTCAGGGATGAGCCCAGCAGGATTGCAGGCCGAAACAGGGTTGTACGTCGGAGGTTCCTGAGGTAAAACCTGTTGAGTAGTCGGCGGCGGGGTCTGGTGTCGGGAAGTGGAAGGAGAGGGGACATTATCCTCTACCTGAGATGTGAGGGTCGAATTCGACGAGGCGTGGTCCAAGTTGGGGTATAGGAACCCTTTGGATGCTTGGTGCTGACCCACGCCTGCAATCATGCTCGATTCGACGTCGCCGTCATAGGTCTGAGAATCAGCGCCGTCGTCGGAGAGCATGCTCGATGCGAGCTGGTGCCTTGCACGGGAGGACAGCTTGGACGTGTGCGGGGCATTGGTGGCACGGTTTGCGCGCAGCGAGACGGGGGAGATGGCTGAACCGCCGTCGTCGGTGAGGGGGTCGTTGTCCTCTTCGGAGCTATAGACAAGGGTGAGGCAGAGGAGGGTTGGTAGAGAAGAACGGGACTTGCGCGTCGTAAGTGGGGGAGTCGATTGGATGTGGATACTTGCCAAAGGAGCGCTTCGAGTGCAGCGTCTTCTTGTGGTGATGGAGCAGCTCCGTCGGGGATTCCATGATATTGATGTGTGCAGGGGCAGTGGGAGAGTTGTTGTTACCAGCCATCATGACTGACTCAAAACAGCCAGCAGTGCCGACGAGCCCACATCGCTCCCGTTTGAGGCCATATATTGTCACCTCCTTGCTCGCACTCGCTGCAGTGCTGGCAGTAAGTCGTACGCCTCATTCACCACAAGGCTATGCCCTCTGCTCTCCGGGTCGCAAGATATACACAGTGGACACGGCCCATCCCAATGTCGAGTGCATCGTCGTGAGCAACAACACCATCTCAGACGTCGGGGACCTCGGTGTGTCTACTCCGTTCTCCTCCCTCTGCTCTCTGACAGCATGTCATGGAACCAGTGGACATCAAAACTCGCTGGCGCACGCGTCATCTGGACCTTGCCAACTTTCAGATACCTTGGCCACTCAGCCTTTGGCAGTCCTCGCTACCCGTGTCATTTGTGGGGCAGGACAGCATCATTATTCCGGGCCTCTCAGGTACGACATTCCGTGAACACGAGTCTGAGTCCGACACCAACCGTTGACAGACGCCCATGCACACGTGTTGGACTATGGCGCCGCGATGGCCCTCGACCTTAGCGGTTGCAAGTCAAAACAAGGTATTTAACTCGCGTTCCTGCAATGTACCCAAGCTCACCGAGCACAGAGGTATTGCATCGTGTCGTTCAGTACGTCAAGTCACATCCCGGCGTTCTAGACGATCCATCTCGCTGGATTAAGGGGATGGGATGGGACCAAAATCTCTGGTCAGACCCCCAATATCCAACTGCTGTCTGTACCTTTTCTCTCCTTCGGAACCCTCCTTATTAAAGGATTGCAGGACGACCTTGACTCGGAATCGCTGCTGAGGGGTCGTCGCATTTACCTAGACCGTGTTGACGGTCATGCCGCATGGGTTTCTAACCGTGTGTTGCAATTGATGGGTAGCCTGCCCAACGAGGTGGACGGTGGGTTGATCATCCGTGACACGTCTGGCAAGCCTACAGGTAAAAAAAACTCGTGATAGTGTGCATCTGAATCGATGCGACTTAAGGAATCCAGGTATTTTCGTGGACAACGCGATGGCCATCGTGCCAATTCCAGCCCCAACGAAATCTCAGTTGCGCGAGTATTTTGACAGAACTGTAAAGGATGCGCTTGCAGTGGGATTGACCTCTATCCACGATGCTGCGACAGAACCCCATATGATTGAATTTTATCAGGAGTATGTCTTTGGACTGTTTACACCAGCATGATGATCTGATTTCCGTCAAGGTATGCTTCAACTCGGAAACTTCCTGTACGTGACTTGTGCGTTTCGGTTCGTATACACTAGAATCTCCGTAGCTCCGGCTCTACCTCATGGGCAACACTGCATCCAATGCATACTGGGGGAGAAATTTAACTCGACTCATCGACTACGGGATCGCAGAGCGCCTCAATCTTCGCAGTGTCAAACTATTCGCAGATGGTTTGTCTGGATGAATATTCCACATAGACTTGGCGACTGATACCATTCAAGGTGCACTCGGCTCCTTTGGGGCAGCTCTACTAGAACCGGTCCGTATCGTACTTGTGTTCGTAAAACGGGTTTGTGACTCGGAAACAGTACTCGGACAACCCATCAACTAACGGACTGATGCTCGTACAACAAGAAACCTTGTCGACCTTGGTGAAACGATTCTGGGAAGACGGTTGGCAAGTGGTATGTGCTCCACTCGTCGCGTCTCCGATGACCAAAACAGCCTATGTACATAGAATATCCACTGTATTGGTGACCGTGCCAACCACATCGTACTCGACATCTTTGAAGATATCTTATCTCGTTCGGAGCATGGAAGCGCAGCTAAACGACGTCCGCGCATCGAGCATGCGCAAATCATGACTCTTGACGATCTAGAGCGAGCTGGACGGCTTCAAGGTGTTTCTTGGCCTCTCCTGCTGGGATTCTGAAAAACTGACACACAGGTAGTGATACCCAGTGTCCAGCCCACGCATGCGTGAGTGCATCAATGGTTCAACCCCTACAGATTGATACCATCATCGAGATGATAGAACGAGCGACATGTGGTACGCGGAACGACGCTTGGTAACGATCCCACCCTACCTGGTTACCATGTCTCTGAAGAACACACTCTCCAGGGCCCTGAAAGGATCAAAGGAGCATACGCCTATCAAACGATGATCCAGTATGTTTCTTTTTTTCACGGTCCACACCGAGCCTGACGTGTATCGTCTGCCCCAAGAACGTCCAAAACGGGGGTTCTACCTCTCGGTTCCGATTTTCCCGTGGAAGGCATCAACCCCTTGTTGGGATTCTACGCTGCCGTGTCTCGCCTCTCACCTTCCGGAGACTCGCCTCACGGACCACAAGGATGGTACGACCTGTCGTGCTGTCGTGCCCAACGGGTTCATTGACGCGAGATTCGTTCCAGGTACCCGTCGGAACGTCTGACACGGGTACAAGCGCTGAAAGGAATGACCCTGGATGCGGCCTACGCCGCGTTCACCGAGGATAAACTAGGTTCACTGTCGGTTGGCAAGAAGGCAGACTTTGTGGTTCTCGATCGGGACATCATGACCGTGCCATTATCTGAACTCTTGGCGACAAGGGTCAGGGCGACAGTCATAGACGGCGAGGTGGTTTATGGAAGTCTATGAGTCGGATGATACCCCATGTTGGCACTAGGTGATGCGCAATATCTACTATATTCCCAATGGTCACATACCCTGTTTCATGCCGCGTCTCAATTGCCCCTTGACATTCTCTTTTGCGTGTTGTGTGCTATCAGGAAATGACTACGATATGCAAAAATGGGTATAGCTACATCATACTCGTACTAAAGTCCGCTCTCGAGTCCAGCCTTGCTCACCCTCCGCATCGGCTGCAGCGTATTTTCATCCACAGGCGCTCTGCGCATGTGTCGATAACGTCCCTCCTTGTCCTTGATCTCCATATCCTGACCGACGGCAACTTCCCCCACCTCATCTGGGTCTTGTACGGTAACCATGGGGGGCAAACTCTCGCGTGCGTGGCCCGGTCTCCGACTCTGTGCAGCATACGCATGGTTGGTCTGTGAATCACCACCGTCACTGTGCCCCGAGTTGACGGGCACGACGCCAACCGATTTCCCACCGAGTTCTTGTTCCTCAAAGGTCATCAATTCCGAGACGAAGCCGATGTTGGGAGAGATGCCCTTGCGGCGCTCGAGGACAAACGCATACGCACGCGAGAGCGTCCAGTGATTGGCGTGAATGAGGTAGGCCATCACGGCGGTCACAGAGCGCGACTTGCCCGCTTTGCAATGCACATAGGTGCTCGCTCCATACAGATTTGCCTCATCTTTGCAAAAAGAAACGCGTCAAAAATATGGATAGAGGGAGTGGGATGATTAAATGTATGATCTCGAATTTAATCGGGAAAAAAAAAGAGTGTAGAGGACACCCTACCTAGTATCTCACAAGCCTCTCTGAGCCCCCTAGTGATTTGGTCCTCTTCGACCGTGTCCCTCATTGGGATCTTCACATACCGCTCGAAATTCCTGCTCAGATTGAGCGCATGATCGTCATTACACTCTGCTGCAATATTCAATATCCTCTTTATCCCCAGCGACTTGAGTTCCTGAACGTGTTCTGGTAGGGTTAGCTCAGGACCGAGATACAAGAAGTTTGGAAGGATCATCGACACGGTGAACGTGGGGAACTCGGATTCAGTCGTGGCTGTCTGGAGGTCATCTGGGCGGGCTGTGCTTGGTGATGGTGAAGGACGAGGTATACCCTGTGGAGTGTCTGGTGTGCGGGGTGGTGTTGGACGGGCGAATCTGGGAGATGGGGGTGGGAGGAATTCGGCAGGGGAAGTGGTCCAGCGGGGAGATGTTACAGGGGGCGTGTGATTCGAATGAAGGAGATTAAGGTGGGAAGGGGACTGTGGAGGAAGATAGAGCGTGTGTCCGTTGGGGCTCCCTGAGAGCCCTGAGAATTGGGAAGGGGTGATGGGGAGAGTGGCCGAGCGTGTGGGGGCAGTGCGGATCTGGAGACGGGGAAGGGAAAGTTGTTGTTCACCGCCACCGTTTGTGATTATGCGGGTGAGATTTGGCGCGCTGGGACGACGAGGGGGAGCGGGTCGACGGAATGAGAGATGTGCTGGTGGAGGGGAAGCGTTAGTGTCATTTAGATGATCTGAAGTTGTAGTAGGCATGACTGGCGATGGTGACGGTATGGGCTGATCGATTTCGAAACAAGTTTGGGTTTGGGGAGAGGTGTTAAGGTGGAAGAGGCCCCTGATTTTTGCGTTCCTGAACGGCTGTCCGTCGTCAGGATCTGGAGGATGAAGCGTCTGTGTTACGAGGTAATTCCGAAGGATGGGATGGGATTGTGCAGCTGCTATGCCGCCGCGCAAGTAATGCACGCGATCCTTGCCAAGGAGAGATGATATGACGGGGAGGAGGGCCCAAGCTGTGACTTGGAGGTTGCCAATTTCGGAGTCGTCTGTTTCCTCACCGTGAACAATAACGACATCACCATTCCAGGAGGGAGAGGATGGGAGGGAGTCCCAGCGATGCTTGTCCTGGTCTGAGGTGATGAACTGGCGGAGGGCGGCGAGAGACTGGAAGCCGCTACCTGGTTTGCGACATCGCTTGAGAATAAGGGACGGGATGGCGATGTTGACGCTGTCTGAAAGGTGAGAGGCAGTGTAGGCGGCGAGGGGACGCGTGTCGACGACGATGGGGCGCTTGGGCGCGCTGAGACGGTCGGAGAAGACGTCGGGGGGCCAGGCAGAGGGGGGGAGTGCGCGTGCGGGAGGGACAGGGACGGACGGGGCTTGGACTGGGGTGTGGTAGACGGGAGACGGAGAGAGCGGGGAGCGGGAGGGAGAGGACTGCTTTGGAAGTGCAGAGAAGGAGCGTATGGGACGGAGACGGAGGTTGTCCCGCACACTGGCGCGTAACTTGGCGAGGTCGGCGAGTGCGCGCGCGAGATCGTCTGGCTCGGTGCCATCGACGGGGATTGCAAAGTCGTCGTCGTTGTCGTTGTCGTTGTCGTTGTCGTTGTCGTCGTCGTCGTCGCCGTCGATGGCGATGGCGAGGCGCGTGTCTTGCATGATGTTGGTGGTATAAGTGGAATAAGTCTGGGGGGGTTAATTGGGGGGTCGTTTCGAAAATTGAAACTCCACCCTGGAATATGAGCGAGTTGGCGCGTTGAAACGAGCACCGACCATGTCCTCGTACAAATCCTCCGCGTTCCGATCCCAGCCTCACCAGCCAGACAAGCCAGCCAGCGACTCGTTTAAATACCGTTCACAAGTTCATCATCTACAGGAATGCTTTCCAGACTACTCCGTAGAGGGCACGTTCCTCCCTCCTCCGAAACGTCGCCCTTCCACTCATCTTGCTCTCACAGACCTCCAGTCCCTCCTTCTCGAGGTCGCTGGTGACGTGCACCTCGCTGCCCAGAGAATTAGCGAAGGTCTTGCCCGACTTGCTTTCGTTATCTGCCCACTCAACCACATGCTATCACAGGTCATGCAGAACAATGGGGCTCCGTGAAAAGCAAAAAAGACAAAAAACCACCCACAACATCCCACCCGAGTCCAAAGGACCATCCAACCCCGCGTGATCGCACCGACTCACGTGGTGGCCGTGGTGGTCGCGGTGGTCGTGGTGGTCCAACCAGGGGTGGCCGTGGTCGCGGCTCAGCACGCCCTGGGTATGGGGCCAACGGCCATGCCTCACGTACCTCACATCCCAGCAAAACCTCCTCTCCTGCCCCGGATTTCACGGACAAACAGCCCGTCGAGGACTTTTTCGACCCAGTCCAACCCGACAAATTTGACTCGTCAAATGGCGTCCCTGCAGCACCTCACGACTCTCCTTCCGATCCGAATTACGCTGCAGAGATTCCGGCGTCAGACACCGCTCTCCCTCCCCAGTCATTGTCTACGCCCTCTTCATGGGGTGTCAGCCCTTGGGGCGCACAAGACCACTCTGTCCCTGCTCATACTATGTCAGCCCAACCCATATCGGTTGCACCAAGACCAACAAAGGTGCCAGCAACGTCGAAACTATCTTGGGCTCAAATTGCACGGTCTGAAGTCACCTTTCTTCTCTATCTGCGTCCCCCTCATTCATCTTTCACAGACCCCCAGAAAAACTTGCCGTGCCACCACCACCTCCAGTAGCTCCTCGCGTTCCTCCACCTCCGGTACCCGAACTAGTTGAACCCGCCCCCTCTCCGCTCGCCAATGGCGATTCAGACCCAATAGGTGACGGTTGGGAGGATCCAATAACTGTACAACCTCCCACTTGGGATGACGAGCCACAGGTCAAACCTCCTCCAGAAGATGCTTGGTCCTCCCCAGTGCAGACTGAGTCAGACTTCCAGGACGAAACTCCCACTCCTCTGTCCCAAGAGGAACTTGTACCTGAGATCTCTGCACCCATGCCTTCCGAACTAGTTCCAGCCCCCCAACAACCAGCAGAGGAGTCAGTTGTTGCCCCAGTACCATCAAAGTCCCCGGTGTCTGTACCTTTACGGTCCTCTGCTGCATCGCACCGGAGTGCAAACAAGTACAAGGCAACCGATCAGGCTGTCGTCATGCCCACCTCAGGTTTCAACCCTGGACTGGAAAAGGTTGGCATGCAATTTGGTAGTTTGAGCCTTGCTGGCGATGTGATCGAGCCATCTCCGTGAGTCATCAACGACCTTGATTCATGTTTTGGCTGATGTGTATCGACAGGACTGAACCGGTGTCAGCTTCAGAATCAGCTGTAACCAAGGCAAAGCAGTCGCCTCAACAGCCCATTCAGCTATTGTCTCAGGCACAGGCGCCCGGTCAAGAGTCACCCGTAACTGCCTCCCCAGCCCAGTCAACTATCGCACCGTTGCAAGTCCCGCCACAACAGCAGGCCGCACCCCCTGCACCTGTACCGGCCCCGGCCCCAGCTCCAGCTTCTGCCCCCATTCCCCAATCTCAACCTTCTCTCACATCCGCCATCTCTCACCCCTCGATTTCAACGTCTGTCAGCCAGCCGATCATTTCGAGCTCACCTGCCTTTTCGCAGCAACAACCTCAGGCCTCTATCCATCCGTCCCTCTCCCAGCACCAGCAGCAAGCGCCACTGACGCAGCACCAAGTACAGACACACCAATATACCCATCATGGTCTTCCCACTCACCTCGATGCCACCCAGAATCCCGTCCAGCAATCTCAACACGCAGCCCAACCCTCGCAGCCCCAACCCTCCGCCGCTCATTCAGCATACTTCCGACAAGCAGAAGCACCTTACTTCCATACCCCCACACCACCCGCCGGACAGGGTCAGGATTACAACATCTTTGGTCAGATAGGCCAACAACATCAGGCATCACATTTGGGTGGGTTCGCTAGCAATGACTATGGGTATGGTGACAGTCAGAGGGTATGTATTCCTATATGTTGTCCAAGTGCGTATCTAAGATGATATCAGGGCTTCTATGACTCGTACGCTCAATCGCCCGCCTTTGGAGGGAGTCGTAATATCCTCGGCCATGATGATGTCAAAGGTCTTCCTGCCTCCCAGCACCCAGGAAACGCCGTCCTGCCACCCTCGAGCGCCCAATCTTCACAACTACCTCCCCAGGGTGGCGCACAACCGCAACCATCTGGCAACCAAGGCCCTCAGCAAAGCTACCCCCCTCCCGTCCCCTACTACTACCCTTACCCGCAAAATCAGTACTACGGTACCCCGTACAATGCAGGCTACAGTGTTCCCCAGCAGTTCGTCAAGTATCCCACAATGTTCCAACCTGGTCCTCCTGCGCAGGGTGCTGCACCCTCTCCAGGAGGCAAGCAAGGTCCTGGTTCAGTGCAGTCCCAGTCCGACCACTATGGTCGTGGGCTTTATGGTCAACAACACCAGCTACCAACCTCGGCCTACGATGACCTTGGATATCAGCACCACGCACCGCAACACAACCACGCGCCAGCAGTGAACAACCTCACTTCAAGCGAGTACAGCAAGCACCCACAGCTGTACGGTGGACAAGCTATCCAAAGTTTTATGGGTCTCGGTCAAGGTACTGCCGCCGCGTCGGGCCCCTCGCTCGCCCAACGCGGGAGTGGTACGTCCCCTGAGACGGCATACAAACCTTACTCTCAAAACGTCAAAGACGGAACTGCGGGCGTTGGTGTCGGCCAAGGTGTCGGCCAACCCCAGTCAGGGCGCGGTGTCCAGCAGCAAGGTGGTTTCTACGGGGGTAACCGCTTCGGTTCGAGCGCTGGCGCAGGCGGACCTCAGGGACAACAGGGACAACAAGCCACGCAAGGTCCACAAGGCCATGTAGGGTATCCGCAGGGCAACTCGGACGCCAACTTTTACCAGTATCAGCCACGGCAACAACAAGGCTACTGGCAGTAATTAAAGTAAATTTTAGTTGACTGTTTTAAAGTGACATTGTTCTGTTTGCGTGTTTGATCGTCTTTTAGGCTTTATTGTCTCTTGTGCCGTACTTTCTCTTCCTATTCATAACTCCTCTCATCCTCATCCTGTCTCTTTTTGCTTCTCTTGCTCCAGCTGTTTGATATCATAGCTGTTACAGTCCCAGAAGCAGTGTGCATTGCAATGTACTCCTTAGTGACATGTCTCTAACAAGCAGCTCTCCTTCATACCTTGCTTGATTGCCCAGCGGGGTAGCATACGGCATGCACTTTCCCAGATCGCAAGACAGCAGCACGGAGAGATCAAGTTGGGGCACACATGGCATTAACAGAGGATCCATGTACAGAAAGAGTGCTAGCAAATACGACACGTTTTTAAACCCTGCCACCATAAGACGCGCATACGATGACCACGGCAACGGCACACAAAGGTCCCAAAAAACAAGCCGCATCGATAATCTCCATGGCTCGTATTTTACCGCAAGCGACTGTCAAAAGCCGTCCTCGTTGAGTGACAACGCCCAATATCCATTCAACAACCAAATTTTGGGAGATAACTCACCGCGCTTCACGCTCGCTCTCCAACAAGGCTAAAATATCCTGTTCCCGTACGGGACCTTTCACGTTCCGAATGATATTCCGCGTCGTGTCGTCCATGAACTCGACGCGGACTTGGGTGACGCCTCCTCGGGAGCCAGTGCGTCCGAGGACCTGTGTGGAGAGGGGGGGTAATCGAGTCAGTGTCAGTGTCAGTAGGAGGGGGGACGGTATCGATCGCATCAGGCGATGATGGGTCGAGAGGAACAATAAAGACCTTGATCACTTTGGCAAGTTTGACGGGTGGTGCTTTTGATGAATCCTGCAAGATACATCAGAGTGCGTGCGTGCGTAGAGAGGGATTGTGGACGTACCATGTCGATGAAGTGGACTCTGTTGTGAGGGGGACGAGACTCTGGTTCGTGTGGATGTATGGCTTGCAAAATAAGATTAAGGTTTAAAATCGAGACAAACCTCCGCCGGCTGAAGCCGACTTGAATTGGTAACTTGAAGTTATAGCAATTCGAAGAGCACAAGTATCATCATCGAAACCGCTCTCAGGAGGACGAGGATAGTCACTGGTACCTGGGCCGCTTGTTGCAAGATGCAACACAATGTCTCCATTGGATGTCTTCGTCAGGACACTCGCACCTTGTGTAACAAGATATCACGCAACGGGGACATTGCTTCGTTCAGCAGTAATATGAAGAGGCGTTTCTCCGCGAAAGTTGGTTTTAGAGGGATCACAGCCATAGCCAACGAGGAGTTTCACAACCCCCAGAACACCATTGTCACAGTGAAAGCACCGCAGAGCACAGAGTCTCCGTTGCTAGCGTGTGCAAGAGCATCGAGTGCCATTGACTCCGTTCTCGACCAAGAAGTGTTCTAATGCGAAAAGCGAGCATCCGATGTAACAAACAGGTCAGGAGGGGCAGGAGCGCTGAGGGAGACGAAGTACTGTTCAGATCGCTGTCGAAAGAGATCACCTTGGGACAGCGATCTGAAATGCCACGAGCCAAATCAACGCTCGATGTGCCAGCCGTCCTGCCCGAGTCTCCATATCAATTGCAAGAAGGATTCTCTTGATCAGTGCCCGCTTCATCCCAACCGGTCTGGGGAACTTTGGTACATACATACCGTGTGTAACATTAGTAACACCAACTCGGGACGTTGTCAGTGGGTTTCTAGAATGACGATCAAACGAGGGGTATAATCTTCGAATTCCACTGCTCTGAAAGGGAGTAAAGAAACACAACAATATCCAACGCCATTAACTCGTACGGTGATACATCTAGCCATAAATATACAGAATGAAAAAGACGAGAAACAAACGGACAGCATATACAAAAACATGAACAGAACCAAGCCTAGCTTAGATCTTTCTCGGAGTCGCAACATCATAATCCTGAATCAGGGATATACGTTACGCTCATGAACCATCCCGAGGGGGATATTAACCAGGAAGTCATTCTTCGACCGTCACAGTTCGTCGGGGCGTGCCTCCTCTCTGACGTGCACGAGACTCTGCAAACGCGCTCGGCGCGATAAAGATAGCTTCTGCAAAGGCGAAAGCAACGCCAACAGCAGCGTTGAGGATCCGCCATTGAGGTCCAACGACATCTATGCCTTTAATCGTAGCGTCGAGAGCTTTGTACGGGTACGCGTACTGAGCAGCCAGACGTGAGATGGATGCTGTGAGAGGGTCAAGAGGAAGTACGCGGGGGACGCGTGCAGAAGTGGCATTCGCAGGGTGGAATGAAATGAGAGAGCCGAGAAGAGCAGGGATAATCAGAGTAGGTATTGACCAATGGAGAAGAACACTCCAAAACACGAAGGACTGGAAAGTGGCCAGGGGGGGATAAGGAACGGTGAGCTGCCAATCGCCAGTGTCAACGATTCGCGGAATATGAATCTGACAAAACATCAACTACTGAAATGGGAACAGAGGATGGTATTCATACCTGCAAAAAGTTCCACGGAATGACTTGGTACAATACGAAAAGTAGCTCAAACAATGCGGTCATGAGCGAGATATGGAAAGAATTCGATAGGGCCTAGCGAGCGCATGGTTTAGTGGTGTCAAAATATGATCAAAATCGACATACAGATCTGGAAGCCAGCAAATATACGCGAGCATGCTGCTTCGCACCTGCCTGCAGCGTTTTGAAGGTGGTGTCAGCAAGCTCAAAAGATGGTTTCGGAATGTTGCGGAGTATACTGCGTGGGGTGGATGTGAACAAGACACTGCGCTCCATTAGTGGGGTAACCACGAGAGGTGCACTGGGAGTCTCCTCCTCAGGAGAGGAGATGGGTACGTTCTTGAGCATCATAGACACTTCCCGAGCGTCTGGTACGGGTGTGCAGACGGGGGGAAGGGTTCGACGTGTAGAGCGAGTGGGAGATGGACTAGCTGGCTTCGTGTCTGATATCTCCTCTGGCGGTTCCGAGGCAGGGGATGCAGCAGAGTGTCTGATGGGGGATGAGCGAGATAAATGCAGAGAAAGAGAGACGGACTCATGGCTGGGTGGCTGTACCCCCTTCTTGCGTTTGAAGAGGCCCGAGAAGACGGGGTCATACTCGAGCGAGGCCCGATTGTCCTCGAGTTGTTTTCGGATTCGCTGTTGGAGTTCCTCCCTCGTTCCAGCATCGCTGATCCGGAGGGCCGAAGCCAACTCCCTGAGCTCGCCTTTCTTTTTGGTGTGGAGTGTGCCAGAAAACTGGGATGTTGTCATCGCGAACGTGCTGTGGACAACGATGATAATGGTGGTTTGGAGTGAAGTGAGTGTGTCAATATATGACCTCAATCAACATCAACAAAATCGCGTAGACACGTAACACGTGACACGTTCTCCACACAAACCCCGTGCACCCGCTCCTGGGGTCCACATACGATTGCATGATGCATGATGACTCTTCTTTCCCTAACCACTACGTTCCTTTCTTCCTTCTGGTAGGATTATATCCACGCCCAACCAGCATGCGCTTGATCTTTTGCCTTCCATCCTTGTGCTTGCTGGTCAAGGTCAGTTTTTCGCCCCTGACATGGCCATGGGATCTGCCTCTTAATGATTGCGTTGACTATCGACGGCGGCGGCACCCTTGGCAACGTGGCTGCGAGCGACTTTCTGACACGTATCTTCTAGCGGACGTGAGTGCCAAGTATCATTATCACCCACCAGTGCCAACACATGATCAGTGTAAGTATTCCCCTTTCGGGTCCATGTGGTGAGGTTATGCATAGACATCTGTAGAGCTGTGGCACCAATGAATAGTGTCTTTGCAATACAACGACCGTCACTGCAATCACCAGTTGTCAACAGTGCATGTTCACTGATGATCTCGTTGGCAAATTCGCCGCAAGCACAGATCCACGGGCCGGTTCAGCTACTGTACTCAAAGGTAAGCTCGTAATCGCTGCCACTAGTCTTTCTTTCATTCGTGCTCGCGCACCGTGAAATTTGGGTATGTTCGGACATCAATGTCACCGTCCCGAAGTCTCAAGTTGTCACTCTGACGACTGGCTGGGATGGCTCCTTTGAAGTTGAGCTGAGCACGGGGGGAACAGTGTTGACGGTTGCCGCTGCCACCTTTTTGGAGGAGGTGCTTTTGTCCAACGTTGTAGACACAGTAAGATCCTAATTTTGTCCCCTAAGTATGTTGTAAAACGTGGCTGTGTTACCTAAATTATCTTTGCTGCCCCCGCTTTGCGTCCGAGGACGGCTCTCTTGACTTGTACATTCTATGCATAATGCTTGCCGTCACCTCGCATAGGGCACGTCCCCTAGCAAGTGCTATGCACCGGAACTCGACCTTCATTGGCATTCGAAACTACTTCAGGAGCCTATCCAGACAAGCCAAACCTACGGTGTATGACTCGCGTCCTCGTCCACATTGTGCTCAAGGTCTCTCTTCTTCCGCCACTAGTTGTGCTGCTGCCGTGCGCCCCAAGTCATCCCAATACGAACTCCCGACGGACGTTTACTTTTCTGAAAACTCTCCTCTTGCCCCTTCCACTCGCTTTGACTGGCGACTGCGAGCTACGTCGCGCTGTCACCCCAGGCACGATTCGCTAGGGAAGCGGGACGGCGTTCAGGCGTACATGAAACGCGTCATTCCTTCATGTATAGAAGTTCAACCAAGCGAGCCACTATACGAGGAAATTCAGGCTTATCGTGATCAGTGCGTCCGTTTCTTTATAGATAAACACTGCTTGGTGCCATCGAACTCTCACAGTTTTTTACCTTTATTAAACGCCGAACAAGCGGAGGACGAATCAGTCCTTCGCGATCGTCTGTCAAGTTGGTCTCTGTCTCGCTTACGCGAGGCAGGGTACACCGTCACAGATCTCTACGCGTTTTGGATAGAGGCACCGCAAATTCGGAATCCAATTGCTTGTTTTTCTTTGGGTCCGGGCATAATTTTGCCAGAGCACAGATTCGGGTAAATGCGCGGTCTCACACAATCCAAGAGTTATACTTATTTTCATCTACATCAGAAATGGGACTCAGGTCCTATTGTCACGCGTTGACCCCCTACAAGAGGTACCTCTGCGTGGCACCGTATTGGCGAGCAATGCCACCCAACTTCGCATCGTATTTGACCAGCAATTTGATGTCGAGGACGGTCAATGGCGCCTCGATGTCGGGCGGTCCAACATCGTTTTTGAACGAATGCGCTCTGCGATTTCGCACTTCAATCATGATCCAGTAGTACTAGATGCCAGTCGGTCACCTGACAGGCAGTTCGTTATACAAGGTACCCACCTTCGTCACGTACTTCTCCGTTCGTTCTCTCCAGCGTCTACCTCTCTGCATCAGCCCTTGCAAGCGCCGGATGAAGTTGAATATGTATCGCGTGGGACATTGGAACACCAAAGTCGAGACGGGCATGAACACGGTGGCGCATTCAAGGATGATATGAGGATCCAGAGCTGGGCGCGGCGATACGCACACTCAGACCCTATCCGGATGGACGGTGACCCCGTACTGGACGGTTTGAATGAGACCCAGATTCAAGCTGTAGCAACGATGATTGGGGAACGTATTTCCCTCGTTCAAGGTGTAAGTTCATCGTCGCGAAATTTTCAATGAGACCTGATTTCTTGTCTGTAGCCTCCGGGGACAGGAAAGACGAAGACTATCGTCGAGGCTGTCAAGGTACTCAAGGTTGGCCGCACTCACTATCCGCCTTGACATGTTGGTGATTTCGAAAAATATGTTAGGCTCACTTTGAAGTTCATCACCCGATACTTGTGTGCGCATATACCAACGCGGCGGTGGATAACCTTGTGGAAGGTTTTGCAGGAGCTCACTTGAAGCCTCTCCGCGTGGGCTTCCGGGGTAAGATAAGAGATAGTCTCACCAAGCACACTCTCGACTACAAGCTTGACCAACATCCCCTCAAGTCCAAGGTAGATAAGGTTCTCGGAGAGAAAGGCGTAATAGAGAAAAAGCGATTGGATTTGACTAAGAGAATAGAAGCTATACAGAGAGCCCCAACAACTCGTGCTGCAGGGCGTCTCGACCAGATGCGATCGGCCTTGCTCGCGCAAGAGCGCCAGTCGATGGCTATATCCGCGAGGTTGTACGCCATCCATCAGGAAATGCTGCGGGACATCACCGCAGATGCTGATGTGGTACGTGATCGTTTTCCAGTTCTTTTTTGTGTTCTCATCCTCTGACAGATTTGTACGACTTGCATCACCTCTGCCAGCGTTGCACTTAACGTACTTGACTTTCCTGTGGTTTTCTTGGACGAAGCATCCATGTCAACGGAGCCAGCATCTCTCATACCGTTAATGAAAGGAGTACGTGTTCCACCTTGGATCTCTTCGCCAATTTCCGATGTAAGAGCGCTGTAGGCACAACACGTTGCACTCATCGGAGATCACAAGCAACTTCCGCCTGTCATCGCAAGCCGCGAAGCGCAATTGAAGGGCCTTGGAACCAGTCTTTTTGAGAGGCTGACAGAGGAAGGAGGTAGGTATTACTTTTTTCAAGTTAACGGTTTACTCACATTAGTAATTGTGACACAGTGGTGCCGTCAATTATGCTGGACGTTCAATACCGAATGCACCCGTCCATATCGCAGTTCCCGTCGCTTGAATTTTACAACCTTTCGCTGCGAGATGGGACTGTCGATGCTCTCGGTAACATATCCCCGAATCTGCTTCCTCCACTTTCGAGTCACCTACCAGTGGATGAGTTGACCGGTTATCAGATGCCTGTTGTCTTCCTGGATCACGGGGGATCTGAGACTGCCAAAGATCGTAGTAGGGTCAACTGGAACGAGGCGCAGATCGTTTGCAGTGTTGTTGAGGACCTGCTGCTAAAAAACGAGGTTCGTTTTTACCCGCAATTATCCCCAGATGGAGCGCGCTGATCGGTGTTTGGTGAAGTACCTTCGTGGAGAAGACGTTGGCATCATCGCCCCTTACGTCGCTCAGGTTTCGTTGTTGACGCGCCTCCTTAACTCCGACGAGAAGTATCGCAAACGCTTCTCAACCACGCTGGGTGACCATCGGAAACTACAACTTCACAACATCGATATCAAGACTGTCGATGGGTTTGAAGGTCGGGAGAAGGAAGTGATCATCTTTTCCACTGTGCGCAACAACCCGTCGGGCCAGATTGGATTTCTCGCTGACAGGCGAAGACTCAACGTTGGGCTCACACGCGCCAAACGGGGGCTTTTCATTATCGGGAGCATCAGCACACTCAAAGAAAGTAAGGTGACGAAGGGTCGGAGTGGCAAGGCTGACTTTGTGCCCACTCCCTGCGGTGGAAGGGGAAGCGAAGCATGGAAGAGGTATACACAGTATCTGGTTGAGCAGCGGATGGTCCTTCAACTCACTGGGGACCGACTGCATAAAGCCTTGTATGGAAACATGCGCGTCCCGCTGGGGGTATACGACATACCTTACTTACATTGAATAATTGATGAGTCTACACTTGTACACGATGCCCGCTCTCCGGCGGGTGTAAGTAAAGGCAATTACACAAGTACCCGCACCCAGTCACCCGAACTCCCCTGAACGCTCAGCAACCCTGCTCGTGGAAGGATCAAGAAAAACGGCAACGTAAACGATTGTTCCAGGCTGTCGTCTCGGGAAATGCCACACCCTTGTGCCGTCGGCGAACTTGGCTTGGCGCACTAGTAGAGTCGTTGGCATGCCGCTTCTCAGTAGTCTTGCAAGCCCACATTCTTGCTACCGACTCACGCCCTTCACCCTTGACGTTGATGACATCGTCTGACCAGGCCGGCAACCATACTAGCCGCATCCGACTGGATAGCATCCGGCACTGAGCGCTACACTCATCTGGCTCATTCAAATTGCAAGAACAAGAGCACGCCACCGTTTCAGAGGCTCCAACCCCGCTGTCTTTGTACTGTATCAGCGGGACTGTCTGCCCGGGGCTATGCACAGAAAGGCGTCGGCAAGCTGGCAGAAAAAAAAACCATTCGACATGTCTCATGAATGTCATACTGTACGGGAACGGCCATGCCATGTACCGATTGGGATTGGGCGAAAAAGATAGACTTGGCTCGAGGACGATCGGGTTGAGAAAAAAAAAAAAAAAAGTGCATCTCGAGCAAGATTCGGCCTTGGTTGTAAATGACGATAATAAAGAGTCACGGGTCTCGCTCGAGTCGAGCTGCCATCCTCCGATTTGCACGCGTCGTCACAACATTAGACGTCTAGACCTTGATCCGGGTGTCAAAAAGACGTCGACCCTGAATAATGTACCAAGTTGGCGGGACCAAGGCGGATCCAGCCAATTTACTCCAAGGCTGTACTTGACTTGCTGGATCGAATTGGGGGGCGCACTTATTACGCCGTTTGCGTTGTCCTCGGGGATCGTTGCCGGCTGGTGAAGAAGAAGATCCTCCCAGTCCCGACTCTTCGATGGACGCTTGAAATATCTATCGCATATTTATCAGACGGAGGTCTTCCATCCTGTCTTTTATGACACCAACTTCTTTTCCGGATGTTCAAACACTGCGCAGTGCACTTATGGGGAAAAGCAGGGCTCGATAAGTTCACAGTGGTAGAGGTATCTATGGCACACGTTCAGGAATGGTGTTCGTGTCGAGGATGTGACCCTGCGTGTGGAGGACTCACAAGGCCAGTCCGTACGTACGGCGATTCAGCACGTGGCACCATCCCTGGGGTGGTTTCGCTTGCCGAGATGACGCGTGAATTTGCTTTGACACCGGGCGTTGCTTTTTCCTGTGTGAATAACGAGAGGCATTACCGTCACGCTTCCGCCCACCAGCGCTCAAAAGCACCCAGTCATGCAATCTCGGTCCCCCCCACAGCTGATCGCCTTCTCTCATCCATCACTCGCTGTCCTTCGTCCTCTTCATTTACCAGAAACCGGCATTCCCAATCTCGGATAGGTCTTCTTCCTCTTCAAAAGAATCAGCCCTATCCTTGGACTGCAAATCTCCACGTCCGAGCCCGTTGAAGTTCTGCAACTCTATTGCCTGACGACCAACAAATGTCGCCTTCCTTAGCCTCGTCAGATAGCCACGGTGGACGCTCAAATACCTCCTCTCCGTCAGACCCTCAACGACCCAACCATACTTGCGACGCTCTCCCGATGATCACTTCCCACTTTGACTTTCCCGTCGCGGCCAGTGGTCGGGACAGTCTGTCGTTCCGCGACTCAGTTCCTCAGCTTCTCGCGCCTTGGTCCAAGTTAGCGTCCCCTTTAGCCCGATCTGCATCATCTGAGCATCTGCGCGGTCTGACCGCGTCTCTCGCCGGTGGTTGTACGACGCCTTCCGGATCGTTTGCCAGCAATCTTGCTGTTCCTGCACCATTATATGGCCGTGCCGGAACGCCCTTGCATTTGACACCGTCTAACAGTCAGAATGATCTTGGCACGCTCGATGGGCTCTGCGCAGCCTTTCTTTTGACGCGTTCGCGCGCCGTCAAGGTAAGTTACCTGGCATGAATTGATGCCAAGCTCATGGTGACACGTCAAGGTCCGCAAGCATCCGGGTGCGACTTTCCTTTCTCTTCGCTCCATTTTCGAATTTCTGGACGACACCGTGGGTCCTTTTTTACCATGTTGAGTTCACATGCTGATAGACTCCGAGAATCAGGCTGACAATGCAAGCGTGGGACCCTCCTTGTCCATGTGGCGATTGAAGGACCTCTCTGCCCCCGATGACGCTTGGGTAGTGTTCAAGTCGCATCACGATGTGAGTCGTATGTCTTGGCGGAAGCTCGGTGGCCACGGCGATCGCCGACTGGCACGTGTAGCATCTTTTGTTGGTCTTGCCACAATTGAAAAAGGGGTGGCGAAGTCAGGCACCCCGTACTGGTCGTAGAACCGATCTCTTTCTCTCTTCCCGTCGCTGTTTCGCCTCGGCGATCTCCCTTTCAAGTGTTACAACGTACTAACAATGGGCGACAGGCTTATATATTTCTCTCGCTTTCCCTCCCGTCTTTCACCATATTTCCTGCTCTCGAGATCGACCTGGAACCTTTTGAGAAACTCAGTCGGTTTGACGTGTTCTCCAGGGTAGGCTTGTCACTTTCTCCGCGTTTCATATATATAATCGAACACCGCGTTGGTTATAGTTCCCTTCTCTCCCTGTCATCCAACCCGAGAGCAAGTCTCACCGGCTTCGGATGTCGATATCCACGCCAGATTTTCATAGCCGCCTTCACGTCGGACAACACACTGCGTTTGCACCCGTCGCTCAAACCGAAAAGTTTGTCATTTCCAGCAATCCCCCAAATCCGAGAACAACCTTCAGAGTAGGTGACTGGATGTGAGTATCTTGCCGCAATTTGATGATATTTCATAGGGGTCTTGATCGACCCCAAATCTGCGATACCCTTTTTGTCACATGTGCTGACTATATTTATTTTCACAGATGCAATTCTGTCACCTGTGCCGCGCACAACTTTGGGTGAGTGATTATTCATCGATCGTCTCCTTTTGCCTTCCGCCGGATTGGCGGTCACGGAGCCGTGATTCGTACCGGTCACGGTATTATCCCGATTGACACACTGTCCTCTCCTATTTTCACTGTCTTCTTTTTGTTTCCTCCGAACCGTTGTGTTCACCTTCTCGCTTGCTACAAGTTATGGTTCTGACCGATTCCTTTCCTTGCATGGTCTTGCACAGGCGCAACTTGGCTTGCAGAGGTTGTGGTTGTCCGCGTTCAGAAAATCAAGCTTCGTCGATGAATCGTCAAATTCTCGGCATGCCGTCTACCCGTCTTCCCACTTCTCCGCGTTTCGCTAGCACCCCGGGTACTGCGTTCTATACAGGCCCGAATTCGATACCAAACTCCTCCTCTTATCCTGCTATTCACCAAGGTGCACGGTCTCCGCTGGCAGCTCAGCCTATCGCCAATTCTAAACCTGCGTCACCATCTCATCCCCTCCTAACTCCCTCTGGGCGTTCCTTCTCGGTAGGAGGCAAGGTACAGAATATATCCAGTGACCCCACCATGCCATGCATCATGTATTGGCCTGATAATGAGCCGCTCCCCGAGCGAGGCCAGATCCGCCCTACCAACCTCGTTGGAGTTCAGGTAAGACAATTTGGAGTACTTGGGGATTTCCCAGTGGCTGATTTCAAGTTGCAGCAACCACCCATCCTGAACACAGGAAATCGCGGACCAATTGAGCATCAACCTGGCGATTGGATTTGTCAGAAGTGCAACTATCTGAACTGGAGACGGCGTAAGGTTTGCCAGACTTGCTACCCATGTGAGCTTCTTCTCCTGTGTTACCTGTCTGCTGTTCTCAACGACGAACTTCTCAGACGCCGAGGGTAACGGTGATTCTATCTCGGCTGCTGTGCAGTCCGAGCGAATTAACCTATTGACATCCCTTCTCGCTCAAGACCAGCTGCCATTGAGGACCACTCCTTCCACCCTCGAGGCTCCCCGCCGAAACACACAGGTGCAACACCAACGTCCACCGGAGGCCGTTACGCCATTGTCGCTCAGCCGTTCACAGGTTGACCTTCGTACCGCCACGCAGTATCCTGACCCCCAGTTTATATACGAGACCTCGGGGCCTCATCGACGAGCGATGCATGCGTTCCCAGGCATGAAGGAGTTGGAGGATGCACTCTCTATTAACGCTCCAGTTCCACTCCTGCCATCCTTTTTGCAAGATATCGTCCAGTCGCCCACCCTATCCCCCACATCGACATCTTCCGCAGACTTGTCCATCGAGGAGTACGAGGATGCTGCCCCCTCCCCTCGTGCTGGTCGTGAGCAGGTAGTCGCCCGCGACGAGTCGGCTTACACCTTCTCGCTTGGCAATATTTGGAGGTTCAACGGTGAAGAGACAACGAATATTGCTGGCATTGCCTTGCCCCATCACGAGGACCTTGTTGGGAGCAGGAAGAGCAGTCAAGAGATTTTACGTCGCCAATCACCTTAACGTAAGTAAAACGCCTTTTGCATGGTGGGCAGCACTAATATCATGTCCTCACAGCGACGTGCGGTTGGGCCCTGTAATCTTTCCCTCTCAGACGCCGGACTTTCTTCGCGGAATATTTGAACTAGATTATTATTGTTATTCGCCGTCTCTGCACGCTCACTCACGGACTGTTTGGAGTTATTGGGGATCACAATGTTGTTCCTCTCTGTCTGTCAAGTATAGGATCTCTCGGGGTATACTGCATCTTCAAAGCATGTTTATCTTGCTCATTTATATTTTTTGGAACATATATATATTAGTGTACGTCTCCTAGTACTTCGTAAAATATTCGAGTCACTGTCTAGGTCACCAAGGTGTTGCTAAATAGGATGATATCATGTTTACCAAGCCTGCTCCGTAAAACTTGCACGTAAGTTGGGCATGACGCGTGACGGTCCACGGTGCTGAAGCGCTGACTGGTGTATCTTTACGGTCTCCACCATGGATTCCAACTCGATCGTCATTCGAGTTCACGCCGATGCACCCTCCGCCGCCGTCAAATTACTATCCCACCGAACATCACGCGCTTCAGAACCACAAGTCGAGGAGTCTGCTCTACTTCGTTCCATCAGGAGTGCTTTGAGAGGTTCTGCGTCCAACTCAATCAACGCTGTCTATGCACCATTGTACGACGACAGATGCGACGCATGGGCGGAGCAAGAGCTGGCATGGAATGATCGCTGCGTGGTTCTCAGTCACGGGGGTGTAATCCAAAGGAAATGGGATTTCTCCGATGAAGATCAGACTATACAACGCGCGTGTCTGGGGAGGTTTGCCTACAGTACTAACACCACAGGTCCCGTGCACGGCAGTGCGCATTACACCTCCAAGCCAAGCGAGCAGCAGGCAGACCCATCAGCCGAATCCGTCTTTGGTCCTTTCAAGACCACCCAGGAGGAGCGGCAGAAGAACAAACACGCTCAGGAGGAAGTTGCAGCGGTGTTCGTGTTTCTACGCAGCATTGGCAAGGTCTACCTGATCAATGGAACCGACTACACGTTCTCCCTACCCTTCCTCGTTCGCAACGCCTGGCCCCTCCATCCTCATGGTGTCATGATACAACGCCACCTCGATCCTATGGAGATTGACGATTCTCGTGCCACTGGCGACGCGCCTCTTCCTACCACGTTCACCATCACAAATCCCTTCTCAGAGCCAGCTGCTGTCGGTATCACTGCCGGTATAGTGGGTGGTTTCCCTGGTCGTCCTGCTTGCCTTTCCGACGAAGAAGAGAATTACTCTCGACCCCTGGTTGTCATTCCTGCCGTCGAAGAGGTTGTCTGGGTGTCTCGGAAACCATTTGCCATCGATGACATTCTTATAACGTTCAACTCTGAACGACAAGAGTTGTCCATCTGGCGCTACGTTTACCAACCTTGTCGTCGCACCTCACCGTCTCGCTTTGACCTCAGTTTCAATCTGGACCGTATGGCTCTCGGGAGCGACGGCGAGGGAGGGGCGATGACTACGGCTGCAGAACATGGCAGGATGAAGGCCTCGTTTTGGGCGCAGAGGTTGATAACGCACCCATATCCCGGCGTGTCGTAAGTTTTATGCATCCTCGCGTGACTTGCTCGGACTATCATGCCACAACGTTAGACAGGGGTCATTATCTCAAATTTCCGCGGCGCTCTTTGACCAACGTTTTGATGGTGTCCGCGATCACACGTTGTTGGCGATCTGCATGTCCGGTGTTCCGACTGCCGTTTTCCTTCTTAGTGTGCAGGAGGCAAACAAGACGGTTGCATGCGAGTACTTGACAACCATCGACGCTGTCTCCGTGGTACCCATTGGTGGTACTCGCAAGGAGATATGGGATTTATTAGCTGTCAAATCAGATGGGTCGCTGACCATCTTCACTCATGGGTTGCAACAACTGCCTGTCGTATTGGGGATCGCCCAGGCGGGGAGTGTTGGCCATGCAGAAAAGGATGCACTCGTTCCAGTGACGGGTATAACATCAATAAAGTCGACATGCGTATCATCGGTCACATTGCTCTGTACCAGGGGCCAAGCGTATCGGGGCAAATTCGACATGCTCCCTCGCGATCCTCTCGTCAATCAAGCGCTGCAAGCTCTATCCCTTGTCGTCCCTACAAAAGACGCCTTCACCTTGCATCTAGAGTTTCTTCGAACATGGTCGCTCCGGAACTTTTGCACCTCTTCAAACCTAGAATTCCACGCGTTCTCTTATGCACTTACCAAGGTTCTGGATCTTGGGATGTCTTGTCCAGCTAACCGTTATGCGTCATTTTCGGTAGACTGGGAGCAGTTCTTTTCTCTAAGTGTCACCGTCCGGAATTTCCAGGATGATCCCGCGTTGCAGCACCTCTCTCTTCCCACTCATTTGAAAACTCGGCAATTCACTTTGGTAGCGACAAAACCCAGCCCTCTACTTGCACCCGTGCTATACGCGCTGCATATGCTTGCCGAGGATCTCCGACTTGTGGTTCATCGACATGATTCCCTCGTATTACTCGTGCCTTTGGTCTGCCAAATCGCCCACATAATAAGGCCAGAGTGGGCAGATTACTGGAAGCGCCTTTGTCCCAACGTCATGCCTGCGTGGCCTGCATCCTCTACCACGCGTACGTAGCGTGTCTGTCCACGGCCAGCCCAGGTTGATTTTTTCTACAGGAGTGGAGACGCTTGACGATCGAATACCAGTTTGGCCTCCAGATATGGCCGCAATACTGTATGGCAGGATTAGTAACCCTGACTGGAAATTTCCGGTATACGAGACCCCACGTCTAGCCGCCATGTTCGATATCCAACCTTCATACGCTTTTGGCAAAGTCGAACCATTAGGTTCTCTTCAACGTCTCACTACTGCATACCTCTGTCTTTCTGACGGCTCAACCGCATCTGCGCAAAAGCGAGCTGAGATGACCGTCGAAACTCTTGTGCGTATGTGGGGTACAGCAAAGAAGGGACAGTTGTTCTTGGACAGCCTGCCTCTGGGCATCGCTGCGCCACTGCGTGAAGCTATCCGAACTTGCCAACTTTCGCCTCCTTCCCACTGGCAGCCGGAGCATTACGAGCTCATTGACCGACGCGATCTAGCTTTCAGTGTCGCAATGGTTCAACCGGTGATCTCGCAACAGGGAATCTATCAGTCTGCTGAGACGTACATGGTATGGCTTCCATCTGCGGTCGTTGTCATGGACTAATCCTTTATCAGACCTCTCATCGTCGGACCAACATAAGTACTTTGGTCGAACAAGCGAAAGCCGCAAGCGCGGGCACAATCGATGCACTCTCTGGCGTAGAACTGGGTTTGAAATCGTTTGCGAGTATACGCTTTGGCCAGGATCGCCGATTAGAAGAAGTAGCACGAATGCTGTGCTCTTCGATGATTCCATCCGTCAGACTCATCGAGCGACCAGACTTGAAGTGAGTCACGGTACTTTCCCTTTTGAACAGAATGGTGAATCATCGTTGCAGCGAACACGACCAAGCGAAAGAGCAGCAACATCAAGTAGTGCGGATCGCAGAAAGGACATTGGCCTTGCCCTATGGCAGAGCAATGTTCACCTTTGGCTCAGTACTAACGGTCACTCGCGAGGCATACGTCATTCCCAAACTAGAGTATCAGATCAGGATCCAGCCATCCAACGTCATCATTGGACCTGAACCTGGCAAGATACCTCTCGAATGCACGAACTGGGGGGAATTCCACAACGGGGTCGCTGCGGGCTTACGCGTTGCGCCTTGGGCGCGGGGCGTGGAAAGTTCCTGGATTGCTTTCAACAAACCGTCGGAATTGACTCCAGAGCATGCGGGATTCTTGTACGGACTCGGGTTGACAGGCCACCTCAAGGAAATGCTTACCTGGCATACTTTCGGATATCTTACGCCGAAACATGATCTGACATCCATCGGCGTCCTCCTCGGTCTGTCAGCAGCAAACGTCGGGTCAGGAAACATGCACGTCACAAAATTGATAGCTGTTCATACCCCCGCGTTACTTCCGACACCGACAGTGGACCTCAACGTCTCCCTCATGACCCAAGCTGCTGGACTCGCGGGGGTTGGACTTCTCTATTTAGGCACGAAGGATCGCCGCATGGCCGAAGTTTGTCTCAACCAAATCAGTCGCAAGGATCTTGTGCAGCCTGATCTCAGTAACGAGCACAGAGAAGCATACACTTATTCTGCCGCTCTCGCTTTTGGGATGATCATGCTCGGAAAAGGGTCACCTATCCCGGCCGACGTCGTTTGTCTCCACCGACTGCGCGTGCTTATTCATGGCGAAATGAAGACCAACATCACAGGGGGGCGCCGTCCCACATTCGATGTCAACATCACGTCTCCAGCTGCGACCATGGCATTGGGTCTGATGTACATGAAGACAGAGCAAAAAGATGTTGCTGACATTCTTGAACTGCCGAGCACGGTCATTGAACTGAATCGCATTCAACCGAGTTTTTTGGTCATGCGCACGATCGCGAGGTCGTTGATCATGTGGAACTCAATTGGATCGACAGCGGACTGGTTGATGTCCCAAATTCCCGAGCCCATCATGACCACCATGCAGGATCACATCGCAAACAAGCAGCGAGCTGATGATGCCATCGAGTTGGCGTACTTCAACATCATCGCTGGCTACTGCTTTGCCGTTGGATTGAAATATGCTGGTACTGCTCGTCATGAGGCGTACATCATGTTGTCGAACTATTTTGACACATATAGTCGATTTGTTGCGACGAGCGGTACGTTTCTTGATTCAAGTCACAACAACAACGAATGACGGATCTCTAGGTCCTGCTTTCGACCATAAAATCAAGCGTTCGGCTATGCGAGAGGGGCTTAACCTCATCTCGATTGCACTATGCATGGTCATGGCAGGCACTGGGGAGATCTCGTGCTTGAGGCGACTCAGGTATGCGTTCGGGATGTATCACCAGGCTTTCAGATATGGCGTACATGTGGCGACACATCTATCGCTCGGTTTGCTGTTCCTCGGGGCTGGTCGCTTCACTCTGGGCACGTCTAATGCGGCCATCGCATGCATGGTCACTTCCTTTTTCCCGCGTTTCCACCACGTCTCCTCGGATAATAAGAGCTACCTCCAGGCGTTGCGGCATCTGTGGGTCCTTGCAGTAGAGCCTCGCTGCCTCATCGCGCGAGATGTCACGACGCGTGAGGCAGTCTACCTCCCCGTCAAGATCACGACGAGAGAGGGAAACGGGAAGGGCGTCACGCAGCTCATCTCTCCTACACTGATACCGGACTTTGAGAAGCTCGTGTCCGTCAGGATCGATACGCCTCGCTATTGGCCTTTCTTTGTGGACTTTGAGAATGTCCCCGAACACAAAATGAGTTTTTTGCGGAATCAGACTCTATACGTCAAACGTCGAACAGCGTTCCTCAGCTACACCGAGGATCCCAGAGGGAGCAGGAGTTTATTCGTTCGCTCTGGTTCTTCTGCTGGTGATGCCGCTATTCTTGATTTCCCGCAGTTGACGGACGCGAAAGCTCACCCCGCTAGTGACCTTACCCATTTCATCTCATCGTTTTCAAACGACACACTCTTCCTCGCATTTGCTGATTACTTCTCCCGCGACGATGGCGAGACACCCGAGGAGAGAACATTCCACGCATATTGCCACGCCGCACTACTAGACAGCATTCTGCAAGACAAGATGGAAACACTCCAGTCGCATCTTACGCTGTATCAGTATCGCACGCAACCGCAGTCTACATCCCATTTCCACCTTCGCCTTCAAGACCTCCGATTCGCGGTCGACTTTTATAGCAAAGTCTTTGACCGTCGTTTCAGTGGTCGAGCAGAAAACAATCCGCGACCACCCCTCATTCGCGAGAACACCGTATCAGGGGCTCTACAGGTCCTCGATGAACGCCTTTGGAGGGTGCAGAATCACCCCAAGTTCATCAAGGTCCTGGGCCACTACGCCCGCGGTGAACCCGTCTTTGACGGGACAGAAACAGGGACAGAGACAACTTATGAGCCCTCTGCGCAAGGACAACTATCCCGCTGGCTCGCCTGGTACCTCATGCGAAACGGTGTCCCATCCGCTTCTCTTCTCGTGATACTGCGTCAACTCGCGCGAGAGGCGCACGTGCATAGCATGAGCCGACCGCCCCCGGAAGGCACCGCGAACTTGCAGACGCTCGACGTAGGGATCAAGGAAGTGCTGCGCGGTACGGGAACGAAGATGATCAATGCGTTTGGGTCTGGGTGGTCTGGAGCATCGCTGGATCGAATCGTTGAGGCGTGGCAAGGCGTCTCCTAACATTACTGCTTAAATCAGCATTGTATTCTTCTTCTGCACCGAACCATCATATTGCAGTGTCCCGGAGGTTTGTCGGGCGAAAGTTGCCAAATCCGACTTGTCCGAGTCACGCAGCCGGGCAGCTTGAAGCATCCCATTCAAGCATTTTTTGTTGTTACTTACTAGATCATTGGGCTAGTTCAGGAGTTGCCGTTCCGAATGGTTTGGACTACCTCCAATCACAGTTGGGATGGGATCATTGGCAAGCCCCCATCATTGATCCCAACTTGATGCCCGCCACCCTGATGCTTGGCCCTGATGCTTGGTGTTGAGTCTTTTCCATCAACTTCTCTGGCCACCCAAATGCAGTGCGACCGTCTTCTATGACATAAACACTGCGTAAGTACGAACCTTCTGGCCCACTATACAGTACCCACAAGTTGGCAGGGGCCTCAGGGGGACGTGGGCGAGGAATGATTCTTGCTTAGTCCCCTAGCAGTGCGCCTTTTCCAAGTCCATCGGAATCACAGCGTCGCATGAACTTGGGTTTACTCAGATAGTAGCCTTAAATTGAAGCCATCTGCCTTGCCACTGTGCGCGGTGCACCGTGATACGCCACTACTCGGGTAAAGGTGAGAAGCCATGATCGCGAACCATTGGTGGGATCACCACGAGACTGCGCCTATTCGATGGAAGATACGGTGTATGCCGTATGCTTATCGCCAGAGTAAGCCTTTGGGCGGTAAGCAGAATGCATAAAAGCCCACGAAGTACGTCTCGTCAACCCAGGATCTAGCTTTCATTGTTTCACAACCTGCTCCCTCAGAACATTTATCATGCTCTTCAAAGTCGTCCCTTTGTTTTTGCTCGCATCTACGGTTCTGGCTATTCCCTCCAAGTTAGGTGCTCGCCTTGCCCGCCGTCGCGCCAATCGCCAGTCCCAGATTATCAATCGTCTCGAGCAAGTTGATAGTGCTATTTCCGACGAGCAATACAGCAACAATTGGGCTGGCGCTGTCTGGGCCGAGGGTGATGTGCGCCATGTTTTCCTAGACTGTGAATACACTCGATCCTATTCACCCCGTTTCAATAGAACACTTTCACTTTTGTCACTGGTACCTTTGTCGTCCCCACACCTTCGGGTAATAATGGCGACTCCGCTGCCGCTTGGGTCGGTATTGATGGCGACACTTGTACAAGCGCTATTCTCCAAACCGGTGTTGACTTCACTGTTTCTGCCAATGGTCCCACATATGCTGGTAAAGAGATACTTTACTGCACATTCGCCGCCCGTTCTTATCGTTCCTTTCGCGAACAGCCTGGTACGAGTTTTTCCCCGCCCCCTCAGCCGATTTCTCGGGCATCACAATCGCTCCTGGGGATACCATCAAACTCACTGTCACTACTTCCTCACTGCATTCTGGTACTGCTACGATCGACAATCTGACCAGAAACGAGCAGGTGTCTCAGGATCTGTCTTCTACCGCTCCTCTTTGCGGTCAGAATGCGGAGTGGATCGTCGAAGATTACGATGTGAATTCTGGTCTTGTTCCATTCGCTAATTTTGGCACGGTCACCTTTACGGACGCCAATGCTGGCGTCTATACCCCATCTGGCGCTGGCATTATCGACATTAAGCAGAACGGGCAAGTCTTAACCTCTACCTCGATCGCCGGATCATCCGTCACCATCAAACATACATGATTCAGGGGTCTGGCTCGTAGTGTGTACATGTATTGGGCAGAATGGTTTGGTACCGGGTCATCGCTTGTAGTATGTATTACCCTCGTGTAAATTATGCGTCCGAAATACCGTCTGTGTAGTCCTCTGCATACGTTCAGATATGCGTTCTTGTGCTAGCCTTCATTGTTCCAAGTTCCACCCGAATGAGTTGGTGTCGAAGCATCATTTTTTTGTCCACACTCGGGTGTTATCTCAATGCGAAAGCCTTGTAAACGAACAAAGGCGTGTAGCGGCCTGATGAATGAAATTCCCATCGACCTATACCATCCCTATGATACGATCAGTTAACGTTACTTCATACGTCTGATGAGGTCAGGTTGACAGACCATACAAGCATCCGCAAAGACCGAGATGAGCGTTCCAGTGTTTATTGTTCGGCTGCGTACGCCGTACTGCGACCGGTCCGAACGCTAGACCCGAAATATTCCAGCTTAGTACAGCGGTAGGTTGTAGTGGCTTTTTTTTTGCGTTGACACAGTGGCATCATGCCAACATTGCAGGATGGTTTCAGCGCTTCTTCTTTCCTTCTGGCCGTTTGAAAACGACAACTTGAGCGTTGACCGCGTTGATTTGATGGGCCACTGTCGCTCGTTTGCCATCGTTTGACGCGACTCCGAGTTAGCCTATGGAGGGCGATGCGCGACACGTCAGGATATTCAAGTTGATGAAACGTTCGAACGTGGATGCAGTGGCTACCTCGTAGACATTCAACGTGAGTACTGTACCAGCACACTGCCCATACCAGTGGTGGTGACACGTTTTACGTGACCATCTTCATTGAATGTTTTCTGCGTTGCATCTCCTGGAACGTTTGGATCTGAAGCTTCAGACTTGAAGACGAAATGACAGCAATCAGTTTCTCGGCTGTGCTGTTGTCGGCAAGCGCCATGTCACTGATCGAATCTCGGATCGATCGAAAAATGACGCCCCGAAATGACTTGACCCGTAGGATTCATCATTTTGGTCTCTATCAAAGTTGGATGATCAAGGGAGGGATGAATGCTCGGAGTTTGGGCATGATAACACCGCACCATAGTATGTAACACGTGGCACATCAGATGAAGTCGTTCAGATATTCATTCATACAACGTGTTGTACAAGGCTTATACCGCTGGCAGTACCGTCACGGTGTGGCAGTACGCCAGAATGTCACAACGCCCTAGTGTTCCATTCTGTAATGGTTCAAGGGTACGGATGCATGCGTGTGGATCGATCGATTCGGCGGTTGGTACTTGCCAGCGCAGATGTGGCACTGACTCATACAACATTTTGGCTTGTAAATCTGATGGGAAAGATGACTGTAACGCTACGCTGTGTCCACCATCGAGAGGCAGCACGCGAGCGTGTACGGTATCGCAGTTCAAACGTTCATTTATCGTGTCACAACATGCATCATGATTCATCAGTTAGGCATCGGTGACCGCCGGGTTACTGAATTTCGAATGATCAGTAAATCGACATTTCCCTACCCTGGTGTCATGTCCTTCACACTGAATTCAGTGATGAGCTTCAAGTTGATGTACGAGTGGGCATGATTTGAGCGACATCTATATAATAAGCACTGTACGGGTTTCAAGCAATACATCAAATAGGATGCTAGCACTACACAATGCCGACGAGTTCTGACAAGTTGGAAGTTTAAATTAGTAAATCATAGCTAAACATACAACACCATGGAAGGCAGCAGCGATGACGAATGCGGTGCACTACAATTTATCAGGGTGATGGTGGGGTAGGAAGCCGTTCGAAGCCAGCGGGTTTCTGCCCCTGCTCGATGAGGAAGGTGCGGCGACGGCCAACGTTGGCTTCGTTCGACTTGTCGAGCATACCGACGGTTGGTGTTTGTCGGGCGAAAAGTTGACAAATCCGACTTGTCCGAGTCACGGGAACGAGGCATGTGCTGACTCAGCCGGGCGGCAAGCATGATCAGCGAGCCAAGCATTTTTTGCTACTTACTAGGTTGCCGTTCCGGATGACCTCCATCGTGGAGTCCAAGATGCCCGCCACCCTGATGCTTGGTATCCCACAGCAATTGACTCTTTTCCATCAACTTCTCTGGCCACCCAAATGCAATGCGACCATCTTCTATGACATAAACACTGCGTAAGTATGGACCTTCTGGACCTTACGATACCCAAAGAAAAACACTTGGCAGGGGGCCTCAGGGGATAGGTAATATTTTAACCTGTTGGTACTGTAACTTGCTTAGTGCCTTAGCAGTGCGCCTTTGCCAAGTCCATCGGAATCACAGCGTGGCATGAAGGGTTTATAGTAAATTGAAGCCATCTGCCTTGCCATGCGCCACTACTCGGGTAAAGGCGAGAAGCCACGATCGCGAACGGGATCACCACGAGACTACGCCTATTCGATGGAAGATACGGTGTATGCCGTATGCTTATCGCCCGAGTAAGCCTTTGGGCGGTAAGCAGAATGCATAAAAGCCCACGAGGTACGACGTCTCGTCGACCCAGGATTTAGCTTTCATTGGTTCACAACCTGCTCCTTCAGAACATTCATCATGCTCTTCAAAGTTGTCCCTTTGTTTTTGCTCGCATCTACGGTTCTGGCTATTCCCTCCAAGTTAGGTGCTCGCCTTGCCCGCCGTCGCGCCAATCGCCAGTCCCAGATTATCAATCGTCTCGAGCAAGTTGATAGTGCTATTTCCAACGAGCAATACAGCAACAATTGGGCTGGCGCTGTCTGGGCTAAGCGTGATGTGCGCCATGTTTTCCTAGACTGTGAATGCACTCGATCCTATTCACCCCATTCCAATAGAACACTTTCACTTTTGTCACTGGTACCTTTGTCGTCCCCACACCTTCGGGTAATAATGGCGACTCCGCTTCCGCTTGGGTCGGTATTGATGGCGACACTTGTACAAGCGCTATTCTCCAGACTGGTATTGACTTCACTGTTTCTGCCAATGGTCCCACATATGCTGGTAAAGAGATACTTTACTGCACATTCGCCGCCCGTTCTTATCGTTCCTTTCGCGAACAGCCTGGTACGAGTTTTACCCCGCCCCCTCAGCCGATTTCTCGGGCATCACAATCGCTCCTGGGGATACCATCAAACTCACTGTCACTACTTCCTCACTGCATTCTGGTACTGCTACGATCGACAATCTGACCAGAAACGAGCAGGTGTCTCAGGATCTGTCTTCCACCGTTCCTCTTTGCGGTCAGAATGCGGAGTGGATCGTCGAAGATTACGATGTGAACTCTGGTCCTGTTCCATTCGCTAATTTTGGCACGGTCACCTTTACGGACGCCAATGCTGGCGCCGCCTATACCCCATCTGGCGCTGGCATTGTCGACATTAAGCAGAGCGGGCAAGTCATGACCTCTACCTCGATCGCCGAATCATCCGTCACCATCAAACATACATAATTCAGGGGTCTGGCTCGTAGTATGTACATGTATTGGGAAGAATGGTTTGGTACCGGGTCATCGCTTGTAGTATGTATTACCCTCGTGTAAATTATGCGTCCGAAATACCGTC
The DNA here is from genome assembly GCA_018397855.1 of Boletus reticuloceps. NCBI lineage: Eukaryota > Fungi > Basidiomycota > Agaricomycetes > Boletales > Boletaceae > Boletus > Boletus reticuloceps. Next base: position 224,718 of record JAGFBS010000045.1, read on the forward strand.
TGTGTAGTCCTCTGCATACGTTCAGATATGCGTTCTTGTGCTAGCCTTCATTGTTCCGAGTTCCACCCGAATTAGTTGGTGTCGAAGCATCATTGTTTTGTCCATACTCGGGTGTTATCTCAATGCGAACGCCTTGTAAGCGAACAACTTGAAGCATCCGCAAAGACCGAGATGAGCGTTCGGGTGTTCATTGCTCGGCTGCGTACGCCGTACTGCGACCGGTCCGAACGCTAGACCCGAAATATTCCAGCTTAGTACAGTGGTAGTGTAGTGGCTTTTTTCATCTGGCCATTTTATGTCCGAAGCCTTTATTTGAATTATCCAGGTCGTCGACTCAATCCGATGGTTTCTTTCTTTCTTTCGTTCCTCCCTTTGGTATTGGTAGCAGCGAGTGTGTCGTTTCGCGTTGACACAGTGGCATGCCAACATTGCAGGATGGTTTCAAACTTTCAGCGCTTCTTCTTTCCTTCTGGCCATTTGAAAACCACAACTTGAGCGTTGACCGTGTTGATTTGATGGGCCACTGTCGCTCGTTTGCCATCGTTTGACGCGACTCCGATCGAGTGAGCCTATGAAAGGGCGATGTGCGACACGTCAGGATATTCAAGTTGATGAAACGTTCGAACGTGCCAGATGCAGTGGCTACCTCGTAGACATTCAACGTGAGTACTGTACCAGCACACTGCCAATACCAGTGGTCACTGGTGGTGACACGTTTTACGTGACCATCTTCATGGAATGTTTTCTGGCATCTCCTGGAACGTTTGGATCCTAAGCTTCAGACTTGAAGACGAAATGACAGCAATCAGTTTCTCGGCTGTGCTGTTAGTCGGCGAGCGCCATGCCATCACTGATCGAATGATCGATCGAAAAATGACGCGCCGAAATGACTTGACCTCATCGTTTTGGTCTCTATCAAAGTTGGATGATCAAGGGAGGGAGGCATACTCGGAGTTTGGGCATGATAACACCGCACCATAGTATGTAACACGTGGCACGATCAGCTGAAGTCGTTCAGATACATAAGACATTCATTCATACAACGTGTTGATGATCAAGTATCATGTACAAGGCTTGGCTGCTCGGCGGTAATACCGCTGGCAGTACCGTGTGGCAGTACGCCACGAATGTCATCAAACGTCACAATGCCCTGGTGTTCCATTCTGTAATGGTTCAAGGGTACGGATGCACGCGTGTGGATCGATTCGGCGGTTGGTACTTGCCAGCGCAGATGTGGCACTGACTCATACAACATTTTGGCTTGTAAATCTGATGGGAAAGATGACTGTAACGCTACGCTGTGTCCACCAATCGAGAGGCAGCACGCGAACGTGCACGGTATCGCAGTTCAAACGTTCATTGATCGTGTCACAACATGCATCATGATTCATCAGTTAGGCATCGGTGACCGCCGGGCTACTGTGTTTCGAATGATCAGTAAAACGTCATTTCCCTACGCTGGTGTCACGTCCTTCACACTGAATTCAGTGATGAGCTTGATGTACGAGTGGGCATGATTTGAGCGGCACAAGGTTTATATCTATATAATAAGCACTGTACGAGTTTCAAGCAATACATCAAATAGGATGCTAGCACTACACAATGCCGACGAGTTCTGACAAGTTGGAAGTTTAAATTAGTAAATCATAGTTAAACATACAACACCATGAAAGGCAGCAGCGATGACGAATGCGGTGCACTACAATTTATCAGGGTGATGGTGGGGTCGGACGCCGTTCGAAGCCAGCGGGTTTCTGCAAGCCCTGCTCGATGAGGAAGGTGCGGCGACGGCCAACGGCTTCGTTCAACTTGTCGAGCATACCGACGGTTGCCTCCCAGTCAACGCAAGCGTCTGTGATACTGACACCGTGCTTGAGGCCACTAGGGCCCTCGGGAGGTACATCTTGACGGCCGGCATTGATATTCGACTCGACCATGACACCAGTGATGGTCTTGTCACCTGCAGTGAGCTGCGAGCAGATGTCATTTATGACCTTGAGCTGGTTGTTGTGGTTCTTTTGCGAGTTACCATCTGGCAACGTCATGAGTCCTTGTACCATTAAAGAGGATGCTAGACATACGACTACAGTCGATCATGATGCTCGGGTGGTTTTGTGGACGGGCCTTCTCCATGGTTTTAGTGGCTGCTGTGACATATTCGGATGCATAGTTCGGGCCTTTGGTGCCTCCACGAAGGATGACGTGGACATCTTGATTCCCCCGTGTCTTGACGATGGCAGCAAGACCGTGCTCGGTCACACCCATGAAGGCATGGGGATTCGATGCTGCCCGCATGGCATCGATAGCAACCGTAACGCTGATACAAGGAACACATGGTGAGGATATGGAAGTCCAGAGTACTATTTGCAATGGGTATCTCACCTTCCATCAGTGCCATTCTTGAAGCCAATTGGGAAGGAGACGCCAGAAGCGAGTTCTCGATGGAGTTGGGATTCGGTTGTCCTGGCACCGATAGCACCCCAGGAGATAACTGGATGGGCGGGTATGAGACAATGTACACCGAAAAGGAAATCCACGTACGATCAGCGATGTATTGAGGAGAGATGGTGTCGAGGAGCTCTGAACCCACCGGTACACCGAGGTTTGTGAGGTCGCAAAGGAGTTGTCTCGCGGTTCGAAGTCCCTTGTTGATCTGGAAGGATCCGTCGATGTCCTAGAGGGACATGACACTTTGAGCGAGAGGTCTAAGCCGTGATGCAAAAGAACATACGGGGTCGTTGATCAAGCCTTTCCAGCCAACAGTCGTTCTTGGTTTCTTTGTAGGGGATCAATTGAGGAAGAATTTACTTAGTTGGTCAGTCGTACCTCACTTGTTGACGGGAGCCAAGTTTAGTCAGGCACACATGGATGGGAAACAAGCAACTTACAAGTAAGCGCGCATGACGATCAGCAAATTTTCCCAAGTGGGAATTTTGCTTTTGAGGAGTTTTGCATACTCGATGGCCTGCTCGGGGGAATGTATAGAGCAAGGGCCGACGATGACGAGAACCCGCTCGTCCTGGCCGGCCAGAACGCGAGCGGAGTTGTAGCGGGCGGAGGCGATGGTGAGTCGGGATGCCTCTGTGGGTGTGATCTCATGCCTGAGCAAAGCAGGCTGGACGAGGGGGTCGTACTAATCCGGGATGTGTGAGTATGATCGAGGAGATGCGGGTGGGTCAGGGCATACCCCGATGACACGTCTGTCTTGCATGTATTGCCGGAGCTGCTTGTCGTCCTCGGGGAAGGGGGTGACTGTGTGCATGGGCATGGCGAATGAGCGATGAGAAGGAGGAGGAGGAGGAGGAGGAGAGGGATTGTTGGGATTGAGGACTCGAAAGGACGCCCTTTTTATATGGGAGGTTGCATAGATCTCTAGTATTTCCTAATCGGATCATCGTGCCATTTGATGCAAACCGCCACGCCTGCAAAGGTTTCCGTCGCACTCAATCCGGTGCCCGGATTCTGTGTCAAATCATGGGCAACCAACGACGCCCTTGTCCGTCTATCAGCACCAGGTGACTCGGATATTCATGTCAAAAAGGGTCTCAAGATTTTCATAAATATCGCATGGGATCAAAACATACCACCCCCGCCTCCTGCAAGCGACGATGCGATTCAGCGTGCAATGCAGGGCCTCGACGTTGACGAATCCAACCCAGAGGCTTGGTTCGTCCCCATCGTCCTGTCAGATGCACGCCAAGATTCTGACAAAGGTCGGCATCACATGAACTCCGTGCACGTCGTCCCTTTGCGATATCTATCTCCGATGAACATCCGTCGACTAACTCTTTCCACAGCGGGCCGGTCAGCCATTGTTTTTGATTGCGGCCTTCATCCGTTCATCAAATCACGCTGTCTCAAAGATCCCGATTTCAAGAGTTTCATCATCGGTATTCATCCCTCCATCCCATTCCCATTCCCGACCTCACCGCTTACTCTAGAACTTGCTTTTCAACGCATCGAGACGCAAACAACATTGGTACTTTCGCGACAGATTGGCATGCCCAACATAGCTTCCAAAGGTAAACCGCAATCCCGTCGGGTGCTTGTCAGCGCAGCGCTATATCCGCCTGGTCACCCCAATCACCAAGCACCTCCGACACTCATTCAAGAAATCGCCGACCAACCCACTCGCGTGCCTCAAAAGACACAGCCCAAGACTATCCTCAAGCAGTCCTCCACCAAGACGCCGAACTCTCAACACCGCATCCCTGCGTGGTCTTGCGCGCAGCAGGGCGCGCGTATCCGCATTGTCTTCGACGTTCCTGGCGTTGTAAGCAAACTGTCTCCTCTGCGTTGTAATCAAGTGACAGACGTTATTCTAACACAGGCACGCGCAGTCATCCCTGATTCTACACTTGACGTGGAGCCAAGGCGTATCCTCATACATATCCCCGCCTTGTACGACCTTGACCTCAACCTTGACGCTTCCGACGCCGAACTGGTATCCGTTTTTGGAAAGAATGACACCTCAAATGAAGCGCTCAAGTTGAAGCGCATGCGTAATCTCGACGTGGACAATGCTAGGGCTGAGTGGCGCGTCGCTGATAGAACGATCGTACTGCTGGCCTGATCAGTAATAAGCTACCTCACAGCTTCCCAAAAGCGCAGAAATCCCGAGACAGCGGATCGGGTATGTACTGTTTTCGACCGCCAGTTGTCTACCTGAATGCAGACGATGGGAAGTAGAGAGGAAGAATGCATGTCGTATCTCCACATATTCCGAAATCAAATTCTGTGTTCACCAAAGTGGCGGTAAATTGGTATCCATCGTCATTGCCTGTACCTTCGACACGTGCGCCCCTGAAGATAAAGGTGAACTGCGCTAAATCCCGCTGGCCCACGCGGGCTTGGCTCGGAATATCATAAGTCAGGGCACTTGGCCTCTCTGAAATTTGGCCGCCTCCGAGTCTCTAATAAACCTGCGAAGCTCTTGCGGCGCTTTATTTCCATGTCCCCACCCCGACAAGTAGCCACTGCACTGTGTGTCGCTCATCCATCATGCATGTGGCGTGACGACTTGGAGCTTCCGGGTAGGTCCCTAGGCAACATCATGCGTGTGCGCGTTGTATCACAGGAGAAGGACACTTTGTTCACGATGCACGGCACGGTGGACAAGCTTCAAGTTGAAGCTTGAAAGAGACGTCCCTCGCCGTTCGACCGACACACACACATGGATGCCAACTTTCGAGGCAAGCCGAACTGCGATCGGTTCAAAATGATGCAGAAAAGAGCCCGTGCACCTTCGTTGGGCCCGGGCGTTGAATTGACCTCGTCTCGTCGCTCTCTCAAGGCTGGGGACTTCGGTGTCCCATTTTGAGTCCCTTGCTCACTTGGAACTGGCTTCCTTTTGCCATCACTCACACTGCCCCTCGATCGAGATGGGTTCATGAACAAACACAAGACACACACGAAGACCGGTTTGAGTCACCGAGACACCGATGACACGACTCTACACACACGCGTCGCACGAGCCACGTCTATGGTCGGTTGTGTTTTCTCTTTATCTGGTGGTGAACGTTGGACTCGGATCAGACTTGAACGGACCGGCGACCGAGTTCGGACAACACGATACGGTGGGTTCGCCACGTGAACGAGGGCGCCAAGCCTATCTGGACAGGAGGATCCCAGGTGCCACGAACAAGTGCCAAGCCTGCCAGTGTCCGAGTCGTTCGAGGTTCGCCCAAGTTGGTGCTCGGCATACGATCCCAAAAAAAAAAAAAAAAAGAGGTTTGTCGGGTAGGTCCCTTCCCTTCTCTAGCCTAGGTTTCATGAATGGACCGTGGCGTTGAGACATTCAAGCGAGTAGCAAGTACTTACGTGTAGTACGTGGCCACGGGCGAGCGATGCGTCAGCTGGCGCCACTGGTAACAGTTCGAACATCCGCCACCGCCTCACTTCATTCTACGGTGCAGCGACGCATACCAGTGGCGTCTTTTTCTTTCGCCGGTACCCAGCCCTTACCCCGGGTCGTGAATGACCCGAGGGCTCACGATCATGACGGCGTGCGGACGTCGGACTGGGTCATTGTACACCGTCTTCGAGCGTCTGGCCGTTCGGCTAATACCAACATCCGGCTATCAACGAAGCTCTCGGACGGTATATGGATCGTCAACCCTGCTGGAGAGGAGAAAAGATGGCTCCCCGGAGTTTATGTTGATGCCTCTGCATCGCCTGAACAAATACCAGTGACCGCGGAGCTCGGTTGTCTCATATTACCGTCGTTGCGCCACTCTAGAGGGTCGCAAGGAAAAATACATGATGCACGTGTCGAGTCAATTCATGTATGTACAGGGTGACAAAAAGTGCGGGTGTACTGCATATCCGAGAGCAGCACCAACAAAAAAGTACATACCGAGGATCGGCCCATATGTGATCCACAGGGTCACACCTTCATGAACGCCTCCATCATATCTGTAACATCTGACACGTCCAAGATGAGGCCGATCCGTTTTTCCGGAAAACAACATAAACGGCATACCCCAACACGTTTGCTTGATCTGTTGGATACTGTCTAGCTGACTTTCCTCGAGGTTCGAGGTGAGTTCTACTGTCTCTTGGTGTTTTCTGACGGAGAGTGCCTGAAAAGCGCGATTATCTATGCGTCGTGCGTGGATCAAAGGAGACCCACCACGAGCGTTTTCTGCGCATCGATAATCTTGACCATCACCTCCCGTGTCTTGTCTTCGATCGCAGCATACGTGGACAAGAATTCTTGGTACGTCTCCTCCCTAGTGGGCACACAAATGAATCCACGCGCCGTCGACGCCCACAGTGTATGCGCCTCTTACATGTGTTTCATGATCTCCCTGACTTGGGCTTGCTTCCGCTCGACCTGTTTCAAGTAGACGACGGGTTAGAATACACATGGGGGCATACGAGGGATCACGGCGTGCGGACGTGTGCGTCGAGTTCGGCTTGTGCTGTTTTCATAAACTTGCGCTCCTTGTCCTTTTTTTGTTTTTGCCATGTCACTGTCCATTGTTGACGTGTGTATATGCGTGTGGATCAAATGGGGGGTACGGACCTTTGAATTCGGCGACGGCTTTCGCGTACATCCTGGAAAAAGAAATCGTCACGTCAGTCGCGTGTGGTGATTTGGGTGTGGGACGTTACTCTATGTCGCGATCGTCGCTGTCGGGTGCCTTGCTGTATTGTGATAGATCGTCGTCGTCGTCGTCATCGGCGAGGTTTATCGAGCGAGGGGCTTTAAGTGGCATCGCAAAGAAAGTGGTAAAGATCAAAACGCGTTCAGGCCAAAAAAAAAAGACGCGGTCACGTGTGGCCCTCAAGTCAAATCGCATTCACCAAGGGGTTTGGGTGCAACAAGACAAAATCTAGACACCACGAGCAAGCTATGCGGCGGCGTCAACGTGTCGAGCGCCCGAACCCTCTCCAAGAGCCCCGCACACGCCTCGGCACCCACCAGTTCCACCTTGTGCCAGGGCAACCACACCATCACATCGTTGCCTTCCTCGAACAGATCGACGCTACTCACAGCGGACCGCCCGCCATGCGTCGGACCAAAGCGAAACAAGACGACGTACGTGCCCAACGTCAGATCCCCGCTCACAAGCGCATGTCGGCGCGTGAGACGACAGAGCGCAAGTCCTGCACGCGGACCTGCCGCACGCGCAAACCGCGATCGCTCTGGCACGTGCGCCACATCCAACACGCGCAAGATGCGAAGCGCCATGTCCGACGTCAACTGGGTCCCACACTCGCGCTTGTGTTCCACCTGGCGTCGCCACAACACAAAATCGGTCTCGGCGCACGCCATGCGGTGTTGAACGCGTTCTGCTAGACCACCGCTGCAGAGCGAGGCGTGTGTGAATGGCAGATGAGATGTGACAGGGGCCTCAACGACGTACCGAACAAAGGTGGGGTCTTTGGTGCGAGACCGCTTGTCGGGGCTGACCATCACGCCTCGCTGGCGCTCGCGCTCGGTCGACGACGTAAACGTGTGCCCGTGTTGCTGGAGAAAAATGGACAGCAGTTCTGCGCCCGTGCCTTCCTTGGTCGGATCGGTCGCTTGGGCCACGTTGGTCGTGCGGATCGTCTTCATCGGTTTCACGGGCGATGGAGGGCGGTGTGAGGGCATGGGGGGTGGGGCGAGGTGTTTGAGCGGCGCGGATGGCTTGGTCAATGGTGGGATAGGCAAGGGAGGCGGTTTGAGAATGGATCTGGGTTTCTCGTAGGGTGGCTTGAGCGTTGGTTGAAGCGAACTGGGAGTAGCACCTGCTGTCTTGTGTGACGGCGCGACGTTGGTCGTTTGGGGAAGAAATACGGGCTGATGGAGCACTTTGAGAGACGGTAGCGGTTTATCTTGATCCGCTTTTGCTGTACGAGGAGGGTGCGCAAACGATGCGTGCTTCAACTGCCGCTTGGGCACCGAGGGTTTGCTCGGCCCAGCCTCTGGCTCTCTGGGCACATCAAAGTCCACAAACGGGTTGCGTGGTCGGTCGTGGGCGGGTTTGTTCCTGGATGGACTTGCAGTGGACTTGACGGGGTTGTCGAAAGCAGAGACAAAGTTGGTGATGCTCTCTGGTGGCTTGTAGCGCGACGTTGGCTTGGGTTTTGCAAAGCCGTCAGGGCCTTGTAATAGTCGTGGTTTCTTGGGAGGACGGTCCATGGGCCCAGTCGTGAATGATCAGGTCAGCTGAGGCACCCACGCGGACCGGGCACATGTGTCACGGTGGCATAAATACGCGGCGTGTCCTTGGACCTTTCCAAGTACCTTTCCCCACCATGGCCACTTTGACGGACGCTGATAAACGTGAAATTGGACAGGTAAGGGCGTGTTCATTTCGCACGGGCCACTCATGACATTCGGCAGCACTTTGTATTTGGCTTTCACGGCCACGAAATCAGCGAGGATGCAAAGACTCTTATTCGCGATTATCATGTTGGGTAGGTCACCTTGGAAACGGGGTTCGTCTCCCCACTGAATTGTTCTCGATACAGCAACATCATCCTCATGAAGAGAAACGTCACAGGTGACTCGTAATCCCCTTTGTTGCTAGTTGCACGGCTTAGCATACACGCAGGTATCAAACAGGTACATGGGCTTGTCAAGAGCTTGCAGCAGTTTGCCAAGGACTGTGGTCATACCCGGCCCCTCATGATTGGGATTGATCAAGAGAATGGTCTGTACCACTTGCCGCGTCTCCCCTGCAGTACCGACGCTCTCACAGGACTCGTATCCGCGTTTAGTTCTACCCCGCGTTATACCGCCGGCACCCAATTGTGAGCTCTGATCCGTCCAGCATGGCAAGTCAACTGAGACAACACTAGTCCAGGGGCGATGGCACTCGCAGCGACGGGCGATCCGGGAATCGCGAGAGCGTGTTCGCTTGCTACAGCAAAGGAGATGAAGCTGGCTGGGATCAACTGGGCATACAGCCCGGTTGCAGACGTGAACTCGGACCATCGCAATCCGGTGATCGGTAAGCGGATACAGTTGATGTAGTGTCCGTCTGCCAACCATGACATGCAGGGGTCCGTTCGTTTGGCGATGGTAAGCATGCCGAGTGCAACAGACTGGGACTCATGCGAGGGTATAGATGCGCACGAGGTGGCCAAGTATGCTGTCGAAGTGAGCGACGGCCTCACGGAGGGTGGTATCGCACCGTCTGCAAAGCATTTTCCGGGACATGGGGATACGCATGTGGATTCCCATCTTGCACTGCCGGTGATCAAGAAAAGCGAGGGAGAGCTACACGAAACGGAGCTTGTTCCGTTCCGAGCGCTGATTGAAGCTGGGGTTGCTACGATCATGACGGGTCACATGGCGCTTCCGATGGTGGTGGGAGAGCAAGACAAGGAGACGCCGTGCTCGTGCTCGCGAACGGTGACGACAGGGCTGCTTCGAGAACAGCTGGGGTTCAAGGGTGTGGTTGTGACGGATTGCCTCGAGATGGACGCGGTTGCTGCCAAGTATACGTCGGAAAAGGGGGCGGTGATGAGCTTGCAAGCGGGTGCGGATGTGGTGATGATCTGCCACACGATGGGATTGCAGACGGGGGCTATCGAGGAGACATACAAGGCTGTGTCGAAGGGGGAGCTGTCGCTCGCTGCGCTGAGGGAGAGCGGGAGACGTATTGAAGCGCTCAAGACACGTTTTGCGGGCACGTGGGAGAACGTGTTTGGCGAGATGGACGACACCAGGCTGGCAGGACTTTTGGAAGCGCACGCCAAGCTGAGCGAGAGGGCGTATGGCGCGTCTACGGCAATCATCAGAGGGCCGCTCCCGAAAGTGGGGCCAGGGCCGGTGTTGGTGCTGACGCCGGAGGTGGAGAGCGTGAACAAGGCTGTAGATGACGCAGAGGAGAAGAACACGGCGGGGCCACACTACGTTGCCTTTGCAGCGAGTGTGCAGCGACGTCGGGAGAGCACGCGGCACATGGTGTATTCGCGGGACGAGGACGAGGTGCGTGCGGAGGTGGTCGACGCGGTCAAGGAGGCAGTGCTGGTGATTTTTGTGACACGGAATGCGGATCGGGGAGAGTGGCAGGTGAGATACCTGCGCGAGGTGGGGCTGCACGGGACCGAGGTGGTCGTCGTCGCGAGCTGTGGACCGTATGATCTGGTGGATGCGGCGGACGTGTCGTATGGATGTGTGGGCAGTTTCGAGTACACGCCTGCGGCCCTGGAGGCAGCCGCGGGAGTCGTGTTTGGAGAGCGGGAGATGTCACGTGTGTTAGTGAGCGGTGTCGCACAGCCTTGATAGCAATTGGTGTCGACTCGTCGTTGGGGTCTTTCTCTGCTCGAACATGAAGCTGCAAAAGTTCTTTGCCCGCGATAAACAAAAACCCGCCAAAGTCACGGCACTCATCGACGCTCCGATCGACTTGCCCTCATCGCTCTCTCAAGACGCCATCTCCGCACACCATGGCGCATTCGCACCGCCGACTCACCCCCGGCCGGTCCAAAGACCCTCCGCAGACGACCACTGGGAGGTCCTCCCCGAAGACGCCACACGCGTGCCGAGTCCCCGCTCGCAACACCAGCAGTTCATAGCCCCTGTCATCCCCTCCCGCTCTTCCTCCCTCGCCTCCCTCCCACAGCCAGCCAACTCCCCACAGCTCCCCACCGTCGTCCCCAACTCTCCCCGCTCCACCTCCCCGTTCAGCACGTCCAATCTCCAGGTCAACCGCAATCAGAGGACAGACGACCGCACAGCCCGGAAAAGATCCCCTCCCATCCCAGGTGGGGTCGCGGCCTTGGGAATACTCAAGGCCTTGGATCCCCATCAGGAGCTCCCCCAGAGTCATCCGACGACCACCACACCTCCACCGATCCCCTTCGGATAGAAAAGGACAAAAAGGAACGAAAGGGTTTCTGGGACGGCATGCTGAGGGACAGGGACAAGGAAAAATGGAAGGCAGAAAAGGAAAAAGAGAGGGACAGAGATCGTCTCGACCGCATCCGCGACAGGGATCGCCGTGAGGACGATAATGGCACTGCCGAGCTGACACGCATGATTGGTAAATCCCTTTCGGCATCCACCATTCCCTTTGCTCACCACCGTCGCTCAAGGCTATCTCACCGCCACCGCGTCAGAGGACTGGTCCATCGTCCTCGAGGTCTGCGAAAGAGCATCCACCAACGAAGCAAACGCCAAAGAAGCAGCCAGAGCACTCCGTCGTGAATTCAAGCACGTCTCTTCAACAATCGGTATTCTTTGTCGTTAATGTCTTCATCTCCCCAGGTACGCGGAACCTAAAGCGCAATTGGCTGCCGCAAGGGTGCGTACCATCTGGCCCTACCCCGTTCATGTCATCCTGACCCCCCACCAGCTATGGGCAATCATGCTTCGAAATGCCTCGGACGTCTTCATCCAGCAAATCTCTCAGCGCAAGTTCATCGACGCTCTCGAGGATGTCCTCACATCACCACGTACATCCCCCGTCGTGCGCGAACGTTTGATGGAGGTACTCGCCGCCGCCGCCTTCATCACGTCCTCTCGTAGGTTGTACCTTGGTTCTCACGTCCTCTCACTCACCCATCCAATCAGGATTTCAGTCGGTGGGAAAGGACAAAGACAAGGATGGATTCCGCGCCCTCTGGTGTCGTTTGAAACCCGCAGACAAACCTGACTCTGGCGTGCCCTTTGACACAGAAGACGCCATGTTTAGTCCTCCGGTGGTTTCTCTTCCACGTCCTCTTTCTCAGTATTCTCTCGAAACTCCCATCTTCGCGCAATCGTTTTCCAGGGACGCTTTATCCCCTACACCCCCACCACCAGTCCATCCTTCGGTAAGTATCTACTGGCTCCCTCAGCTCTTATTTAGCAATCAGCCTCAGAGCCGTGGCCGCTACCAACAACGCGTCATTCCACCCGAGGAAGATATGCAACGTTTATTCCAGGAGTGCAGGATTGCTCGCGGTAACGCTGATCTGCTATTCCAATCCTTGGCTTATGCCGGTCCGGACGCTCTCGATGCTGGTCTGATTGTCGTGCGCTCATCGTTTTATCCTCTTTTATCTCCAATCAACCCTTTCCGCAGGAATTCCTTAATAAATGCCGCGCGTCCCAGGAACTCATCTATACTCAGATACCTTGGGCGAGTGCGGGTGCAGAACGCTCTCGAGCTGACAAGGCTGCGCATCAGCATCCTCGAACACAAGATCTCATCGTTGCAAATACGGAGGACGCGCCAAACGAACTCACAACTGAGGAAAAGTTGTTGGCCGCCCTGCTAGATGCAAACGAGACTCTTGTGGCTGCCCTGCGGATGTATGACGACCTTGCGAGGGTTGCCTCCGAGCAAGCTACGGAGGAGAAGAGTAAGAAGGACATTAGAATGGTCAGTTTTACCCTCGTTTCGTGCATCATTCCCATTCAGATAAATCTTGCCAGGAATTAAATGACGACTTTATCGCCGAGCCACCGGCTGCTTATACAGGTTCTTCCAACGCACCATCGCCACCGCTTCCATCACCAACGTTCGAGTTGCCACCCGTCGTGCCTTCGCCAAACCACCCTCTTCCCCGCATTCCCCCTAGTCTTGCGCCAAGTACAAACCAGCCTCCCAGTTTCCACTATGGATCCCAGACCAATACACCGACGCTTCTCGTCCCGCCCCACCCACTTGGTCCTCGTTCTCCGCAAATCATGACAACCTCTCGTACGCCTTCGCCAGACCGAATCTCTGGGCGGCCTTCTAGACAGGGTTCAGGTGATAGCGAAAAGGTGTCCATATCGGACGCGGTAGAGAAGTTGAACATCGAAGATGACATGTCATATAGCGACGACGACATCCGTACACCAATTCGGCCGAGCGCCAAAGCTCTTGGAAAGCGGCGAGGCTACGAGGAACCTGACGGTACCTGACTCGTTTTTGAACGGGTTGTCGATGCTAAATGCCTTGTTGACAGACGGTGAATCGAACACTGCGTTCTTTGGCAAGACTGACTCGCACCGTTATTCTACGGCCGAGTCTGACTCGGACGACGCTGCATTTTTGCCCAAACGTCAGCCTACACGCTATGTTTATGATGCGGCTGCCGAGCGCACGGCACAACATCTTCGAGAAGGGCACCTAGTCAATGGTGTCCATTAATTACACTTGTGCTTTCCGGTAGACGTGATGCGTCGGCGGAATACAATGCATACACCATGTTGTACACTAGCTCTGTAGTTTTCCTTGGGACCTAATTTTTTTTAATTTATCGTTTTGCTCTTGTTTGGCCGTGTGTTGCTGTTCCTCGACCCGCACCGCTAGCATCACCCAAGGCCCAACGCCGACCCGCAAGGCGACAATGTCGAGTGTAAAGAAGGAAAATGCAGATTCTGACCTCTACGGAGGCAAGCCCTCTTCCAGTGTGCCGGAGACGCGCTCACAGGCACTCTACACAGATTTGTACGACGACGGGTTCACCGTCCCACTGGACGACGAGTACCAGTCGCCCGTCGAACCAGCTCCCTCCTCGACGCCTGACAAGCCTTCCGAGTCAACACCAACGACGGTTACCTCGCCGACAAACGTCAAGGCAGAGCCTTCCGGAACCGGCACGCTCCCCGCAAAGCCCGCAACGCCAGAGTCCTTGGGGCTGTCCTATTCCGCTCAGGTAGCCAAGCAATTTTCTGCTTACCAGCAGACGCCTAGCCAAGAGCGACAGCAGCGGACCGCCCTCCCCCCGATTCCGCAGCCGGGCCCGTCCGCCATCGCGACCCACGAAGGGTCTGCCGACCGTAACGCCCAAGGTAGACCCATACGGCCGTCAGAAATGAAAGACGAAGGGTAAGCTGTTTTTCTCTCCTTGCGACGACCTGCTTGCTCGCCCAAGGGCTTCCGTCCCACTTGGCACGTGACGTGCTGCTGTGCACCGTATCTCTTTCAAGTAACCGCCCTGCGATAATGTCATGGAAGCGCAAAGGAGTCTTGCTCTCTTTCTTACACTGTACACGCTCGTGCTGCTCGCATCTCTACCCTTTTTTTCTTTACCCACTGTGTTTCATTGCCATGCTAATCTGCCGCTTCGTTTGCTATCTCCCTCTACTGTCTTGCTTACTCTGGTCACTACCTCACCATACCTCTGGTCGCTAATCACTTTTGTGTCGATTTCACGATACCGCATACCGCTGGGCCTCGACGACTCGTCTCACGTTCCTTCTCTCACTGCTCTACTCTAAATAACTCGATACTCAATTGCCTACGGAACCCGATAGCAAAATGTTCATTGGAGGCCTTAACTGGGACACTACAGATGGTATAACGCTTCATGCACATAGAATCTAATGCCTTTATCACTGACACTCGCGCCCCCCTTTTTCTACTTGTCTGAGCAGACGGTCTGAGAAAATACTTTTTGGAATTTGGCAAGGTGATCCGTGTAGGGTGGTATGCGGTGATGTGGACGTACTGATACTGTCTCGAAAGGTGGATGCATGTACCATCATGCGTGATCCCGACGGGAGGTCAAGGGGGTTTGCCTTTCTCACGTTCGAGGACCCAGAGTCTGTCAACGCCGTCCTTGCCCGCGATCACGTTCTCGACGGCAAATCAGTTAGACGCCCGCTTGTTTTCGTCCTCTCAGTGTTGACTGCCCCTATAGATTGACCCCAAACGTGCCATTCCAAGAGAAGAGCACTTGAGAAACACGCGTTATTTCGTTGGTGGCCTTTCGCCTAGTACCACTGCAGACTCGATGCGGGAGTTCTTCTCCACTTTTGGCAAAATCGTCGACGCCACTGTGATGGTAGACAGAGATTCTGGCCGCTCAAAAGGGTTTGGATTCATCACCTTTGAGGATGCGATGAATTCAGATCAGTTTGTGGGCAAGTTGGGTCTCATCCTGGACGACAAGCAGGCAAGTGCTTTTCCGTTGTCCTTTGTCACACCGGACGTACACACCTACCCACGAATAACAGATCGAGGTCAAGGCTGCCCAGCCTCGCAGCCAACGTGACCAAGCGCGGAATGTCGCCGCGACGCGCGATGCGTATTTCAACGACCAAGAGTCTCGCACGCCATCTGCACCCATCCTTGCCTTGAACGCACCGCAGGCAGGTAACCCTGCCGCCTCCATGCTTTACCAACGCATGATGCATCAGATGCCACCCATGGGTGGCACTCCGGGCATGAACATGATGAACCCGATGATGATGGGCATGCCGATGGGTATGGGCGGTATGGGTGGTATGAGTGGGATGCACAACATGGGTGGTGGTATGGGCGGTGGCATGGGCGGCATGAACGGCGTGGTGGGTATGAATGGCATGGGTGGGATGGGCATGTTGGGAGGGATGGGCCCCATGGGCGGTGGGATAAACCCGATGGCGATGCGGATGGGGATGAATGGACCGATGGGGATGGGGATGATGGGGCAGCCTGGTACGGCTATGGGTATGGGCAACGTGGGTATGCGGATGAGGCAGGGGATGGGTATGGGTATGGGCGGCGGCGGTGGAGGCGGAGCGATGGGCGTCGGTGCGGGCGTGGGCGCAAACGCTGGACGTATGCCGATGAACGCTGGGCTGGGTCCTTCTCGGATGTCGACGCGCGGACAACATGCCTTTCATCCGTACGCGCGCTAAAAAGAAACGGGACGCTGCGACCATGGTTGCGAGCGACGGGTTGACTGCCATCTGTATCATATATCCCCCCTTCTAGTAGCCTTTGTTACTGTGCTGTTGTGCTCTGGGGTACTTCGTATTTATGGATTGCTTTTGCGGTATTTCGAGCGATAAATTATATCGTTGTTACTGACGGTCTACTGTACAGTCGTTCTGAATCGGTGGTGCAACCTAGACAACCCATTTCCTCATTCTCGCGACCAATTGTCCAATCCTATCGCTCCCTTCATCGCTCGCGAGCATCGCCCTCCCCTCCTCGTCCGTCATCCCAACACACGCCTTCCACCGCTCCAAATCGCCCATCTCGACGCCCAGCGCACGCACGATCGTCTCGAGGTACCCCAAGTCGGCGCTGAGCTGCGCAGCACCCGCCCCGCTCAGCGTCTTGATCTGCGGGAGCACGTCCCGCGTGAGGTGCGCGACCGTGGCGCGACCGAGCGAGGCGAGCCATGCTGCCGTGACCACCTCGGGTGAATGTGGTACTTGTCCCTGTCTCCGCTCGTCTGCCTCTCCCGACCCCATAGCCGTCCCCATAACCGTAGCCGTCCCCGCCCCCGTCACCGTCCCAGTCACCATGTCCGAACCGTCAGGGCCCGCAAGCGATTCAAGCTCAAACCCGAGCGCATCGTCTTCTGCGTACACCTCGAATAACCTCGGGAGGTTCAACAACCCATCGCCAACGCGATGCGCAACGTCGCTCGGGCTGAGCGAAAACGTGGGCACGATGACCCCCGCCATGCCCGGTACCGCGTCTTGCACGCGCGCAGCGATCCACAACGGCAGCGTGGGGTAGATGGCGAGGTGCGCGTAGAGCGGCGACAGCAGGACGCGTTGCAGCCCGCGTTGGTTGGCCCGCGCAAACGCTGTCAGTGCCGTGTGCGCACTTGGGAGGAGACTTGGCCCGGGTCTCGTCGAGGGTGCGACGCGCGTGAGGAGCGCTCGAAGTTCAAGCGCGTTGAGGGAGGATTGGGCGAGTAAGAGGCCTTGGCCTTTGGTGATACCGGGGGTGTACACGCCAGAGCCGCCGTTTCCCCATGCCATTCGAAAGGCCGTCGACACCTGCCTGAGGGACGCCATCAGGCGTGTCTCGAACATGCCGAGACGGTCCTTCACTGCCCGTCCAGCCGCAAGGAGATGCAGCGCTTTTTGAATGTGCGCCCAATCCTGTGAAGTGTAGTCTAGGTCGGCGAGTTCTTCATCCTCCAGAGCCGCTGATGTCGGCTTTGAGCCAGATCCAGGCATTGATCGTGGATCCGTGCCAACGAGGCTGGAGATCGAATTCGTCCAGGTCTCCACAAAGGTACTGATGAAGGTATCCAGGGCGCGCACGAGGCCAACAGAGCCATAGCCGTGTGTAAACACTAGGGACCGTTCTATGCTTTCTTCCGCAGCGCTGAACACGTCCACGGCACGTTCACGCATGGCCCGCGCAGCCCGGTCACCATCTAAATTCCTGATGTTACCAGGGAGGGGAGAGCCCAAAGTCTCGTCCAATAACCGCCTTTCAAGGCTACCAAAGTCGACCTGGAAATCAAGGAACGGCTGGAAGAGGCATTGATCCCACTCCGCGCCTTCGTCTGAACCACTACCGGTGGTGCCTGTGGTGCCTATGCCTCCACCTCCAAGTCTACCCATATTACTCATTGACCGCCAAGACATTGACATTCGCACAGAGCGCCTTCTTGAGGGTTTTCCTTCGCTCGGGGAGGACGATGACGACGCAGTTAACAATGGAGGAGCAGATGCACGTAATTTCTCGAGAATTCTTTCAGCACCTCGCGCAAACTCTTCAGAGGCTTGAAAGAGTTTTACGACGTCCTTCAATGCTGTCGCGCTACTCCCATTGTGGAAGAGAGCAGCAAGACGCTGGGCGGGTGATGGTGTGAGCACACTGAGAGTGGTATAGATGAGAGCTGCGTGCGTGCGTTCCGGATCTGGAAAGATATTGGGAAGGGCGGTACGTTCTCCACTGAGCATCGTCAAAAAGGAGGATAGGAAGGAGGGGTAAAAGGCGCTCAGCGACTGAGGATTTTCTCTGTCGGAGCTGTCGCTGGACCCAGATTCGCCCTCGATGACTGCCTTGCTCCATATTTCCACTATCGAGCTGCGTCGCGTACCATAGTAATAGTTTCTGAATTCGCCTTCGCGTTCTATGTCGACGAAGATGGCGTAGAACGATTTGCATGATTCTACATCGCAAGCGGTGACAGCACGCACAAGATCGGGAGAGAGAGCAGCCTCGAGCTGGTTCGCGAGCGAGGTCAATAGTGCGCGACGAGGTTCGTGTACTCCTCCCGATGAGGTGCTTGGGGTGGTAGCAGTACGAGCAGCAGACACAGGCATCAATCGAGCGGAAGCTGATAGCCTGCAAGCGGCACGTGCATACGCCTTCTCTGCAAGTAACGTGGTGACCTCTGTCTCCAGAGCGCTCCACGACTCTGCCTCACGCAGAACATCGCGGGCCGCTTCCATGCGCACTCTAAGCGTATCGAGATGCTGCAACCGTTCGAGAATCTTGGAGGTCGCGTCAGATTCTGCAGCGTCGGTGGTCGTCCGACCTGAGCTTCGAGACTGCAAAGGCGGGAGAGACTGCGCGAGGACGTTACGCAGAGCTAGCGCGCCGTCCCGGGTGAAGTGGATGTCATAGGCAAGACGAGGTGCAGCGCGTGCAATGTCGTCGATGATGTGCTCGAGGGTTGCGGACGTCGACTGGGCGGCTATGGATGTCGCGGTCTGGAGTGCGTCCAGGGTGGAGGCATGGACGACCAGCGGGAGATCGTTGGACGTGGCATCGCCGGGAACGTTGAGGACGGTGTTGAGCCACGTCAGCACGTCGGAGGATTTGTCGAGTTGCTCAACGACCGACGCCGCAGTCACCGTCGCTGTCGAGGCCATACCAAAACGCCAATCAATGCAATGCGGCCAATCGACGTCACTAGAATATGGGCGTCTGACAATAAAATGTTTGGGAACAGTGTTGTCAGTCGGATATGGTGTAACGGCTAACATTGCCGCCTCTCACGCGGCAGCTCGGGGTTCGACTCCCCGTATCCGAGTACTTTTTCCTCCGTCGAGATTCCACTATGATCTTTGTGGACGTTGCACAACCTCATCTGATCGTATCGTAGGGATGATATAGATCGATGGTAGTATCTAGTACCACGCCTGCCTTCGTTCGCTTGAAACGCATTTGCATTGAGATAACACCCATGGACAAAGAACGAAGCTTTGACACCAACTAATTCAGGTAGAACGAACAACGGGAGCTAGCACAAGATCTAAACGTATGTAAAGGACTACCCAAATGGTATTTCGGACGCATAATGAAGCGGAATATACGAGGATGACACTGCAAGCGTTACCAAACCATTCCTTCCAATACGAGCCAATTTCCTGAACTATACATACTTAATGGTGACGGATGATCCGGCGATGGAGGTAGAGGTCAGAACTTTCCCGTTCTGCTGAATGTCAACAATGGTAGCGCCGGATGGGGTATAGGTGTCAGTCCCAGTAGCAATGGCGTCCGTAAAGGTGACCGTGCCAAAATTGGCAAATGGAACAAGACTAAAGTCCTCTTCGTCACGGTTATCTTCCACGATCCACTCCGCATCCTGACCGCAAAGACGAGAGAAAGAAAACAGATCCTGAGACACCTTCTCGTTTCTGGTCAGATTGTCGATCGTTACAGTACCAGAATACGGCGAAGAAGCGGTGACATTGAGTTTGACGACATCTCCAGCGGTGATTGTGATGTCCGGGAAATAGCCTGCAATATCGGGGTAAAACTGGTACCAGGCTGTTCGTGAAAGGAACAGTGAGAACGGGCGGCGAATGTGCAGTAAAGTATCTCTTTACCACATATGTGGGACCATTGGCAGAAACAGTGAAGTCAACACCGGTCCGGAGAATAGCGCTTGTACAAGTGACGCCATCGATACCGACCCAAGCGGAAGCGGAGTCGCCATTATTACCCGAAGGTGTGGGGACGACAAAGGTACCAGTGACAAAAGTGAAAGTGTTCTATTGAAACGGGGTGAATAGGATGTATTCACAGTCTAGGAAAACATGGCGCACATCACCCTCGGCCCAGACTGCGCCAGCCCAATTGTCGCTGTATTGCTCGTCGGAAATAGCACTATCAACTTGCTCGAGACGATTGATAATCTGGGACTGGCGATTGGCGCGACGGCGGGCAACGCGAGCACCTAACTTAGAGGGAATAGCCAGAACCATAGATGCGAGCAAAAACAAAGGGACAACTTTGAAGAGCATGATGAATGTTCTGAGGGAGCAGGTCGTGAAACAATGAAGGCCAAAGCTTGGATCGACGAGACGTACCTCGTGGGCTTTTATGCATTCTGCTTACCGCCCAAAGGCTTACTCTGGCGATAAGCATATACGGCATGCAACGTACTTTCCATTGAGACCGATTTCCAAAGGCGTAGTTGTGTGGTGATTCAATGAATGGTTTTGGAGCTTCTCACCTTACGCAGAGTAGTGGCACATCATGGGATTGCGCACAAGACGGATGGCTTCGATTCAGGCCCTTGCCCCGCTGTGATTTTGATAGACACTAGGAACACGATTAAAAAAGACAATATATAAAGAAGTCTTTTACCCGAGCCAAGTTGTCGATGGACATTGATGGACACACGTCCAATGCTGCGAAGCAGAAAAAGAAACTCGGATACGGGGAGTCGAACCCCGAGCTGCCGCGTGAGAGGCGGCAATGTTAGCCGTTACACCATATCCGACTGTCAGATGCTGGGCTAGTCGCCTATATATATCTCAGTAGGCTATTATCTCAGCAGCACAGCTTGGTCCGATGCATGAACACATTTGCCACTTTTCATGCGGTAGATTCTGCTCCAGACGAATGCATTGTTGTGGTCACCCCGAGTCCGCGGCATGTCAATGCGACCAACCCTTTTGTGTTGAAATTAAAATTCTCGATTCGGGAGATGAGACAGAAAATACCGCTGACGTAAGCTGCCACAACTACTTGTGTTTTGTCCACCTGCACTCTCCCTCTGGAGCCAAAAAAACGAAGGCAAGTCTGAAACAAAAACTACTCGGATACGGGGAGTCGAACCCCGAGCTGCCGCGTGAAAGGCGGCAATGTTAGCCGTTACACCATATCCGATGTCGGGGATTTGGGTAACAAAATCCATAGAACCCGCTGAGCCTCTTGTCGCAACAGACCGTCCCGACTCCCGATCACCAACAAGACACGCCGGGATCTTCGATACGCGGAAGTGATATCCTCCGGGGTCCTTATCGTGAATTCTCGCGTGCTTGGCTCGTGCCATGCGACACCGTTTCTAAAGTAACTTGGGTTCGTGCCAGTGGCTCGTGCACTCTTAGAAGCACTGCCCAAATGAAAACAAGAGCATCATTGATCGTCATCAGTTTTTATATATGCCCCACAAGGCTCGACTTGACAGCGATACATGTAACATGAAATAGACGCCTGTACAGGATGGCATGCCAAGGGCCACTCAGGGGTTCTCGTTGGTGCGTTAATAATTTTACCGATCGGGGATAACCAAGACTCTACAGCTTGGTAGATGGTACATGTGGTGCGGAGATTTGGATCGGAGGATCACAGGTCTTTCAGAGTGATTAGCGGTTTGAAATGGGTTGGCTCATGTCGATTGGCACAACTTATAGATCCGCCACGGTAATTTATCGTCGTGGGGCACATTGTTGCAGACATATTGTTACCGCCAAAACCGATCAATTGAATAAGAAAGTGCCTACGAGATGGAAGGGAGGAAAATGAAAAAGACAGAGCGATGCCTTCAAAAAGATGACCGTAAAGAAATTTCAGCAGACTAGCTGCCTCGTCGTAATGACCAGGAACAAGGGATAGAGAGAAAAAGAAAAAGAACACAGTCTAGCGCGAGGGAAGGAAAGGCGTGGAGGGAAGGGAATCGTATGGCTGTAGTCACCTAGCTGGCGATTGGACAACGCGCATAGTGTGCGTTCCTTGCCACCTGATGCATGAACACTGTCCCGCAGTTGGGACAGTTCCACTTCCAGAGTAAGTGTCTCTCTTGGATGTGCTTCATCAACCCTTCTTTGCTAAATGTAGAAGTATCCGAGCAACCCTCCCACTGACACATGAAGCCAATGGTGCGGTGTCCGATACCATGTATCCCGTGGTATTCCCGCAGGTGGGAAGGGAAGCAAAGTCCCTGAACAGTAGCACTGCACCGCACGCTGCCTTCCACCCAGCGACAGGTGTGGGCGCTGAGCTCTGGAGAAGTGGCAATAGAGACCAACCTCCGGGCGTCCTGAAGAAAGTAAGAACCAGCGAAGGTGGTTGTATTTGTCTTACCTCGTCCGTGAAATCATGGTTGAAACCATCGTTGTAGCCCTTTGTAATGTTCTGAGACATTATGTTCACTTGAGAAGAATCCTAAATCACGAATTGTACTGCTGGTCAGCAGAGTACGACCATGACCGACATTTATATGGATTCCAGCGCAACATCCGGCCACGCTGATGACGATGAGGATGCTCGCGCTTTGTTCCACAGCTTGGCATGCCAATTGACTCCGCTGCCTACACGCACTCACATGTATGATATATTATTTTCTGCATCGCAATGCGGTCAGCACTTTGTTCGGGGTTCCACACATCAAACCATGGGTCTGCCACATGAATGTGCAGGTTGGACTTTTGCAGTGAGGACAAAACACTGGTAATTCAACAAATGTGAAGAGAGGCAGTGGCAAACACACCTTTCACGTCCCTTGGTACACATTTTGACATGGCAGTAGATTTTTGCCACAATTCAGGAACTTGGTAGGCATCTAGATAAAACCCACGGTTGCATCGAAGGAAATAGCCATTCCTATGCCCTGAAACGGTTTGAAAACGCCGTGGATCTGTACGAAACTGACCGTTTGCCAACAGTGGCCAAGTTGGCAAGCGTCTCAAGACTGAAAATGATTGGACGCTCGGCATGAGATAACAGCCGCTGATTGATTACTCCTCCCACGTAGTGGCTCAAAAACACCAACTTGTCCTACAGCTGTAAGACTACACTACAACAGTGACTAACAATTTGAACAATAGGAGTGTACATGCACATGCACAGAAACTTGGTTGGATGATTTGAGTCATGAAGTACACAATGAAGACGAACAAGATAAAGGGGAAGACCACAAATAAATGCAAACAAAGGAGTGGATGAGGCAGCGTAACCGCATCTAAGCCGCGTCTAAATAGCATGGTCAAGAAAATGCTACAGCTTTGAATGGCAAGAACACACCTTCAAGCAGTACCCTTCGGTGCCTCCTTGACGGAGATGGCCTGCTCCTCGCCCATAGCAGAGACGATTGTGACCAAAAGTTCCTTTCCGTCCTCGAAGTCGGCCTGAATGGCCTTCCCGATGTCACTTTCAGGGAGTTTAATATCGTCCTTGGCTGCCCCATCTTGAGTCATGAGGTTGAGAAAACCGTCGTCGATGTTTATCTAAGAAAAGCAATGAGATACTCGTGAACTAATCCAAAGCAGATTGGCAATTACAAGGGTGTATTCAGTTCGTGTAACGTTTGGGACATCCATGTTGTGAGTAGAGGGACAGATATCTTCCTGTTCCAGCATACACAGTGAGATGTCGGACAATATGGCGGACTAATCGATGCGCACCATTTTTTTGCCGGTGAAGATCTGAGTAAGTTGTCAGGGGAGACAATCAAGCGCTGGTGCTACCAAAAACATACATCGATGGCAACGAGGTGAACTTTGGCGTGCCCGTGCTTTCCGGTCTTGGAAGTGGACATTTCAACAATTTTGCAGGGACGGCCTGGTGATAATCAGTGGGGATCCACAGAAAATGAATGATTTCCGAGCGACATACTTTTGATGACAACATGACCGTTTTTGCGGAGAGCAGAGCATTGCATGGGATAGGTGAGCGAGGCGCCTGCACTGGCCTAACGTTTAACATCGGGTGAGATCAACAGTGAGGATGAGCAAAGATAAGCAAACCTGCTCAAACGTCTGGTTGTGCTGCTCATCGTCAGACATGGTTGCGGATGATGTGGGGAGAGGGAGTCTACGTGAGTCTACGTGAGTCTACACGGGGGAAGATAGAAAAGATGAACGAAGATGGACGATGTTTGGATGAGAATAAGCTGTTTGAAAAACTGATGAGCTCGATCACGATTTCAGCATTTCAAGCTCCGACACGTGGGAATCCGCTGCCGAGTTGCCGTGCTATGTCGCATCCTAGCCTATACTTACTGTACCAATGGTGGTCATGCTGAGGGTGTCGAGGCGGTAGCGTGGATGTGCGGGACCTAGAGGGAACGGCAAACGACCGGAATGAAAAGATGCTCCATCAGACACGGGGTAACTGAAGTTATGCGCCACCACGCTCAGTTCGGCGAGGCAACCAGTGGGACCTTTGTCGCGCCCGCCAACGAAACCAACTGCAAGTTACCATGCTTCGCTGTGTTGTTGCCAACTCCAATTCACGAGTGTTGAAATTGGAAGTCAACTGGCAACGGGAATTGCCGATCGTCTCTAACGCCGAAACCACGCACTCTTAACTTACCAGTCGGACACAGTCCCGGTTATTCGCTTCTGCCTGGCAAGTGATCCTCTACTAGGCACACGTGCTCACCATCAGTTTCGTCGATGACCAGATTTACATACTTTGATCTCGTCATGCACCCATTTGGAGGAACACCAGTTTGTCCGCGGTGTAACAAGGCTGTGTATGCAGCTGAGCAGGTGTGCAGCACTGATCGTATTCATGCTTCATTTGACTCATCTGAGCGTCGATTTAGGTCATGGGGCCAGGTCGCAAGGTAAGTAATTTCGGTTACCCTGGCAGCATCACCATCGCGGTGTTTAACCTCGTGCCAATGTCAGCTTTACCACAAGGCAAGTAATTACGCCACCCACTCTGCGTTCGCTCATCCAGGTGTACCATTAACAGCCATGTCTTGCGTGTACGTCATGCAACAAACGCCTGGACTCCCTGACACTGCTAGAGCATGATCAAGAGGTGCGGCTTCATCATCATGGCTAATTCGCTCATCTTGATGCTCACTTGGTTCAGCCGTATTGGTAGGTACCACTCGTCCAACCCTTGTTTTCTTCGCCTTGACCCCTTCCCATAGCAAAAATTGCCATATACGCAACTTCGGCACCCGGGACCTTCGACAGGCAAACCTCCCTGATCGAGACGATCTTGTTTCTCCTTCAAATCCCTCTTCTCCTTCCCGCAGCCCATTCCCTGCAGTGTCTGGGTCATCTGGTACTCCTTCCCGAACACCGGGCAACGTCTCTGGCCAGACGTCGCCCGTTCGTTCTACTTTCCCTTTACCAACCACTCGCAGCCGGACTAATGGTTCACTGGATTTCACCTCACGTACTTCTATCAACGATGGATCTCGTTCGCCTGTTCGCACTCAGCATACAGGTCCAGGTCCACTTCTTCGTGCCAATTCGTCCCTTCCTGCACGGTACTCCCGTACCCCCAACCCATCGAGTGATGTAAGCACCCCTAGCGTAGAACTAAACATGGAAGGGAACGATACTGCAGAGGAGGACGAAGTACAAGACATTGTCGATGAGCGTGTGTCCTTTGATGGCGAGATTACCAACACCAAACGTGCTGGTGAATTTCAGCTTCCACGTACGGTGTCACTCAGTCCTTCCAAGCCTACCTCGAGCACTCCTAGGGCTGCGGAGCGCGTGGAGTCCACCCCATTTAATCGCCCAACATCACCATTTAAACCCAACTTGACTGGGGTTGTTTCGACGGGAGGAGTCAGCTCGCTGAAACAGACCGCCACTGGGACGCGTTACGGGGCCGCTCTCGGCGGCAGCACCGCTAGCCCTGCAAAGCCGTGGGAATTAGGTGGCACGACGCCTGTATGTCCACGATGTGGCAAGAATGTGTATTTTGCAGAACAGGTAAGTGAACATCTCCCTAGTGGTTCGAAGGCATCTTGATTTGGTCAATAGATGAAAGCAGTTGGGAAGACTTGGCACAAAGGGTGTCTCCGTTGCACTTCCTGCAACACCCTGTTAGACTCTAAGCGGTTGAATGACAAGGACGGTGATCCACTGTGCGGAAGATGCTACAATAAGGTGTGTCGTGTGTTGTGGCACTTAGTTCCCTCTCTAACATCCCTGCATAGCTTCATGGTCCACAAGGAAACGGTTATGCTTTACTTGGAAAACCGGGCAGTTAAACTTTGACATCAAGATATACCCTCCAGTCGTACGATTCTAACATTGATGCTACATAATGAATCTTGAGAGGACCTTTCGACACTATCATTATTCCAGTCGCGTGCCTGTACCACTTACATGTCCCTTCCACTGTCTCTATTAGTGAGCGTAGATAGATATACTGTAGTGTGAACTTCCCCTGATGTTTTCCGTACTTCTATATAAACGCGAGACCAATTCCTATTGAACCTTCTAGCAAAGGCGGGGACCTCGCTCTCTGGGTGGTCTGGTAATGTTCAGGGTTACTTTCACCTACCTTGCAGAGCCGCCTAGCTGACCGATATTACGTTTGGAACGATACTTCCTCCAAACCGACAAAATTTCCCGTAGTATCCCAACCTTTTCCCCCAGATCCACCAAGCACCGATCCAGAATCATGTCCACCATGATTTCTTGCGCAACAGCCTGAGCCTCAGGGCAAGCATTGGGTCCAGGATGATATGTCAGATACGCCCCAATCCCCCTTCTGATATGATGGGGGGCGGCCCTCCAGAAATCTTCCGCGAGTTTTCTTTCAGAAACTCCATGGACGATTACGATGAACGGGGTGATGCCACCCTTGTAGACGGAATGAAACCTCTCCAGTGCCCTCCACGTTTCGCTATCTGGTTCTTCCGCAGACACGAAGAACATGATGAGACCGATAACCTTGTTGCTCTGATCCGAAATGCGGGGCTGTGTTTTGCCAGATGATTGGCTTGCGATCAGCGAGAAGTTGTGTGGATCCACTTGCTGAAATCGATGCTCCCGTCGGGGGCTGACGGAAGTGACGGAACGCTGCAGAGAGGACTGTACATCCGGTACAATGTCAACGAACGCGCCTTGCCTTGTCGTGTCACAAACGACGACGGTGGTCGTTGGCCAAGAAAGCTCTCCGACCACTGCACGCACGTTTGACACCGTAACCCAGAATGCATCGTCGCCAATCTTCCAGCTTCCTAGCGTGTACTCCTCTTGCAGAAGGCGGATGAGTTGACGGCGAGTGGCGTCGTCCAGGTCACCACTAGGGGGTTCACAAGGATTGCAAGGGATGTAGATGTGCCTGTCGAAACGAAACCCTTTTCGTCTGAGATGGCTTTCATTTCTCTGCCACCACGTATCGGCTCCTTCTTCGGGTCCAAGAACGACGATTGCCACCGGCACTTTCTTCCTACAAATAGCCGCATGGAAGAGGTTATAATTCCGAACATGGCGGATCTTAGGTCTTCCCGCACGAAAACAGAAAAGGAGAAGGTCAACGCCCGCTGCTTGCTTGATCCCGTGGACGAGGTGCTTTAGATTTTTCTCGGTAATGAAAGTGTCATCGTCGGTGTCGTCGAATCTAGTGTCCCAAAGGTTGACGTGTGTATGAATGTCGAACGCGATGGGAATACGGGTAAATGGTGAGACGCATTCAGCCTGAGAGTTCTGTTTGGTGCGCGAGGCGACCATCATGTCAATGAAGTCATTTCTGTCTTCACGGTCTCCGAACAGGAGCACATTTCGAGGCTGGTTCAACTAAGTTTCATTCATCTTGCCAAGGGTCTAAAATGATACTTACAGCCAGGTAGTTACGCGAAAAGATGTCTTGCAACCTGCGTCTGGAGACCTCGATCCGATTGATATCGCCAATGTTGGTATCCCAAAACTCTGGTGGCAGGATGGTAATGCATGCATGGGCACAAAACTGAAAGCCAAATTCCGATATTTTCTCCTCGTTATGATCCCACCACGCATCCATGACTCCACCAGGATCGTAAGACTCGAGATGAGTAACGATCAATGCTATTGGGATCCTCTTTTTGCATACTTCTTCAAATACGAATTGATACTTGTCCCAGTGACCCCGCTTCAGTGGCAAGCGCTTCATACCACTGGCACCACGAATACAGTATAGGAGGAGGTCGACACCCTCGGGGGCTTCAATCCGCCTTTGTAAGAACAGTTTCAGACGTTGTTTCGCTTGGTCTGCGGGGATTCTGCCTGCAGTGCCTTCGTCTAGACCGATGGTGTCCCAAAGATTGATTTTAATCTCCGTGTCCAGCCTGAGGGTGACACTATACGAGGCGTTTTCATCGGTGCACCCTAAGACGTCATTGGAAGTTTTCGCCACCGACTGTCCGACGATCGCGTTGATGATGGAAGATTTCCCCACACCACATTCACCGAATAACACGATGTTGCGCGTCTGTACCACCACTTGAGTCAATGTGGTTCAAAGGCAAGATATGACAAGATAGTCACTGCTTCCATATGTGTGTGGCACCCTTGTACTGCTTCCAACAATACCTGCCATTTTGAAAGACACATGCCAGGTAAGCAAAGAATGATGGCTGACAAAACTCACCGATGTTCCCGGATGTGGCCGTATTCACAAACGCGTGGTACTGACAGCACCGCAGTAGAGCCGACCGGGTTTTGAATGAACGATCGAACTTCTTCAAAGGCGGCGCCCAACGATACCGGAAATAGTGGGTCGAGGGTTTGTTAACACCTACTACGCTACGTAGCACCTCAAATCAGGATCGATCCGATCAATCGATCAATCCGGCGGCGCTGGCGTCATGAGTACGACTGTACGAGTGGCAGGTGGCATGCAGAAAGCGGTTGACAGGCCTCAATTTGCCAGCATGGCTGCGGCGGTAGATCAAAGGTTTAAGGGATCACAGTGAATCATCAACTTGGCAAGCTCTACTACTACTTGAATTTCACGCACAATGTATCTGCCCACAGCAACCTGTGCTAGCCATTGCAAATGATGGGGTTCCATAGTTGTGGGTGAAGTCTGCCACGTCTGAGTGCCACCACTTGTCACCGGGCCACGCCAATATGTGGTTGTGCAGTGTTGAGCTCGCGCTCACTGGCACTGGCACTGGTAGCTGAGACGACCCGGGAACCCAGCTGAGGAGCCGCTCGCGCGTAATCTAACGGTACGTTATTCCGTCGATGCCCATATTCCTTTCCTGTCTGAATCGATATTGATCCGAGTTTCTTCGTCAACCAGGTTGAGGATATACTAAATAAACCTCTTGGGGTTCAGGGTGCCTGCGTCTTACTTGGTTGCATAGTAATCGGTGGAAGTTCGTAACTCGATCCCTTCCCGGTTCCGCCTCTCGTCTTTTAAAAATCGATGCTCGCAGCGAAGCCTCCTGCTCTATTGTTCTAACATGTTTCTCTCCAGTGTGTCGCTGGCACCCAGTATTGCTCTGCTTGGGCTTTTGTCCGCCGTCTCAAGTGTATGCGCCCAAAATGCCGATACAACGTCTAGTGCCAGTGGGTCCAATCACACCACCGTCCTCATCCTCGGCGGCGGCATGACGGGGATCATCGCTGCTCGAACGCTTCACGAGCAAGGCATTGAAGACTTCATCATCCTTGACGCGAAGATCGATCTGGGTGGCCGTATGATCCCCGAGCCGTTCGGCGTGCGAGGGAGACAAGTAGTCGTCGAGGTGGGTCCCAGCTGGATCCAGGGAACGCAGCAAGGCAATGGCACCGCAAACCCTATCTGGGAATTGGCACTCAAACATAATTTGAGTACCGTCTCCAATGATATTTACGGAAGCGTTAGTACGTATATGGTTTCTCTTACGCCACATGTACTGGGTGCTGATGGCTCGCAGCTACTTACGACGACAGTGGTTATAATGATTATACCGACGTAGTGAACCAGGCGCTCAATAATTTTGATCGGGCCACTGTTCTCGCAGGTATATTGGGCTTCCTTCCCTGTCTCGAACGTCACCTGATCTCCGCGGACTAGGGCGGCGGTTAAAAGAGGGCGAAGTTGATCTGAGCCTCAGATCGGCATACGGTCTCATGGGTATCGGTCCAAAAACACCACAGGAGGATGCCAGTAACTACTTCCAAATTGACTTTGTCAGTAAGAGTTACTTTTATATTAGAGTCGGCTGATCCGAGCGTCAGGAGTGCAAGTCATATCCTATAATATTCCTTGTGGCGACGAGTACTAATTAATCGATCACCGCTCGATGCAGTTGCGCAGGTGAGTAATCTGATGTATGCCTTTGAACCACTGTTCGACTTATTTGCAGTCACCCTCACAAACTTCGTGGCTCGCTTCCGCGTGGGTAAGCCTTGGGTTGGTACTAACTTGCTTTCCTCCTCACTCCCGATAGAGAAATAATTTCACGTACATCCCGGAATATGGAGGTTTCTCCAATGTCCATCAGATGTCCATTGACCAACGCGGATTCGTATACATTGCACAGGCGGAAGCGGCCGAATTTTTACAACCACGACAGATGATCTACAACCAAACTGTTAACCTCATCGAATATGGCAAAGATACCGTTGCGGTGCACACCACCGGTGACTTGACAATCACTGCTGATCATGTCTTGTGCACGTTCAGCGTCGGCGTTCTGCAGAATAGTGACGTTGTCTTCCAACCTCCCCTGCCCGATTGGAAAATTGAGGCTATCAATAGCATCGAAATGGTCAGTCGGGCTTTGCATGTGCATTTAGTAACTTACCTTGCGCTAGGCTACCTACACAAAGATTTTCCTCCAATTCAACGAGACGTTCTGGTTCCCAACAGAGGTAAGCTTTATCATGCGGGAATGACACGTCCTATCTACGCTATATTAGATGGGATTGTATGCAGCAAAGCAGAGAGGGAAGTATCCCGTGTGGCAGAGCTTGGATCACGTCGGATTCTTCCCGGGTTCTGGCATAATCTGTGTCACGGTTACGGTAAGTGAATCACGAGGTGCATTGAACGTTGCTCTTATGCTGTTTCAGGGAGATTGGGCTCTATACATTGAGCAGCTGACTCATGAGCAGATCCAGTCCGAAGTTATAGAGGTCCTCCGGGCGATGTATCCTAACATCACAGTTCCTGAACCTATTGCTATTCACACGACGGCTTGGGCTTCGAACACGCTGTACCGTGGCTCGTACGCGAATTGGGGACCGTCTTATGTCCCGGCACAATCAGACAACTTGAAAGCGACAGTCAATAATCAGCTTTGGTTCGCTGGTGAAGCTACGAGCACTAAGCACTTTGGTGCGTCGTGTGTGGAAGTTCGCTCTGAAATGTCTGCTGACACAGTCTCGCGTCAGGTCTCCTACAAGGGGCCTACTTCGAGGGTCAAGTCGTTGGCTACGCCCTCGCTGCATGTATTCAAGGCAAGGGCAGTTGTGAATCCCCCCATACTACGATCCCGAAGAATGCTCAGCCCCATCACTGGCAGCGCTGTTTGACTTCACATCTATCTTGTCCCCACCCTAATTAGACTTTGGTCGTTGGTGCTTCATCTCTTGCTTGCAGTATTACTTTGAGTGTAAGCCGAGACGTCAAATGCGTCAATTCCTGAGGTGCTAGACGGTAGACACACAGAATGACTCGCTCGGAGGAGGGATGCAATCCACTCCACTCTTGCATCCGTGGTAATTACTTAAATTACAGCCTTGAAAAAGTACATAGATGTCTTGTCGAGGTCAACCGGATGAACACGAGCGTCAGTGGCAGATCTACCTTAGTATCAAACCACGTCACCTCTTGCCAACTCACCAGGCTTGACTGATCGTTCAAGATCCCTAATCGAACCCACGTTTACATGCCAGTGGACAGTTGTCCGACTTCTCCAAGTGATATATGTACTCACGAAACTTGGGGACGATCCTCGGATATATACCCCTACACTCCGGGAACTTGAAAGTGAAACTCAACGACCGTTTTTATGTACTACTCGCTTGGACGGAGTCGCTACTCTCCATGAGCCTGACTGCCATGATTTTGGGAGTGAAGGTGAAGCTATGTTCGACGCTGGGCCGGTGGGGTAACCCAGGCCTCAGCCTGGTTCCTCGATTACTAGTACCAGAACCCCATGACTCGGAGATGAATCAAATCCCAACGTGTCAAATGTTTCCTCCATCATGAACTGCACCTTACAAATGTCCTCATCGGACAAAGGGTCATACGCAACTAGGATACTCAGCGTATCACTTCTCCAGATATACTAGTAAGCATTGAGATCAGATGCAAGCAAGCACACAGTCATATAAAACTAGGACAGAGCGAATAACAGAGAATGACTTCACATCGGACATGACATCACAGTGCTTCCACATCTTTCTCGACCACGACCGCCCCAACTTTGATATCCACCGAGGCGGAATCCCTGCTCACTCCCTCCGCGGCATCGACTTTGCCCACGTTCGACACCGGCCCGGTGAACCAATGCACGCCTCCGTATACAGGGAAGTAATACCAGACGAGCGAGAGCACGAGGACACCGCCAAGAACGACGACGGTATAGTTCATGTTTGGTGTGTTCGTCTCAGGCGTCGTAGGGAAGAAGAAGACGACATCCATGAACGTCATGAAGGAGACGGCAATGACAGCGACGGGGAGACTCTACACGATGCAGGAGTCAGCTTCGGTCTCTGCTCTGCGAAATCGAGGAGGGACTGACGAATATTCCGAGATTGAACGGGCCAGGCTTGAAGTTGTTTGTGAAGATGAACCTCGCTGCGATTGGGATGGAATACGCAACATAGAGCCCGGTCACGGATAGTGCAAAGACTGCATTGATGGCTTGAGCGCCTGCAAGGGAGAGCAAGCCAAGAAGGGTGGCAATCGCGGCAACAAACCAGACAGTATTAACAGGGGTTCCAGTGAAGCGGTTCATGCGGTAGAGTATACTTGAGAAGGGAAGGGCACCATCACGAGCGAACGCAAAGGATTGGCGCGAGGCAGCAAGCACCTGAAAGAATCGATCTGTACACAGAACATGAACGCAAGTAGCAAAGGAAGCTTACCATACTAGATCCCATCATGTACCTGACCGCAACATGAGCACGAGAAGACGTGAAGAATCAAAACGAACACTCACTGCCCGAGGACAACGAAAGACCAAACGACGAGGGTACGAGTTTGCCCAAAGCTGTTTAAGAAAATTTGTGCCATGGGTTGGGGGCTGTCTATAAGACTCGTGAGGTCTGTTCCCATGCAGAACGCAAGAGCGACGTTGATGGCTAAATCCGGCCAATTCACTGTCAAGATGAGATTGCTGTGATCAAGTACGATTGCGCACCCCAACCAAGTATGCCAGCAATGCCGATTGCGCTGACCTATACGAATCAGTCCGAGCCACGGAAAGTAGACATTGTACTCACGATTGCCCACGGTACAGCGGTCGCTGCATTTGATGCTTCCTCACTGATGTGTACACTAGAGTCAAACGAGCCTACATGACCCGGTTGCCACAGTTAGCACATTCCACCGATGGAAAGGAACAATAGAGAGTGACTACATACAGATAGTCCAAAGAGGGGAAAGGAGGGAGAGGATAAAGGCATAACCGCTCGGCCATCCATTAACTAAACGATAGATGTTAGGTAGGCTGTAAGAACCGACCAGGAGGACAAACCATTGGAGAAATTTCCTAAGGCAAAGCTGGCGCTATTCATATATTCTTTGGGGGTAGCAGCTGGAAGACCAATGATGACAATAAAGCAGAGGCTGACAATGTGAGTCAGTGTTCGGGCTTTCAAGAGTTAAGGACGTCACAAAACTCCCACATGAGAATGTGGAATAGGGCAGGATACGAGCAAGCGTGGGGCAATAGAGACACTGCGATATAATAATCGAACCAAGACACTCACCAGAAATTGAGGACGATGTAGAGATTTTGTAACCTCGCGAGGACATTAGTCCCCAAGGAGCAGATGGCAGCATGAGAAAAGATTATGGCCACATAGATTCCACTGCATAGCGTTAGCAAGACAAGAAACAGAGGGGATACGAAATTTACAGGAATGTAGACGTACAAGGTCTGGGCCTGTGTTGCAACAAAGCTCTGGTTGCCGATATTAATCGCTGCGGCAACTTGCACGGCACAACCCCAGTCAATGGAAGCTGAGGGAGTTATACAACACAACATGAAAGACAGCGTCATGAAGGCGATCGAAAGTACTCAGGATAGATAGATAACTTACCTACTGATGCAATGGACCCTATTGTGTTGGCATCTGATAGAAAGGTAAATTAGCTGTTAGGAGGCATTTGCAGCTTGGACTCACAACCGACGATCCATGAAAGTAGGTTTCTGCAGCGAGGCGATGACAAAGAATGGGTCCAGAAGTAGAGCTATATCACACTGTTCATCTACTGGGTCGAGAAATGTCGGATCGTGCCACTCACACCACCAGAAGTAGGTGCTGCGGAAGCAAGCTCTGCCATGGACATTCCGATACAGAGAATGAAAAAGCTCGCGACTGCCCACTGAAGGAAACCGGGCGAAGTTAGTATGTAGGACAAAGAGAAGATAAAGCGAGGAATTGCACAAGTTGCGCTTGTCGAATCACCAGAGATTTGGTTATCGAAGAAACAGCCAGGAACTCGAGCACGTCAAGACTGAGAAATTGTACGTACACCCCATACCATCGCAGAAGGACCACCATTCGGGAGCGAGTACAGGAGGACTGACCTGCATGTTGTCATTGAATGAGGTGAGCCACGTCATACAAATGAACGCATGGAGCACGCTTGAGATACTCACGCAATCGACGGAAGCAAGCCAATGATGCTGAACGCAATCCCAAAGACCTACAGATGCGATGAGTCAGTCAATGGTCACTGGCAAGAATGAGAATAAGTCGATCACCTCGAGTGGAGTGAAAGCCCTTTTGAATTCCTGTTTATATCCAAGCTCGGCAAGGAGCTGTTCGTCTGCTCTTTCGATTGCCTCCTTGGTCATGGTCGTAGGCAGTGGGTGCGGGAGCGTGGGCGAGGTGGAAGGACAAGGGTATTTGTTTTATCTCAAAACCTGATGCGGCCAAGTGGGAAGTTCCGCGGCCCGGGGAAGAAAGAGATACTATCGGGTAACCTACAGCGATAAGGTCAATGCGCGATAGCATCGGCGAGTAAACCCCCGTATTACCCGCTGACCTGTTGCGTGTAGGATGTAATTCATTACATGGTGCCAGGAGCGACGTAGGATGTGGGATCAACTACTAGTACCTCGTCATGCCTCAGCCTCGGAGGGGCCGAATAGTACTGGTCTTGACGTCCGATAGATCACCCGGGTTAGCAGAGGTTGCAACTATCCGCATATGTCGCACGGCGATTCCACACCCGACAGCTCCAAGTTTCCCACGAACTCTGACGGCTATCAACCAGTCGTCCGTCGATGGTCCGCCCTTCATCAGGCTTGGATTTGAGCTCCAGAATCACTAAGCCGTACGCTCTCACCAGTCGTAGAACTTTGTATACTACCCAACACCGGCGCTCGCCTGGCCCACCTGACAGTACTTGACAACCATGAGGCCCCCGGAGTTTCCATCACTCCGACTCCGACTCCGATTCGCCATCCCCAGAATAATACACACGTGCGCCCTCACGCTGTCATCCACCTTCCCGATCTAAAGCGTAGTAATATTCGGTAGGCTCGGTGAGAGGGGTGGGTGGGTAGTGGCGATGGACTGAGCGATCCATACACTGGTCTGGCTCCATCGAGTGCCCCTGAACAGCGAGTTTGAGTAGAACAAAGCTGTCAAGGGCTCTTTCACCCACCTTTTCTTCCTCCGTTGGGTAGGGTTGTGTCCACTTACAGTATCTCACCTTCAACAAGTTCTAAGGTAGGTCATGATCATCGTACTGAGACTTTCCCACATCCCACGACGTTCGTCACCAGATGGATCCTCGTCGCCATCCTAAGCGTCAACCATCAAATATACCCTCCAGAATGCCACATGAGGGTACCCATAAATAGCTGTTCAGTGTGCTTTACTGACATTCATCCTAAGTGAGGTAGCCATGACCGCCCATGGGGCGAAATTGGGATGGAACGTTCGAGAGCGCCGCATCATGAAGCTGCACCAAACGCCCTCACCAACGTGGCAGAAAACCGAATCGGCCCATGATCAAGTTCTCATCATTCAAAACCCCATACGCGATTGAAATAATCAAGTGTATGTACATGACGCTCAGCGTTTCACGTCGTCCGCTTGTGTGGATTTAATGATGTGGATGAGGGTCGGACCAAGGGTACTTGTTCACGCCAGCTCTCAAGCGAAGCGGGAAAAGAGATAAGACAGGGCATACAATGTCACCGTACCTATATATCTGTTTCCATTATAACCGCCTCAACTTTTGCATCCACCTTGGAAGAACTCTTGTTATCATATTCTGTGGCGTCTTCTTTGCCTACATTCGACACCGGTCCGGTGAACCAGTGCACTCCACCATATACTGGGAAGTAATACCAGACGAGCGAGAGTACGAGGACACCGCCAAGAACGATGACGGTATAGTTCATGTTCGATGCGCTCGTCTGGGGCGTCGCAGGAAAGAAGAAGACGATATTCATGAACGCCATGAAGGAGACAGCAATGACAGCAACGGGGAGACTCTATACGACGTTAGCCTTAGTCTCTGGTCTGTGCATCCTGGGAGAGACTGACGAATATTCCTAGGTTGAACGGACCAGGTTTGAAATCATTCTTGAAAATGAACCTGGATGCGATCGGTATCGAATACGCAATGTACAGGCCGGTCACGGATAGTGCGAAGATGGCATTGATAGCTTGAGTGCCTGCGAAGGAGAGCAGGCCAAGAAGAGCGGCAATCGCGGCGACGAACCAGACGGTATTCACAGGGGTGCAAGTGAAGCGGTTCATACGGTACAGTATGCTTGACAAGGGAAGGGCACCATCACGAGCGAACGCAAAGGTTTGACGCGAAGTAGCAAGAACCTGGAAGAATGGATCAGTACACAGAATATGTACGCCAGTAGAAAAGGAACATTCACCAAGCTAGATCCCATCATAAATCTAACCACGAAATAAATGTCAACAAGACAAGCGTAGGCTCAATGTGGACTCACTGCACGAGCACAACAAACGACCATATAACGAGGGTACCCGTTTGTCCAAAGCTGTTCAAGAAGATCTGTGCCATGGGTTGGGGGCTGCTTATAAGACTCGTAAGGTCGGTTCCCATGCAAAATGTAAGAGAGATATTGATGGCTGAATCCCGTCAATGTCCACCGTCAAGATGAGATTGCTCTGATCAGACACAAATGCGCACCCCAGCCAAGTAGACCAGCGATACCAATTGCACTAACCTACGCAAATTAGTTCGAGTCGTGGAAAGTTGACATGGCACTCACGATTGCCCACGGTACGGCGGTTGCTGCATTCGTGGCTTCCTCACTAATGTGCACACTTGAGTCAAATCCGCCTAGATGATTCGGTCATTACAGTTAGCACGTTCCGCCTTTGGAGTGGAAGAAACTGAGGTTGATGAACATACTAATGGTCCAAAGAGGGGCAAGGAAGGACATGATGAACGCATAACCGTTCGGCCAACCGTAAACTAAACGGGATTAGATAGAGAGTGAGAACTAACAAGGAGGACGGACCGTTGGTGAAGTTTCCTAATGCGAAGCTAGCACTATTCATGTATTCCTTTGGGGTAGCGATTGGAAGACCAATGAGGACCACAAAGCAGAGGCTAATAAGGAGATGCGTAGGATGATAAACAGACTCAAATACTCGAAGCAAGACACTCACCAGAAATTAAGGATGATGTAGAGATTTTGTAGTCTCGCGAGGATATCAGTCCCAAGAGAGCAGATGATACCATGAGAGAATACCACTGCCACATAGATCCCGCTGCATATGATCGTCAGCAAGGCTGAAAATAGAAGCGTGACGGACACGGAAAAGGCCAAAATCATGACTGGAATGTAAACGCACAAGGTCTGCATTTGTGTGGCAACAAATTGCTGGTTGCCAATATTAATCGCTGCAGTAATCTGGATGGCGCAAGCCCAATCAATGGAGGCTGAAAGTATTATACAGCACAACATGGAATACATAAGCAGTTGAGAGTACCCAGAATGAGATGGATAGCTTACCCACTCCTGCAATGTTCCCTATGGTGTTGGCATCTGACGAGAATGGTAAACTGGCGGTTTAGGGTTATTCGCAGTTTGGACGTACAACCAACGACCCAGGAAAGTAGGTTTCTGCAGCGAGGGGATGACAAGGAATGAGTCCAGAAGTAGAGCTGTATCACACCCTGTTTATGTCGTTGTGTCGGGAAAGTCGGATAGTGCAACTCACACCACCGGCAGTAGGTGCTGCGGAAGCAAGCTCTGCCATGGACAATCCGATACAAAAGATAAAAAGGCTTGCGACCGCCCACTGAAGGGAACCAAGTATAGTCAGTATGTGACGAATAACACAAGCTGCTTTTCTGGTCATGGTTGTCGAGAAAAACAACCGGGAACTCAAGCAACGCAAAGTTGAAAATTTGTACGTACACCCCATACCATCGCGGAAGGACCACCATTCGGGAGTGAGTAAGCGAGGACTGAGCTGCATGTTGCCGTCGGACGAGGTGAGTCTTGTCGTACGAAGGAACGGTTAAAGTGTTCTCGAGATACAATACTCACGCAATCGATGGAAGCAAGCCAATTATGCTGAAAGCAATCCCAAAAACCTATGGATGCGATTCAGTCATTGTGACTTGCAGGAAGGAGAATGAGTCAATGACCTCTAGTGGTGTGAAAACCCTCCTGAATTCCTGTTTATATCCAAGCTCTGCAAGGAGCTGTTCGTCTTTTCTTTCGATTGTCTCCTTGTTGGTCATGGTCGTAGACGGCGGTAGGAGGGAGTTTGGGGTTCAACTTGCTATCGCCAAGCGCTTTTATCGTACCCGTCACGGCAATTCGAAGCCCGTTCTGTACATATAATTGCTGACCTCCCCGCTGCAGCCTGCGGGACTCGGAGATATTTCATCTGGGCCACAGATCAGCATCGGGAGGCAATGCCCTTTGAAACGATAGTGGCGTTATTTTATGAGGGGTTGGCTCGACTGTCAACAAACCCTCATCCAAGGGCAATCCAGACGATGTGGACCCCAAGGAATTGTAATTATCGAGGATTCGGAATTTCAGATTGAACCCGTCACGCGATAAACATGATCATGATAGCACCTGGTAAGCCAACGATGTGGCCTTGTTTTCTTGGAAAATAACTTACAGGCGAGAGCCGAAGGTGACATAACCTTCTCCGTCGGGAATTGATTTCATAGCCGGCCGCCATCAGCCTGCCGAGGCGGCAAGATTTGTTCGACTCCTTCCGCTTTTCTGCTGGATATAACTATAACTTCATCAACAACCAATCAAAGTGTAAGCCTACAAGCTTAGGTACCTATAACTAGCACATATACCGCCCGGTATACTGAACCCATAAGACTGCCTTTTGGTGTAACGATCTAAGCGGCGGGCGGTCCGGACTGCTTACACAAAGTTCACCAATCATGCCGTGACCCGTCGAGAACACTGCGAGGTAATATTGCGGGTCGATTGAATCGATGAATCGATAAAGAACGGTCATGGTGTAACAGTTCGGAATTTTGTTGGAGCGATATCAGTCACCGATCAAACTTAAAGACGAACCGGTTCATCATGTGACGCCGAGCAAGATAAGACCATGCTTGCATGCCATCACCTCAATAACATAGTGGAGGCGAGGAAATTGCAATGTAGAAGGACGATGGATCACCTCGTCTAGATGCCCCTCGTAGCCTCCAACGGTCGTCGGAGTGGCATGCAAATTGGAGGTCACTCATCTGGCACCGGATATTGTGAAAAGACCGGCGTCGCCACCTCTTTCTCTCCATCTCATAACCGCCGCACTCCCTGCATTCCGAAGCTGGTTGTCTGCGCCTACTATCCCCATGGGTCGTTGGGAGACGCACAAATCGCGGCATGATGAATGATGTTGCCAGCTCTCTCAGTGGTAGGGATGTATACATGTCCGTCTATGAAGCGAAAACCAAGGTTTTAAGAGAAGTGCCAGTGGCCATGGGTGATGTGACCCCCCGCTTCGCGGTAGACAAGGGAGCCAAAACTTTTCAGCACAGCAAAGGCCACCACCATGACGCAACGATGAACAAGCCTTCGACCCGCAAAACGAGAACCCACATACTGTAAAAACCCTGGGCCGCATGCGTTATATATGCAATACCGAGGTAGCACACCAACCAAAATTAAATGACGAAGACTGCGGCGGGGTATGCCCACGGGCTCCGGGGTTCACTGTGCATGCTCAATGAGCGCGAAGTAAGAATGCCATGTAGGAAGGCAAAGTTGCTAGACCAAGCTCGTGGGTGGCAAGGCGAGATAATAGTCTCAGGTGTTCTCTCTGGAACTGACATAGCTCGAAACAACCCTACATGACGATCAGAGTCGGTCGGGACTTGTCGACGGTCTCCGGAATCTTGCGATGTTGAACCAGTACGGTGCTAGAACGCACTGGCCGAGAGCCACTGGGAAGTGGCTCATGATCAAATACGAATGTTCGAGCGCGGGGGGGGGTTCAAAGCCCTTCAACCACCTTGGCTTGAAGCGTTCATGGGGAAAGACAATTGGCCCTTGGTAAGCAATCGACGACAACTACTAGGACAACCCGACTCGTCGCCGGACTTGGTCTATCGTCGCTGCAGAGTATTCCATCGCCTGCAATGCACCTTTCTGCGCGACTTGCTCAAGAAGCGTCTTTTCGTGGCGAATCCTCTCAAATTCTGCTCGTGGGCCCTTGAGCACCTCTTCCACGGCATCGGTCACGTCGCTCTTCAAGTGTCCATGACCCT
Source organism: Boletus reticuloceps (assembly GCA_018397855.1). Classification (NCBI taxonomy): domain Eukaryota; kingdom Fungi; phylum Basidiomycota; class Agaricomycetes; order Boletales; family Boletaceae; genus Boletus; species Boletus reticuloceps. The sequence goes on from JAGFBS010000045.1 coordinate 265,673, forward strand.
TGTTCTCATATCGCTTCGTAACTTCGACAACGTCACTGTCGGTGCACGCTGCGAGAATAGAAAGGAGGTTTGATGTGCCCGGGCGAGCTAGGGGATCGTAGGTTATGCCGGGGATAGAATCCGTTACCGCGCCACGAATTTTCGCTTTGATTTGAGATGAGGTATCCGTTAAAAGAATGCGCGAAGCTGCGTCTGGTGAGGATTTGGACATCTTGGATGATGGATCTTTGAGGGAGAGAACTCGCTTTGATGGGGCTGTGTGCAGGTGAATTCGGTGCCATGACCTTGAGGAATAATACTGACTTTCCACATATTCCGGTAGTGGAAAGAGTGGTGGTTGGTTGTGCCTGCTAAATGTACGATTAAATATATCGGCTAGATCTCGGGTGAGCTCTATATGTTGCCGCTGATCCTCTCCTACGGGAACATGCGTTGCTCTGAAGCCGTCACTCAGTACTTGCAGGGATGCAAAGTTGACTGCTCACCTATAAGCCAGCACGTCTGCAGCTTGAAGGACTGGATAACTGAACAAGCCAGCGTTAAGTAACGAATCGTCTATGTCGTTCTCTGAACTCGCATTCCTCGACGCTGCTAGTCGTGACTTGAAAAAATGAGACAAGTAGAATGGTCATCCCGGTTCGTGGCCAACCTTCCACGTCGTCATCCGGCGAAGTTTTCCCATCGGCGTAAGGCAACTCAAGATCCAACACAACTCTGTGTGATGAAGATTCTGTGGAAACTTGAGTTACTCAATGTCGTAGGGAGCGTGCGTTCTTACATGATCTTGATGAAAAAGTATCGAGCGTGTTGGGTCGATTCCGATGGCGAGAAGCACTGCGAGCATGTCCTCCCTGGCAGACTGCAAACGGGTAGGGTCTTGGGGAAGGGTCAACGCATGCCATCCCACAATGGAAAATAAAAGGACATCATCCCGTTGTGCAGATGTCTGCAGCTTGACCCAGTTGGACAAGGCACCCAGATAGTTTCCCAGCTAGGCATGCGTTAGCCTGAAATGCGACAGAAATTTCAATCCCGCCTACATGTGGGATACCTGTCGGTTGGATGCCAGAAAAAATGACCCGCCGCCTCGAGGACGTCTGACTTGCTAATGTTCGTCGTCGGCATTGTCTCTGCAGCGTCCGCTGGGCAGGTTGACCGACACGTCCGAGTCGAAAAGGGATCATTGAGTGATTTTGAAACTCCGTTTCATGAACCAAAGTGTTGACCAAGTTGATGCCTCACGATCGTTTCCTTGTTCAACTCGAACGTCGTCACCGGTCGAGACATGGTCCATTGCCAGTTCGATCAGGTCTTTCCAGGCGGGCACAACCTCCACGATGTCACCCAGGTGTTCGCAGACGCTGCTGCAGGTAACACGCCCACGCGACTACATCCATGTTATCCCATTCACCATGCGGCCCCAAGATAAGCCTTCTGGGGGACTCGACCTGGCCAAAGACTTTACTTTACAATTGCAGGTGCGATGGCAGCCTTTGAAAGCAGGCAGCACGTTTCTCGGCCACATGCGTCTGCTCAGGATCGAACCAGGAAGGGCGAACCTCGGTTCGACAGCGGCCTAACGCCTATGAGCCAAACGCGCCCGGTCTTTGATCCTCTCGGGCGGATCCCCGGAAGAGAGGTCTGCTGGATAATGGATCACTCCTTTGCTTGTGAGGTGAATGATCAGATACATGTATATGTCCTTTGCGTGGTATGACGTATCGTGCCCTAGATGGAATGGCATACTGGCTACACGCTTTCCCAAACGATATATTCGTTCTTACACCTTCATGCGCTGAGAGAAACAAACCTACAATTGATACCAACGGATCAAAATAGGGGAGGTTGACCACAGGTGGCCACTTGAGCTGGTCATCATTGTTCTCAGAGCCTAAGTGTACGGCTTGCACAGATCGTGCGACCTCTGATGGAGAGAACTCAACAAGGGGAATGTGTATGATGCCCGCGTCTCATGAGGTGCTTTCATATATTGCACTCTCCTCTCTTTTTGTGATAGACGGAGCTCGAGGGTGGCAGAGCGAACTTGAAACGCAACCTCCCCTTGGCGGAGACTATACCCGTCAGCTTTATTTAAGCCGAGTTATAACATGTCTATATCGTTCTTTCCAAGCTAATTTCCAGCGGTGTAACGTTGAACTCGACTAATTTGTGTAACATCATTGACTTGGAAGGATGTGCTGGAGCGACTTATGCTACGTATGTTCATCACTTCTCCATTCTACTGACGTCATGTTAGACACTTACCGAACCCTCGTTGCCCTACTTGTCCAGGGGATACCATTGCTTTCCTTTGCTCTCAATAATGCGCGCGAGCTGGTACAAAAAAGCCACTTGCAGAACCTGGACCTCACTCTCCGGCACCACGCACCTTTGATCCTTAATTTGCCCGAGTTTCTTTGACGCGTCGATATGTTCGTCTCCTTGGGAGAGGATGATGAATACCATGAACAAGGAACAGAAAATGAAAAAGACGCAAACTGTTATGCAACATAATGTTGCAGTCTATGGAGGTGTGAGTGGCAGACATCGACACGGATCAGCCCGCAGCAGTGATTAAATTGTTGACGTGGACAGATGACAGACATCTGAAACGTATTTTAGATTGCGACGCTACGATTGCACCTCGACTCGGATGTTTCTGTCAGACTCCTGACAACGATCATCGTCCTACGAAGATGGTCTTTACGGTACCGATCTTGTCGGTACATGCCAACAACCGAAGTCCACAGCCCGAACCACCACCACCATCATGAGCGCCTCGACACGGTGAGCAAGAATAATATTGATCTTGCCATGTTAATGGTACGAGGTCTAATTTCATCAATCAAAACGCCGTACATACTTGAAATGACCACAGGTGTGGTACAAAACGCCCAGCGCTTCATCCCTACATTTCAAGTTGTATGGACTTGTAAGTATGGATGAGAGTCCGACTGCAAGGGTACTGTCCAGAGCGATTCAAAAGCAAAGCGAGAAAAGACGAAAGCAACCGTCACCGACATCGGATACAACATCCTTGTACACCCTTCACAATTATAACCACCTCATCCACTTAGGAAGAATTCTCACTACCTCGTTCTGCGGCATCCTCTTTGCTCACGTTCGGAATCGGTCCGGTGAACCAGTGCACTCCGCCGTATACGGGGAAGTAATACCAAACGAACGAGAGCACGAGGACACCGCCTAAAACGACGATGGTATAGTTCATGTTTGATGTACTCGTCTGAGGCGTTGTAGGGAAGACGAGAACAACGACCATGAACACCATAAAGGAGACAGCAATGAGAGCGACGGGGAGACTCTGTACGACATTAGCTTTGGTCACTGTTCTCAGCATCCTGGAAGAGACTGACAAGTATTCCGATATTGAACGGGCCAGGATTGAATTCGTTTTTGAAGATAAACCTCGCTGTGATCGGGATGGAATACGTAACATAGAGCGCGGCCACAGCTAGTGCGAAGATGGCATTAATAGCTTGAGCACCCGTGAAGGAAAGAAGACCAAGGAGAGTGGCAAGCGCAGCCACAAACCAGACAGTATTCACAGGGGTACCAGTGAAACGGTTCATGCGGTAGAGCACGCTTGAAAGGGGAAGGGCACCATCACGAGCGAAGGCAAAGACTTGGCGCGAGGCAGCGAGGAGCTTGAATAAGGTGTTAATCCAGAGAACACTTATGCAGATAGCAAATGAAAATTCACCAAGCTGGATCCCATCATATATCTAATCACATGATAAACGTCAACGGGATAAGCATAGGCTCAATGTGGACTCACTGCGCGAGTATAACGAACAACCATATGGCGAGGGTACCCGTTTGTCCAAAGCTGTTCAAGAAGATCTGTGCCATGGGTTGAGGGCTGTTTATCAGACTTGCGATGTCGGTTCCCATGCAGAACGCGAGAGAAATGTTGATTGCTAGATCCCGTCAATTCCAACCGTCAAGAAGATATTGCTGTGATGAGGTACAGATGCGCACCCCAACCAAGTAGACCAGCGGTACCGGCTGCACTAACCTACACAAATTAGTTCTAGTCACTGGAAGCAGAAAAATGTACCCACGATTGCCCACGGTATGGCAGTCGCTGCATTCCCAGCTTCCTCGCTAATGTGTACACACGAAATAAATCCGTCTAAACAATTCGGTTCAAGTTGTTACAGTTAACACGTTCCGCTTTGTGGAAAGGAAGCTATTGAGGATGAACATACTGATGGTCCAAAGAGGGGCAAGGAAGGACAGGATAAACGCATAACCGTTCGGCCAACCGTTAACTAAACTGAATTAGATAGAGAGTGAGCACTGATAGGAAGGGCGAACCGTTGTGGAAGCTTCCGAAAGCGAAGCTGGCGCTATTCATGTATTCCTTTGGGGTAGCAATTGGAAGACCAATGATGACTACAAAGCAGAGGCTGATAAGGCGATTCAGGACCCATAGGATGCCAAAGAGAATGCCTCGTGACACTCGAACAGAGATGCTCACCAGAAATTAAGGATGATGTAGAGTTTTTGCAGTCTCGCAAGGATACCAGTCCCAAGAGAGCAAACGATACAGTGAGAGAAAACTACTGCCACATAGATCCCACTATACACGGTTGTCAGCATGGAGAAAAACAGAAGGGAGAAAAACTTTGAAAAGGTCGGAAATCGTCAGGAATATGGACTTACAAGGTCTGCGTCTGTGTGGCAATGAAGTCCCGGTTGCTTATATGAATCCCTGCAGCAATTTGGACGGCACAACCCCAGTCAGTAGAAGCTGAAAGCATACAGCACAACATGGGATACGGCGTCATCATAAACGGTCGAAAGTACCCAGTATGAGATAGATGACTTACCCACTCCAGCAATGTTCCCGATGGTATTAGCATCTGGCAGAATGGTAAACGCGATATTAAGAGGCATTTGCAGCTGGGACGTACAACCGGCGATCCAGGAAAGTAGGTTTCTGCAGCGAGGGGATGACAAGGAATGAGTCCAGAAGTAGATCTATGTCACGCATTGTTCATCTCGATGGGACGGGAAATATCGGATAGTGCGACTCACACCACCGGAAGTAGGTGCTGCAGAACCAAGCTCTGCCATGGACATCGCAATACAAAGGATAAAAAGGGATGCAATTACCCACTGAATGGAACGGGGTAAAGTTAGTTAAAGTGTCGAACAGAAGTGCTAATCTGGTCCTAATGAATTGTCGAAAAAGGAAACAGAGGAACCCAAGGAAAGCAAAACTGAAAAATTGTACGTACACCCCATATCATTGCGGAAGGACCACCATTTGAAAGCGAGTAAACGAGGACTGAGCTGCATGTTGCCGTCGGATGAGGTCAACCATATTGCAGATGAACACTCAAAGTGCATTCAAGATACTCACGCAGTGGACGGAAACAAGCCAATTATGCTGAACGCGATCCCGAAAACCTATCGATGTGCCTCAGTCAGTGAAACGGTGCGGAGAATCAGCAGTCACCTCTAGCGGAGTGAAAGCCCTCTTGAATTCTTGTTTATATCCAAGCTCGGCGAGGCGCTGTTCGTCTGCTCTTGCGGTATCCTTTTTGTTAGTCATGGTCGTGGACGAAGGGGGGGGAGCATGAGAAACAGTCTACTATATAACTGCCTGACCTGCCCCTAGGGGGGTAGTTCATTTGCGTGTCGGGTCACATCGGGGGGGGCAATACTCTAAATGACGGCAGGCCGCCAAGCGCATGCGCTAATGTGGGGCAGCCTCAACCGAACCCGAAAGACCCTCGACAGGGGGCGATCTAGTCAGTGTAGACTGCAAGAAAACCTTGAACATTCAGATCGAGTTGGTCATATGATGAATATGATTGTACGCATTCCCAACGACTGACAAGCCAACGATGCTCCCTTGGCGAGTTTGTCTCTGAATCTGAAACCTATGAAAAGAAACTGTGCACGGGAGCACTGAATGTGGCCGAGCGTCACTACACACATCATTGGGCGTCAGGGAAGGTTCCGCGCATCAAGACCCTAAAACTGAGAAAACAACCGGGGGCGCTTACGAACGGCATTAGCCGAATTAACGGAGCAAGTGCGTCACATTGACGTCGTTGATATTCCCGCTACGGTAGTAGTGGGTTCTGTGGCCCAGGGTAGTTACGTAGGTCCCGTTTGGCTGCGTCTGTACATGTTTATTGGTTTCGGGTACCTGGTTTTAAGTCCGTGTGTGGGGACGCCTGGGCCGTCGAGTCCGCTTATCGCACCCGTCAGGGACCCTCCTCCGAGGATCGGGGTCTGAACGGTAGCGTAGAGGCGGGTAGGGAAACGGGAGGTGCGGTTTCGAGCCTGCGAAAGCTCTCGTCGGGGGGCTTAACCGCTACCCCAACCGATATCCTTCCAGTGCTGTTTAGGGAGCTCCCAGCTGCGATGTTTGGGGAGTAGGCGTGATGGACAGTGGCTGGACTCCAGGCAATAGCCTCACAGAGTGTATGTCCCGCAGTGACCGCGAGGCGGTATGCGCGCACCCGGAACGAGCTGGTTGCTAAGTGGGAGATGGCGGGTGGGGAGAGAGAGGCTTCCTCTCAGTGTGATACCAGCCTAGTGACCTGTAATGAGGTATGCTCCCACGTGCCAACCGGGCAGTGCCGAACCCTGTTATCGCACTGCGCTGGTACGTACCAACGCAGATTCCTGATCGACGATTCCTCACCATCCCTAGAGGTGGGATTTGATAAACAACACGGATTAATTTTACGATTCTGCATTGCTCTTGTGTAAAATAATATGTAATAATTTTGGCGGTCATTTCTCTGCGTCTCTTGAGGATGTCCGTGCATTTCCGTGTATCGCCAGATTGATGCTGACACCCCTCGCTGCATCGTCTCGCACACTCAGGTGAAATAAGTTTCACCATAGATGTCCCTGTCGACATCGGGAACATCAACTGCGACGTGGTTGGCCGTGAGTGGATTTCTCTTCTCTGACTCAACAGGGCTGTGAATCGTAGTTTACATCAAGTAATTTGCTGGCTTTGGGTCTTGACATGCAATGCATCCGTAGCGGGTGTTGCCACAGATGTGGCGCTTCGCGTGTTATGAGTTCATCCAGGATCCTCCGAGTCACTGCTAGCATCGGATATCGTGAAACGTCCGACCCTGGCCTCTCTCTCTCCGTTTTACAGTCACTGCCTTCCTGCATTCGCCGGTTGCAGGCTGGCAGCCCATCCCTATTTGTAGTGGGACGTGGGAGACGTCCACCGGGATCGCGAAAGAAGTGGATAAAGTGTGATCTGCTTGTTGAAATTTGAAATTGGCAAAGGGAGTCGAGAAAGTTCCAGCACAACCTTGAACTTTATGCTACCTCCACCGACCAGGCAGGGGCCGGCGGTAGTAGTAACTACGAGAATCGGCGAGTGCACCGATTTGCAAACGGAAGGGCAGGTACTTTTATGCATGAGAACTTGAGGTCTAGCAAGTGCCAGGGTATGGTGCGAAATCTAAAGCAGTGCGATACAGTATCATGAATTCCTGCTCGCAGGTTCTGTAGCGTCCTCCTTGTCCACGTTCGGTGCCGGTCCAGTGAACCAGTGCACCCCTCCATATACGGGGAAGTAATACCACACGACCGACAGCACGAGAACACCGCCCAGAACAATGACGGTATAGTTCATGTTTGATGTACTCGTCTGAGGCGTCGTAGGGAAGAAGAAGACGATATTCATGAATGCCATGAAGGAGACAGAAATGGTGGCAATGGGGAGACTCTGTAGGGTGTCGGATGTGCATCTTTGGAGGGACTGGCGAATATTCCGAGATTGAACGAACCGGGCTTGAAGTCATTTTTGAAGATGAACCTAACCGCGATTGGGATGGCATATGCAACGTAGAGCCCGGTCACAGATACAACAAAGACGGCGTTGGTAGCTTGAGTGCCCGCGAGAGAGAGAAGACCAAGGAGGGCGGAGATCACGACGACAAACCAGACAGTATTCACAGGGGTGCCGGTGAAGCGGTTCATGCAGTACAGGCTTGAAAAAGGAAGGGCACCATCACGAGCGAAAGCAAAGGTTTGACGCGAAGCAGCAAGAACCTGAAATAAGATATTAGTGCGTAGAAGATGTATGCAAATAGTCGAAAGAGTATTCACCATGCTGGATCCCATCATGTATCTAACCACGAGGTAGGCATCAGAGGATATGAATAGTCTAAACGCGCACTCACTGCCCGATGACAACGAATGACCAGATGACAAGGGTACCCGTTTGCCCAAAGCTATTCAAGAAGATCTGTGCCATTGATTGGGGGCTGTTTACGAGGCTCGTAAGGTCGGTTCCCATGCAGAACGCAAGAGAGATGTTGATGGCTAGGTCACGTCAATTTACACCGGGGCTATGATCAGGTAAAGATATATACCCCAACCAAGCAGACCAGCAGCACTGGCAGCACCGACCTACACAGATTAGTTCGACTCACGGAAAGCAGACATTATATTCACGATTCCCCAAGGTACGGCGGTCGTTGCATTTGTGACTTCCTCACTAATGTGTACACTCGCGTCAAATGCGTCTAAACAATTTGATTGCCAAGTCAACACGTAGCTGTAGAAAGAAAGAGATTGAGGATGAACATACAAATGGTCCAAAGAGGTGCAAGGAAGGAGAGGAAGAAGGCAAAACCGTTTGGCCAGCCATTGACGATCAGATAGACGCAATAACCAATGGACAGGACTAACAGTTTGTGGAGTTTCCAAAAGCGAAACTGGCGCTATTCATGTATTCTTTTGGGGTAGCAACCAATGAGGACCACAAAACAGAGGCTGATAAGGTGAGTCAGTACTCGGAAGTCGAGAACGTCACACAACTCCCACATGGGCGGTTAGAATTAAAGTAAGATACAAGCAAGCATGGGCCAGTAGAGACTGAAACTGATGGTTGAACTGAGAAACTCACCAGAAATTGAGGAAGATGTAGAGATTTTGCAATCTTGCGAGGATAATGCCATGAGAGAAGATCACCGCCACAAAGATCCCGCTGCATAATTGTCAACGATGCAAGGATCAGGTGAGTACCGGACATGAAGAGGCACGAAAGTGACAGTAATGTCAACGTACAAGGTCTGCGTTTGCGTGGCAACAAAGCTTTGGTTTCCGATGTTAACCGCTGCAGCGATCTGGACGGCGCAACCCCAGTCAGTAGAAGCTGAAAGTATCATGATGTAAGTTGAGACCACCCACAATGTGACGGATAACTCACCGACTGACGCAATGTTCCCTATGGTATTGGCATCTGGCAGAATGGTAAACTCGCTGTGAAGAAGTATCTGCAGTTTAGACATACAACCGACAATCCAGGATAAAGGTTTCTGCAGCGAGGGGATGAAAAAGAATGAGTCCAGAAGTAGAGCTATATCATGCGTCAATCATCTCGTTGGACCAAGGGATGTCGGATAGTGCGACTCACACCACCGGAAGTAGGCGCTGCGGAACTAAACTCTGCCATATCCATCGCAACACAAACGATGAATGCGACCGCCCACTAGAAGGAACATGACATCGATCAAATTGATTAAAACAATGGCAGTGTAGAAGTGTCGTACGTACACCCCATACCATCGCAGAAGGGCCATCATTCGGAAGCGAGTAAACAAGGACGGAGCCACGTCATTCCATACGCGGCCATGACACTCACGCAATTGATGGAAGCACGCCGATTATGCTGAAAGAAATCCCAAAGACCTATGAACACACCTCAGTCCGTGAGCACCGCGAGGAATGAGCGAATGACTTCTAGTGGAGTGAAGGCCCTCTTAAATTCCTGTTTATACCCAAGCTCGGCAAGGAGTTTCTCGTCTGCGATTGCGATTGCCTCTTTGCGAGTCATTGTTGTAGACGGAAGGAGGGAGTTGGGCGCGATGTCTTCAATATCGCTCTGCTAGAACCTGTGCAACTATCAGCGGTCATGTGATCGTGGTAAATCGTTACTGTGTTTGTCTCGTTGATTGGCAGGCCCGCCATCGCCTACGGTACGAGGTACCTTTGCTGTCTCACTCCTCTCCATCAACGAGGGTGTCTTTGAGGTGCTTGCTACCGCTGGTGACACTCACCCCTCGGTGGTGAAGATGTCGATGACCGCGTCATGGATGACTTTTGTCAATCTCTACAAGAAGAAGACGAGCATCGACGCCTCCAACAACGTGCGCATGAGCAAGTTGAAACGCGAGGTTGGAGCGGCCAAGCGGACAGTCGACATCGAGTGACGACTTTTCCGAGGCGCTTCACCAGGGCCAAGTGTGAAGCGCTCAACATGGATCTTTTTTCGCATGGTCATGAAGCCCCGCTGAGCAGGTTCCCAAGGATGCAAATGTCAACACGGACGACATTGATGAGGTATGTCACTCGGTATGCCGAACTAGGGGCAGCGCTGAATCTACAGTGGATAGATTAGAGCTATCAATGCCGACGAGGCAGTTGCCTATGGTGCTATGGATGTGAACCACCTTGCCTTTGGTATTGAGACTACGGGTGGAGTCTTCACTAAGCTGATTGCCCGAAACATCATTCCCACTCGCAAGTCTCAGATATATGGTCGGGTTAGATTCTATTGGTTAGCTTATCAACTGACTGGTCCTGATATAGCTTCTCTGATTTGACAGCCAACTGTGCTCATCCGAGTGTAACGAGTGTTGACCAAGGACAGCAACTTCCTTGGCAAGTTTGAGCTTTCGGGCATTCAAGTACCTCCAATTGAGGTTACGTTTGAGATTGATGCCAATGCTATTATGAGAGTCGGTGCTGCCGACAAGGGAACGTAAGTACTGTTATGTTTTGATATAGTGCGGGGTTCATTTGATTTACTTTCTGCCATCAGGGGTAAGTCCGGCCGATGACTACGAACCCGAACGGAAAATATTGAGCACGAGGCCGAGGAGTTGGCATCCGAGGACGAAACGAACCGCAAAGGGCCAACCAGATGCAAGGCCGAGGCTGACAACAAGAAGGCGTTACTTTCGGCGATCAGCGACAATGAGCCGTGAAAGAAGTCATTTTACCTGAGCCAATTTTATTATTTGCTGGGGAGTGATAGAGTTTAGAGTAGTTGATAGATTTGCGATCAATATGTAACAATTGACAGAGCAACAGACACACAATAGTACATACACCTGGGGACGATGTTTACATCTAAAGTACATGCTAGTGCGGCTCCGACCGTGAAACGAACAAAGGCAAGATTGAGAGGGGGCATCTAGTGTGGGATGAAGATGCTGTACAAGTCCAGCGAGAAAGGTATGGGAAGCATTACAGAGAACACGTATGTATCATGCTTGAATAATGTACACAGAGCGGGTTGCGTATTATGGTTGCATGAGTGATGCGTGGGTATAATGCGGAACGAACGCGAATCATCAATCGTCGTCGTCGTCTTCGTCGTCGATGCGGTATGCTGGGAGGGGACCTCGTATGGGGAGATATCTTGGGCGTGGGGAGGGCTGGTCTGGGTCTGGAGGGACGGCGAGGACGAGACGGAACGCGTCCTTTCCGTTGAGGTAGAAACGGTAGAGACGTTTCTCGCGGATGAACCCGAGGGATTCGTAGAGGGAGAGTGCGGGGATGTTGTCGAATTCGGTTTCGAGGACGACCTGGATGGGATGGGGGGTGAGCGGGTGGTGCGGGGTGAGGTGGTATACATACCTCTGTGACGCCGTCTCGCTTCATGACATCGATGGAGCGGCGGACGAGGGTGCTGGCTGCGAGTGAGGTGTCACGTGAGGTGGGGTTGTGGGCAAGACAGTCAGAAGTGGCGGAGGGGGGTCATGCTCACCGACGCCGCGTTTGCGCCAGTTCTTGTTGACGCTGAGCATGGCGATGTAGCCTCTGTTGGAAATGTGCTTGTGCATGCTCTGTTTGCACACGATGACGCCTATCGGGACCGACGAGTCGGCGGGGATGGCCTGCAAGGACGTGCTAGGTGAGCAGAGGGCAATTGGTGTATGGGGTACGCACGAGGAATGCGAGCTGTGGCCTGAGTGCGAGGTTGTGAGCGGGCACGAGAGCAGTTTTGACAGACATACCACTGGTGTAGAAAGTAGCGATAGGTGTAAATGACATATGGTTCGCTGAGTTCTGTCTGTACGAGTGCCATGATGTGTGGCAGGTCAGACTCGCCGATGTACTGTCGGTACTGGATCATCATCGCGTCTACAGTCGTGACCACAACTTGGACCCGAAATACGTCGTCTTTGTATCCACATTTAGAAGGTAGTTCACACACACCCTCTGCGCTCGACGTCGACGACGATGGACCCCATCGCCACGCTCCGGTCTGTCCTCGCGGCCACACTCACCGCGCGCGGTCACCCAGAGCAGGACCTCTTTGACGACCTCATCCTCCACAAATCTCGTCTTCGCAACTTGTCGTTGGACGTCGGTCATCCGTCGCCCCAGGAACAACGCGAACTCCAGTCTGGTACGTGTCCGTCTCGCTGCTCCACCGCGTTCGACGCTCACCCTCGCCCAGGAAAGATCACCATCCATGGCAGGTCACTCGCCGTCAACGCCGACTTTGCCCAGCAAGTCATATTCCTCGCACAGCAACTCAAGTGCTCTGAAAAGTACATTGCCAGTATACTCCACACCATCATGGCCGTCAACCCCAACATGGGCCCAGTCAACTCGATCGAGGCGACCGTCGCAGAGTTTCATCAGCGACGCCGCCATCTCGTCGATTGTCTCCGTTACCTCTTCGAGGCTGCTGCACTGGCACAACTCCCGGATGCACCAAGGCTCTATCTCCGCCTCGAGGCGTTTGTCAGGCAGGAGCTTGTCCCCGCTTCAAAACCGGACCCCTCCCTTGCTTCTCGTATATTCAGCGAGATAGAGTCAATCGGGACCGCCGTCACCCAGGCACAGATAGCGAGACAGAACGCCCAGAGCAACACCGTCCCGCCCTCTGGTCCAGGTGTGCACTTCCCTTGCCCGTCGTTCCACTTTTCACTCATGTCCCCCGAGGTTCACAACCCTCTCTCGGTTACGACATTCTCGACGCCCGCTACGACTCTCTCAAGTACGAGCGACGGTATCTCTCCATCGTTTACTACCAAATCGCTCGTGTAGGCTACTTTTCCCCGAATGAGGTACAAAAGTCGATCGATTGGCTCGCAGCCAATCCAAATGACACCACAACGTCTTATATCCTCGCTGCCACCCTCGCAGCATTCGATTCGGCAGAACCTCACTCCTTCCCTGGCAAAGTCCGCAAAAACCTCGCCACAGACAAGGGCACCATCGCGTACATGAAACGACAACTCGCTTCTACTACACACTGGAAAGAACCTGGCTTGAAGGCGACCATCCTCCTCAAGTGGACACTCTTCATGGCAGAGACTCGACATTGTGACCCTACATTGGAAAACCAACAGGGTTTCAAAACGGAAGAGCTCGAATCCCAGATTTGGAATGCCGTGCAGGGTGATGCCTTTACATACCTCGCTACCGCCCTCATTCAGTTCCGCAAACGCACCCACTCCTCACCCATAAGTTCCTTCGCGCAGTTTGTCCAACTCGTCCCTGAACAACAGCAAAAGGAGCCCCTCCCCGAGGAATTCCAGCTTCCGGTGCTCAACATGTGCGATGTACTCGTCAGGTCTCTGCTCACCTATGCCAGCTCCGAGCTGCGCAAGATCAAGCAGAGGCAAGAAGACGTGCTCGCGAGCGTTCGGACGGATCGGTCGAGGATGTTTAGGTCCGTCGCCCCTCCCAGCAGTGAAAGCGAAGGTCAACCTGCACCGCGGAACGATATCGCCATGTTGTATTCCTTCATCGGCGTCCTCTACGCGTCTCTTCCGCCTGAACGCGCGCTTCAATTCTGGGGTGCAACACCCACTGGCGAGACGCGCGGTCTGTCGTACATGGAACTCACGGAAACGTCCGCAGGCAAACTCCCGTCCTTCTTGCAATGGGCTGTGTGGTCTACCCAAGTCCGGGATGTGGATATGACCATGGCATTGTACGATATGCTTTCGGGTCTCGCAAAGGGTCAGCAATGTAGCGAGCTCGCGTACAATTTCCTCGCTCGTGGTGGCGGGGAAGTGATACCAGGCAGTAGCCTACCCAGTTCCACTGGTTCGTATAATGCCGGCCCTTCGATATCATGGTCTACGATCTTTGCCCTTCTCGAGTCCTGGACCTCCCCTGCTCCCAGTCCCCGCACGAACCAGCCTCCTTCCCTCGCCGCGTCGTTTGGCGGATTCGGCTCTCTCGCTACCTCACAACCTCATCCGCCTACTCAACAGCCACCTCAACATATTCCCATCGGACCAAAGGACGTACTTCTCGCTCAATCCTTCCTCCGCCTTCTCTCCACCGTGGCAACGAGCTCCGTCGCCGTGCGTCTTGCCATCTCTTCCAACACCCAATTTCGCGCTATCCCAACTCTGGTGTCGCTCGTTCCTCTGGGTATACCTCTTGAACTCAAGGGGGCCATCTTTGATGCTCTTGCTGCCTTTTGCGAGCCTGGAGCCGGTGTTGCGGGTGTAGATATTTGCAAGAGTGTATGGACACTGATGGAGAGAGTCGAGGTGATCAACGTACGTGCGCCCGTATCCGGCCGGCCGGTCGGCGCAGGTGCCGTTCTACCACCCGTAAAAGGGGTCGAAGTGGAATTGGACGAAGTGGAGGCGGTATACAAGTTATACCCCGCTACCATCCCATTTTTGAACCTTCTGGCTACGCTGTTGCATACGCCAAAGAGACTTTCCCCACGAAGTCTGTTGGCAGATGCGGAGCCGCTCAATACGATTCCCGAGTCTCTGGGCCAGCCTTACCGCCTACCTGGCATTGGTCCCTACGTCAGCTTCATGGTGGATAACGTGTTTGCAGGACTGCCACGCCGAGAATACGCACGACACTCGGAGAGATGGCGAATGAACGATCTGTGCCTCAAGTTTGTCGAACGTGCCCTTGCGGGTTGGGAGATAGAGAACCTTGTCCGAGCAAGTGAAGATGGATCGCTGAGACGAGAAACCGTCATCCCGCTGCTCATCCATCCTGGTTTCGAAGTGTTGACTCGCCTCCTCACGAATTCCCCTCTCCAATCCACCATCCTTTCCTATATCGTCGACGGTATCGAAGGCTTTGAGCACGAGCTCCCCTCTGAAGAGCCTTACTTCTTGCTCACGATCATTCGCGTCCTCCGCATCATTCACCGAGTGCTCGAGATTCAGGACGTCTTCCTCGACGTATTGGTTCCCATCCTTTCCGAGTTTGACAGCGCGCCATTCGTGGGGACCGTCCATTCGAGGTCCTTTTACACACGGTTCGACCAAGCGCTGACGTACGGGACCAAGTATATCCCTGCGATCGCGACGTATGTAGTATATCCAGCATATCCAGAGCTTGTCCTCCTCGCTGTCAGGATCATCTCCCAGCTCTCTTGTTCGACGTCCGTCACGAGCCTGCTCACACTCATCGAACGTAGTCCCGATTCCGAGCGCATCCTCAGCGGTTTCAGGCAGCTGCTGGACGTTGATTCGTTGGATGACGTCGATACGGCCGAAACAACCGCAGAGCATAGTACCGGTGCTGGTGCCGCAGACAGAGAAACCCAAGAGCCGCTGGATCAAGCTATCAGGATCACGATCCTTGACCTCCTCATCCGTAACACGGAACGTGAAACAACGTACCCCAATTTCGGCCATTTCCTCTTGTTCGGCGGTGCAGAGAGCGAGCACCAGATCCAAGACCCACACGCGATCGGCGCACGCCGGACCTGCGCGCATGTCATCCTCGATCTTGTCAATGTTGGCGTACCGCGGATGAGAACCAAGGGCAAGGATGCAGAACGACAGCGCAAGGCGGCGATGCATGCAGAACCACTTTTCAATGTCCTCCCAGCGCTGAGCGTGCGGTGTTACCGTATCATCTACCAGCTCTGCGTGCACCCTCGTACATCTGATGCGACCATGCGATATCTGCACACGAGGGAAGACTTTTTTGCGCGTCATCTCGCAGTCATCCCGTCAAAGGTTCCGGAGGTGTCCCAGGAGCCATTCATCGAGGTCATGTACCACGACGGATCGCGCGTGCTGACGAGCGTGTCGACGCTTCGGGCATTCATCGACTTGCGCTCTCGGATACTGGACCTCGCCGCTTTGGATCTACATGTATTAACTGACAAGGGTCATCACAAAGGTGTGCTGGAGATCTTGCAGATCTTATATGGGACAGAACACGTGCAGGATGGGATGGGGATGGGGATGCAGTCGTTTGGGGAGATGGGACAGTCTCAGCTGCGCGTTGTCGAGTTTGTCGAGTCGTTGGGTTTCGACTGGTCGGACTCGCTCACGACCACCCCTGTCGACCTGGAGTATCTAGGTTCACTCAACCTGGACGCGTGTGTTCGCGTGGATCAGACAGGATGCGAGGTGGTCGATCAGTCGGCGCTCTTGTCGTTCCTCACCTCTGCCTGCCGGACGCTGCATTCCCAAGGTCGTATCACGACAACCGCTCAAGCGGAGAAACTCAACGCGGAAACAACCTACATCTTGGAGAGTTGCGCGATCGAGAACCACAGAAGGGAAGTGGCGTTCGCGGTCGCCACCGGGTACGAGGCATGGCGCCGACTACTCGACATGACGCTCACCAAGTGCTTCCATCGGCTGCCACACGACCGACGTGAAAACATGCTTTTTGATCTGCTTCACGTTCTCCCTGGGATTGTGCGTTCCGACGTTCAAGAAGCCACAGCGGTCTTGCTCTCCGAAGCTATCCTGTCGACCATCACGAAACTACGCGAGGACAGACGTCATCAGATCATGCTTCAGTCCGCCGGGGGCGATATCGAAGCTGGTGCGTTGCCAACAGAGCGGCTGTATGCACTCGTTCGGAGTTTGCTCGAGTGTGTTCTGGACAGCAACCGCTCGGAATTAGTCCGCGGGAACCTGTATGCGTGCCTGATCAACTATTTACATCTCGTCTCTGCCGACGACGGACGTCAGGATGCGGAGGCTGTCGTGGACACGTTTGGGAAGCGGTCGATGGCGCTCTCGGTGTCTGCGCTCGGTTCAAGGGACGATCTTTCCCTCATGGAGAGTCAAGGAGGGTCTGCTCGATCAACGCCCACGCCAGGTGGCCAAGTTGGCCAGCGCACGTCCGCCTTGGAAGCGGGCACGCTGTCAGTGATGAAGAACGTGATGGAACGATTGGTCAGTACGATTTCGCGCGACGCGATCGACGGGACGGAGGTATGGAAGACGGTCGCGTTCATGCTCCTCGATTCTCTCGCACACCTTTGTCGAGCGGACAAGTCACGCACGTTGGTGTCGTCGTTGGCGAGGTACGGCGTGTTGTCCAGCTTTGTGAGGGGCTTGAAGGAGGCGGAGATGCAGTTGCAGTATGTGCTAAAGCCTGATCCCGGTATGTTTGTCTTGCTCCTGCCCGTTCCTTTTTTTTTTGACGAGGTCGTACTTGGTTGCAGACGACTTGAACCCGCTGTACGTCTATGAAGCCAAGATGTCGTTGTTTGCCCGAATGGCACAGACAAGATCGGGTGCAGAACGGTTACTTGAGGCGCAGATTCTCCCCATCTTGTCTCAGTGCGAGTATTTGGACACGCGGCCAGAAGAGGACCAGTCTTTTATGGGTATGTGTTGGCGTTGCTGTTCTGATGCGGCGTTGTGGCTGATACTGCTGCAGACCAGGATTCGTTTCTGCCTCGTGCGATCCAGCGGTACCATCAGTTGTTCATGCCCGCGTTGCAGCTCGTTGTAGCCATGTTGGCCTCGCTGGGTACGAAGCACACGACGGCGAACAATCAGGTGTGTAGAGTTTCTTGCGCGGTTCGCCGATGCTCACGCTTTCATTCCTACAAAGGCCCTCGAGTTTTTATCGAGTCACAGAGACACGATCGTGATCATGCTCAAAAACGACAGTGAAGAGGTGGCGCTATCGTACATTGAAGAGATCCACTTGCTCGTCTCGCTCAGTGGCAGTCTTCTTTCTCTTGTTCCTAAATCGGAGTTGGCACGTGCCCGTTCACAAAGTTGCATTTGCCAGACGAAACTGACCCTCGCTCGATCTAGTTGACGATGAACACGGGCTTTGGTGGCATACACGGTGCCATTCTGGGACTCGCTGCGCGGTGTCTCGGGAATGGACGGTGCAGCCAATCCGTGCGACCCCTGACAGACAGCGAGATCGCGCTCGCGAGCGTGTTTGCGCCCGGACACCAATCGGAAACCAAGTTTGACGTCCTAGTGCGACGACAGGAGCTCTTGCTTCGAAAAGCGGTCATCGAGTATCTAGGTACTGCGAGCGACTTTACGGAGCCCGAGATGACGCTGGTTCTCTCTCCTGTGTTGTCGGTTCCGCGACCGGATGAGCGGCCGCCTCGTGTGATTGGTGCGTTTTTTCGAGGTCGACGTGTGGGGTTTGTCGTTGATTCGAGGCACATGTAGCTACGATTCCCACTGTTGGAGACGCGATCGAAGCTCTGAACAGTCTATGCGACGATCTCGCGGCGACGTTGAAACAGATTGCGGATCTCTCTGCGGAGCTGTCGTCACGCGATCATATTCGCGTGGATACTATCCAAGAGGTGGGTGATGACTTGTTCAACCACTTCGCACGCGTCTGACATGGGTCCTGCAGGTCGTCAGCATCTCGGACCCAGCGTTCTTGCAGGACCTCGACATTGCACAAAAGCGGTCGTTGATCCATCAAGCCTATCAGCGACTCAAGATTGAGTTTCAAGACCAAGTCAAGACGGTGCTCGGTACGCTTGTCTCTCTCTGTTCTCATCATGGCTTCATGGCTGACGGCTGAACGTGGCAGGTACGACGGAGATGTTGTTGTTGCTGCTGTGGCGACATTTGGCGAGTTATGCCGAGCCGGATCCGTCGCGTTCAGTTGTACCGCCACCTGCCAATATGCGGACGTCGATGCGGCTGTTGCCTGCGGTGGATGCGAGGACGTTTAAAGATGACGCGGGGAAGCGACTCGTGGGTGCGTTGACGCGGATATCGAGTCTCGATCTCGTGAGTCTTTTTGTTTGTGTATGACCGACGTGACTGTCTCTTACACCATGACAGAGCGTAGAGACGGTGGGACGTGATTGGAAATCCTACCAGGGGTATATTGAGATCATGTCTCGGAGGTTGAGGGATACGGTTGGGTTGCATGAGTTGATGGAGTAGGCAGTTTGCAAGAGGTTGATTTGACTTGAAAAATGGAGGCGCGGTTGGCTTCCGTGCAATGGAGTTTTTTTACTTGTATTCGTGTCTGATGGGGGCAAGGGATGGCGGAAGCCGTCGATCGAGAGCACAGTGTGGTTATCAGCTCGCTTCACTGCCTGCGGGTAGTTGGAAACACGCGACTCAACTCCCAGTCACGCGTCAAGCAGTTCTTCACAAAGCACAGAACGCCCGAGGGACACAAGGAACTTTGAGACAAGACTCTTGCATTTCGTGATATAGTGCACTGTACACACACTCGAGGGAGCGAGTACGACTCGGGTGCATTTACATACATTTTGAAGTTGTCTCTTGAGATGGACCCAAGCCTCGCCCAGCGTTCAATCCTTGATTGACACGTCCTCGGGCTACGACGGCCACGCGTCCGCGATCTCGAGCAAGTGCTTGCCCTTTTTTTCCCTGACAGCCAACGACACTGCGTGGACGGGCTTGAACCTCAGAGGAGGGTCGTCCAAGTAAGCTACCCTATACACCACCTCTGCAAACTTGTACGGGTCCCCGTCGAACGCCTGGACAAGTTTGGCAAAAAAAGGCGCGCGCTTGCTTCGTCGGTAAGCAAGGGTCGGTGTACGCTGGATGAACGGGTTCGGTGACGTTAGGACGTTTTATGCGAAAGAATCCTGGTTCGAGGAGGAGGGTGACTTGCCCAAGTCGACCATGCATCAGTGGGAAAGTCCCATCTAGGGTCAAGCTCTTGCGCGAGGCCTTCCCTGAGGCCTTTGAGAGCTACGAATCACCACCGAGTTGGTTCTCTTCAAAGACCTCGCACGAGATTTAATGTACCGAATTACTGCCAGTGTGGTGGGCATCAGCAACGATGCCCAGGCGTTGTCTAGCAATCGCCCTTACTCACCTGGAATAGTACACGACAATGCCAGCTGAAGAACAAACACCAGCTGCGGACGACACTTGAAGCAACCGTCCTCCCATCGGCTGGTTCTCTTTCACGGAAAAACCTCACCGCCTCACATGCGAAGCACCCCAGAAAGTCACTTCAAAGATACCTCGCGTGCTGTCATCAGTCATGCCCTCCGCTTCTAATATAACGGCAGACCCAGCATTATTCACGACCAATGTCGATGCGACCAAATCTTTCCCAAATGCAGCAGTCACTTCTTCTGGTTGGGTGACATCAAGCCTAAGGACTAGAAGGTGCTCGGGGTACCTTGCTACTAACCCTGCAAGAACTTCGGGCTTTGCGCAAGGTCGTGACGATTTTC
The DNA here is from genome assembly GCA_018397855.1 of Boletus reticuloceps. Lineage (NCBI taxonomy): Eukaryota > Fungi > Basidiomycota > Agaricomycetes > Boletales > Boletaceae > Boletus > Boletus reticuloceps. The sequence goes on from JAGFBS010000045.1 coordinate 286,110, forward strand.
CAAGGCGTACTCGGTGATGCAAAGACCAAAGCTTGGAAGAGCAGCCAGTGACTGAGTGCAGGATGATTCGTTTAATAGCAAGGTACTCACTAAGCCAAACTTTCATCTCAAATGACTCTGTGGGGTCAAGAACGTGGCAAGGAAAGACATGTTTCAGTGTGTATGGAGGGTCAAGCTTTCGAGGGCGGTCCTGGTTTTACCGACGGGTTACAGGGGTCGAGAAGCGAGCCGCCATTGCTTCCCAGAGAGATGACTCTTATCGAGAGACATTTCGTGAAAGGATGACATGACTTGCCAAGACACCGTGTCTGCAAAGGGTGATTTAAGCGTTATCTTGAGCGCGTCTGGTGGATATTGCGTATAAAGACGAGACAGTCGAATGGGTGTACGATACTGTGGTGTGGGTAGAACAGAAATAGGATGAGATATACGAGGTTGTGTGCGAAGAAACGCACCATGTATGTTGTCATATCGTCCCATTGGGAACGCGTGTCTCTCAGGCGTACTCCGTATCCACTCACGCCTTTCTTGCGAGAGGTGTCGCCGGTGCCATACCAGACGGACGAAACCCGGAAGCAAAAGAAGAGGAGGAAGAGGAGAAGGAAATGGGTAGACGCATCCGCACCTCGGTATGGCTCGCGGAGGGCTTTCACTGTCTTTGTTTTCGGATGGCTCGGGCTAGTCATTCGCAGGTCGGAATGAACCCCGAAACGAGGCTCGGGATTGGGTTGGTTCGATAACTAAGTTACCTTTACCCTTGTACTTGGGTCGTCGTGTTCATCATCGGGTTCATCGTTGGTGGTGGGGTTGAACGTTGGGTGGTGGAGACGGGATGGTGGAGATCTGGAGATGACTTGCCATCCTTTGGGCGTGGAACAGCCCGACACGCACGACGCTGCCATCTCCTGACAGGACCTTAAATCACCATTCTCCCGCTCAAAACACCTTCATCACCAGAAGCGTGTCCCGCAGGCGGTCGCCGAGGTTTAGTTAACATATAAGAATACGCTAGCAGCGCTAATTGATGATCGGTCGACCAGTACCGTCCCAACAACGTCGGGTTTTCCATCAGAGATCGTTTGCGATGTCCAAATAGCTGGGTCCTGCAGTAGATCATCAATGCTGCGAATGTGGAATTAACCCTTGGAAGCACTACAAGTACATGTGGAACTTATCAATAAAGCTGCATACAATTAAACAGGAGATTAGGAAACACTACTCTGGGACCCTCTCACACCAGTTCTGCCAATATTCTTTGTCCGTCGCAACTCCAGGATTCATGGACTTGCGAAGCATCATGCTGTGTCCACTCCGGCCAGAGTAGATCTTGTGCCAGCCATGAGATGCCTGTAAAATGCTCTCCCATGCCGCTTGCTTATCCACAACTGGATGCAAAACCATGGAAGACAAGCCAGAGACCCAAAAGTCGTACGCTGTAAACTGGTTCAAATGTTTATATGTGGTTGCATGGATGATGGAGGAAAGCATGGGAGTAGTTGCAGCAAGAGCAAAGACAAATCGAATGACAGGGATGTTAGGATCTGTGAGACCGAGGTAGAGAGGGTCCATTTTGAGGAGAACCTTCGGCTTTGGATCGTGTGTGTATTTGGCACTGTTTTTCACCTGAAACATGATGACACCAATATTGTCCAGTCTGATTTCATTGCCTTCGAACAAAAAGGGGATTATGCCATCAATACCGCGTTGACCGTTGCCGCATAAGATTGCTGCACCACGAACCATCAAGTGCATAAGGAAATTGAGGTCAACAACTGCATGCTCATGCACTTTGATGAAGTGTGTGAAATATGTTGTGCTATTCTTGAATGTCTCGGATAGAGGTACCACATGTGGGCATGTGCCGGACCGCCTGAAGTTACATCCATGGGATTCAACAATGGTGGCACTGCAAAAGAGGAATTGCAGCAGATCTGTAACCCTGCACCACCGCTGTCCTTGCGACTCAGGCCTACCCAGTTCATCAGCAGGCCCAACTGCCTTGTCACGTGCCATGGTAAAAAGCAACGCCACTATCAGTTCTCCTAGTTCACCTTTGTGAACTGCAAATCCATTTAGGATATTCTGTAGAGCCTGGGGGGGACTGAATTGGTTCAGTGGCTGGGTTGTCATGACGAAGTATGCTGCTTCAGAAAGGATGGGTTCAGAAGGGGATGTCGTGACCATGGTCTCGAGATTGTTTTCAACGTTGAGGATGACACGCATATGAGAATGGATTTGTTCCTTCTCTTGTTCAGATACTTGTGCAACATAGCGTGCTGAGAGGAACTCAATAGGGATCCGCTGTGCCAAACACGCAAGCTGTTGGCTGACATCAATGATAGGTTGCTTTGTATAATCAGTGCCACCCAACAGCTTCTTGGCCGCAAATTGTATGAGATCCGAACCCCCACGATAAGGGTACCATCTATAGCCATAGTTAGCATGGCCCAAGTAGACCGAGTGTTTAATACACACAAAGGGCGCCCATATGACGCGAGACGTTCCTGAGATGTAATCTGCGAGAGCGTAACAGTTTGGGACTCAGAGAAGCCTATGTGAAACGCCAACTGGTCGAATCCAAGCTCGAAGAAGGGGGGATTAACATAGCCTGTACTGGCCATCCTGGTTGAGGGGTCACGACTGGGGGTGGGGGTGATCGAGAACATAGCTCCAGAAGTCGACAAAAAGAGTGTGAATAGTGGCTCCGTCACTAGTCCTCGTATTGCACGACAAAGCTCGCCGAATTGTGACCACTTCTGATTTCCATTGCCCTGCAATTCCGTCAAGCTGTAGATCTCATCAAATGCAAGGATGACTTTGGGGTGATTTCCCAGTTTGGAACTTCGTTTTGCCTGCCCTTTGAGAACTTCACACAGCCTCTGGAAGGCGAGACGCAGGGGAAATTTTTCAGAACGCAATTTAACATCCTTCGGTTGGTCCCCTTGACGAAAATATGCAGAATATGTATGAAAATTCAGCTGATGTGTGTCATGAGCAAATAAGAAACACGGCAGGAGTACTCCATACAGTGGTATCCTTGACAACATCTTTATAGAAGGTCTCCCGGGACTCACCATGCCCATAATGCGTCATACCATGGTTCATTGTCTGCCTAAATTTATGAGCGATATTGCCCTTGACCATCCGTTTCACGTTATCAGTTGTCCGGGAGAATATCCCGTGAAGGAATGAGCAGCTCTGAAGAAACGCGTCCTCTTGTGAATGGCTTCCAACGAGATACTCATGTGCCGGTCCATCAGGAGGAGGATATCCTGGAGTTGCGAACATTTAGCTTTAGAGTGAAATAATGGAGTAAACAAAGATACCACTGGACTTGGGTTCTCGTAGGTTAACAGGAATGACGAAATGGGTTTTAGCCATTTCGTCTACCACACGCGATTTCCCCATTCCTGAGGATTGAACAATGGCACAATACTTTGCATAGTATTCCCGATTTTCATCAGGTTTCACCTGGAAACACCATCGTATGTGTTCCCAAAGGGCAATAGCAGCATCTCCAACATAAGGACCATCCCAACCCTTTACAAGTGCTAGTTACGAAAGGGGTGAATCAAGCGTCTGACGTTATGCAGGCTGCTCACTAGATGACATATAAGCATGATTGTCGATGTCAATTTGTGGGTTGGGCTCTTCAGAGGGATGAATGTGAATACTATTTGCATGTCCTTGAACTGATATTCACCTGGTCGAAGAAGTTCTGTAACACGGCATTAGAGATGTAGTCAACGAATGGATTGGATGCCTTACTCAGAAGCCGCAACTCTCGATAACCAACCGTTGAGCCCTCAAGTATCATATTAAAGATACGTGGGCAGCTGGCCAGAAGGGCTCCGCATTCCAAGTTGTTACCATATTTGACGAGGAGGCGGTCCCCTGATAGCTGAACGATAGCAGCGAGGATGAAAGGGGCAGAGATATTGTTTACGCATGGAAACATCGCAAACATTTGTGTGTCCAGTTCTTCGTGCTGTTCCTTTGTGAAGTCGTCCTCAACGAACTCGAGATCATCGATATCCATAAGGTCGCTGGGTGGATCCATGTTAGAGGATGTGGAGAGGCTGACGATTCAAACTCCGCCGCGAGCTCGGAAACCAAGGAACGAGTGCAAGTTCGAAGGGGACGGCGACAAGCCGCGATAGGGAAGAGGGGAACCGGGAATTTTCTGTCTCGTTCTACTGTACTCGAGGACATTTTATTTTATACTCCATTCGAGCAATACGAATGTCGTAGTCAAAGCGGCGAATTGCGCGGCAATGATGCAACCCACCACCAGTCCCACAACGTTCGCAACGTTCCCCGTATACTTACTAGTAATGAACACAAGTGCGCTTCACGACTGGCGCGCCGCGCGAGCAGAAAACCATCGAGGAGTATGGTTGGCGTAACCTCAACCATTATGGACCATGCCTCATCATGACGAATGCCACTCTCGACCGCATCGTCGATTGTGTCCATTACGAGCCCGCAGACCTCGTACGAGAGACCTGGAGGTCGGACCTGGAACGAAACGGTTCACGTCAGAGATCATTGAAATCAGCAACAAGAATATGGATGGAGCGTCTCTCCCTCCCCTGGACTCTTGCGTCAAGGGCCCAACAACGTTCACAACTTTTCCCCGCATACCAGAAACGAACACGACGTGGTTACGCTTGAGGGTTGGCGCGAAAAGAAAACCGTCAAGTTGTACGGTCGGGCTTGTCTCAATGATTTTGGACCATATCATCATGCCGAACGACGCTCTTGATCGCATCGTCGGTTGTGCTCATTACCACAAGATGACGAGCGCACGGGAGCTGTTGCGAGAGACTGGGTGGTCAAAGTCGAAACGGTTTGCGGGTGAGGTCATTGCAATCATCAACAAGAGTGCAACGCCTCTGGGTACGAGTGACCAACGAGATGTGGTGCGCGTGATCGACAAGGGGTATGTCTAGAATTTCGTGGATGACCAGTACCTGACCTTGCCATTGCTAGCACATCGTCGGATCTGTGAAAAGCATTCTTCACGTATGTAGGGACAGGCAACTGGATTCACTAGCATGGACTTTGGCCTTTCAGCATCATTTGTGTCCTTGTTAATCAGTTCAGTAGCTTCCAAAGAAGCAATGAACGCCCAGTTTGTCAAATTTTCGAAAGCCTCGTCTGCTTCCGTGGCGCAACGTAATCTATCATGTCCGAACGTGCAAGGAAAGAATGATAAGATTTCAAACAAGAAAAAAGACAAGTAAGTAGTAACAAACCAGTTCCGAGGGTGAGGTATGAGTACTGTATCAGCGGGCGAAGTTAAAAGGGAAGAAGACTGCCTGCGCCGCGAAGGGCAATTTGTCCGCCAAAACGGAGCGTCTGCGTACCCCCTGGGAAATATGCAAGGACGTAGGCCACTAGAGCAACGACCTGGGTCGGGGTTCAGCATGACGGATGAAAAGAACCGAGTGCATGACGGACCTGTACGACCCCGGCCAACAGCGAGCCTAGCTGCGACTGTGCCTGAGAACAAGGACAAATGTCATGGCGTACGTGGGAGACGTGCAGGGACGGGTGCTTACCCCGAGCGCAAAATAGAGTGTGAAACCCAAGCTGGAAAAGTAGACGGCTGAGAAGGGGAGTCGTTCTCTAGACATCAGGTGTTTGATGTGGTTGATGGGTCCTATGAGTACAGAGAAGCTGGACGGAATTTGGTGCGGTTAGTCACGAAAAGGAGGGCCAAGGATGGATGACTTGCCCGACCATGACGAGCAGACTTCCCATGCTGCGTAGAGAAGAGTGAGCGTGAGTTGAAGGGGCAAGATGGAGAAGGCGAACCTGAATGCGAGGGCAAACTTGGCGGGGCGTATTGGGAGCCAAGGGAGGCCCAGAAACGCAAAGAAGAAGCATACGCAGGCTCCGATCAGGCATGCACCGAAACCGAGCAACCTGAGGAGGCATTAAGGCATTTCCCTCCCCGGAGAAATGGGACACACCTCTCCCATCGTGACAATGCGAACCAAGCTTCTTCTTCGCTGGAGCGCTCGCTGGATCGGAGTGGGACGTATTCACCTGCGACGGCATTGTAAAAGCGGGAGAACGGGTTGGATGGTTGGGTTGGCTGAGCCTCCTGTGAGTCGTCGGTCACGCCGCGAGCCCAGCGAAACTGGGAGAGGTTGTTGCGAAAGGATTGTTCGGTGGTCGACGGGGCCATGGTGGTTGGCTGCGGCTAAGAGTAAGACATAGTAAACACGCGTACATCACAACTTGCCCATCATGGACATGGACCGCCTCAAAGCCTGGCTCATCGCACACGGCGGATCATTCCATCCCTCGGTGGTACTCAAGACTCAAGGTATCGCTCGTATTCTGTGTCGTGAACGTTCGCTTGATGTGCATTGACAGGTCCGTTTGGCATATCCGTGCTCGCTCCAAGGATCGACGAGGACACCACCATCGTCACTTGTCCATTCTCTCTCATCATCACTAAACACACATCATTGCAAGCCTTGAAAACCCTTCTCGGGAACGATGCACATGCCTCGCTCGACACCTGGTCCGAACGCCAGCTGATCTGCTCATACCTGTGCTTCCACCAGCTGTGTCCGGAGCAAAGGTCTATCGCGATCGCTCTCTCCTCCATACCTTGTTCATGATGTGTGTCGCACAGCTCTCAAGAGGTGTTGCGACATTTTCCGTATATCCAATGTCTCCCTGCCGCCGCGAACCTTTTGACGCCCCCCCATTTCACAACGACCGAACGTGAGATCCTCCGGAATACTAACCTCTACCAAGCGACGCTAGATCGCGAACGCAATTGGCGCGCCAGGTGGGGACAGTGTCGTTCTCTCGTGCAGATGGTCAACCCCGCATGGGGCGATCTGTTCACCTGGTTCGTCCATCGTGTGTTGAGACTTGTTGCTTTTCGCTCACGCGTGCGACTAGGGATGTGTACCTGACCGCCTTGACTTATCTTTCGTCCCGCGCGTTCCCTTCTTCCGTCCTCTCCCCCAATCCCTCCCTCGTCTCCACTCCATCGACCCATCCGGTGCTTATTCCCGGCCTTGATTTGTTGAATCACAAACGTGGGCAACCAGTCTCGTGGATCGTTTCCTGCCAAGACACCATCCAAGACCAAGACACGAACACCTCCAACACAATCTCGATCGTCTCACATCCCAATTCTGACGTCGACGTGGGCACGACATCGCCCCGCGAGGAATTGGTCGAAGTGTTCAACAATTATGGACCCAAACCCAACGACGAGCTCATCCTGGGCTATGGTTTCTCACTGCCAGATAACCCAGACGACACCATGACGCTTCAAATCGGTGGTTCAGCCACCTCGCAAAAATGGGTGGTCGGCCGAAACGCGCACAACGTCGAGAGTCTTTGGTCCGACATTCGAAACATGATTGCGAACGGGGAAAGCGACTACGAATTCGAGGACGATCTCGAAACAGCGGCCGTGTTGACGGACATGGTTCAGGCGAAGTTGGACGGCATCAAGACCGTGGCGGACGTGAGACAGAACGACGTGATTCGACCGACAGTCCGAGCCATGTTGGGGCACTACATCGCAGGTAGGCATCCCAGTCCTGGCCTCTTGTCAGTCATACATCTTACATTTGTGCTTAGGACAAAGGGATATTCTGGAATCGATCTTGGAATTCTTGAACGAGAAACGAGGGGCAGCGATCGACGCTGCGAGGGAACAAGGCATCGATCTTGTATTTGATGAAGATGATGATGGCTAAGTGTTTACTGAAATGACATGTTGATGTTTAGATGCGGCTTGTCAACTCAGTGGTCGATGTATATGCTCCCATGTACTGATCTTTCTAGGTCACCCTGAGAGTGTCCCACCATTCAGCGATGTAGGAGGCCAGGAAGCCAGCGAAACGTTGAATGGTTTGAAGACATGAGGTAGTCTCCTGCGTCACTTTATACGATCCACGGTTGTTGTACTTGAAAAAAAAAACTTGAAAGGAATGGAGAGTCGGTGTTCACGTTCTTAGTTCCTTCTAATACGACATAGTATCTCGGTTCTCGCCCACACAACAGTGTTTCCAACAATGTTGCGGCGTCTTGTCCCTCGTCCCTCGTCCAGACCGTACTGCAATACGGTCAAGTCAGGGAATATCTACATCAACGACCACCTTACTTCAGAATTGTGTTCAACTGTATTACTGCTTGAAGGTATGTCGAAAAACTAACATGCTGTGCGCGCTCCCATTGGCCGGACGTCATGTGTCACCACGTGACTTAGCCTCGCGCGCCGCTTACCTAACCATTCCCGCACGGCCTTTCGAAACACGAACTTCGTGGATATTTGCTCCCATTCTTCTACTTACCGCCAGGCACGCCGCATCAATCACTTTGTTAGCACTATCACTCGGAATGACCGACCACTCGGAGGCTTACTCAACCGGTCTATATGATGAACGAGGAAATGGGGATGAATCCAATAATGGAGCGGAACAGGTTATCAGAAGGCACAGGTCGTCGTTGGAGACGTCGCTGAACAGGGAGACAATGCGGTGGTTGGACGTGGTACAGCCTGCATGCCCAGGAGCCAGGAGCACAGCATGCCAGCATTCTCGCCACACCACCGCGCTACATCGAGTTCCGAGTCGGTGAGCAGGCATGGATTCAACAGGTACATACCTCTTTCTGTCCGCACACAACAGCTGTGAAATGATGTACCTGGCAGTTAAACAGTTGTACTCATGGGTGGATTCTCTCACTGCTGAATTTACGCGAGGAGGGGAAACCAGTTGCATCGCTTGCAGATCATCTCGGTCATCGCTACAACAAGCTCGGAAGTATTAGGGACGTTGAGGAGGCCATTGTCCTTGACCGAGAGGCCCTCGAGCTTCACCCGAAAGGACATTCCACCCGGTCAGTGTCGTTGAACAACCTTGCGGTTCGTCTCGTCACCCGGTACAATCGACTTGGGGTCATGGAGGATCTCGATGAGGCAATTACCCTTGCCCGAGAAGCCCTTCACCTTCGCCCGAAAGGACATCCTGATCGGTCGATATCATTGAACAACCTTACAGTTTGCCTCTCCATCCGATACAAGCAGCTTGGGGTCATGAAGGACCTCGACGAGGCCATTGCCCATGCCCGACAATCCCTCGACTTTCGCCCGACAGGACACCCTGATCGGTCCATGTCGTTGATCAACCTTGCAGTTTGCATCTACACCCGGTACATGCGACTTGGGGTTATGGAGGACCTCGACGAGGCCATTGTCCTCGATCGAGAAGCCAGAATTGATCTTCGCCCGAGAGGCCATCCCGACCGGTTAGCGTCGCTGATCAACCTTGCGGTTCGTCTCTCAACACGATACAAGCAGCTTGGGGTCGTGGAGGACCTCGATGAGGCCATCGCCCTCAACCGAGAAGCCGTTTACCTTTGCCAGAAAGGACACCCTGCACTTGACCTCTGCCCGAAAGGATATCCTGGTCGCCCAGCATTGCTGGGCAACCTTGCATTTTGTGTCTATACGCGGTACAATCAACTCGGGGTCATGGAGGATCTCGACGCGGCCATTGTCCTCAACCGAGAAGCCCTCGACCTTCGCCCTAAAGATCACCCTAATCGGTCAACAACGTTGAGCAACCTTACAGTTTACCTCTCCACCCGGTACAAGCTGCTCGGTGCCATGGACGATCTCGAATTGGCCATCGTCCTCGGCAGAGGAGCCCTTGACCTTCGCCCGAAAGGACACCCTGACCGAGCAGCGTCGTTGAACAACCTCACACTTTATCTCTCCACCCGGTACAACCAACTTGGGGTCATGGATGACCTCGAGGTGGCCATTGTCCTCGACCGACAAGCCCTTGACCTCCTCCCCCAAGGTCATTCTGATCGTTCGACATCGTTGATGAACCTTGCGGTTTGTCTCTCCACCCGGTACACGCAGCTCGGTGTCAGAGAGAACCTTGAGGAGGCTATCGTCCTTGACCAAGCGGCCCTTGACCTTCGGCCGAAAGGACACCCTGATCGGTCGATGTCGTTGAACAATCTTGCGATCCGTCTCTCCACTCGCTACAAGCAGCGCGGTGTCATAGAGGATCTCGACGAGGCCATCGTCCTCGGCCGAGAAGCACTTGATCTTCGCCCCAAAGGACACCCTGATCGGTCGATGTCATTGGACAACCTTGCTCACCGTCTTTATGATCGGTTCATGAGGTTGAGGCAGTCACAGGATAAGGAGGAGCTATTCAATCTCTATGCTCAACTTGTCTATTTACCCCCAAACGTGTCTTCAAACGATCTTTCTGCTGCCAGGGCATGGATCCATGCAGCTGAGGATCTTCAGCATCCATCCATACTTCTCGCGTATGAAACCTCCCTTCGGTTACTCATTCAACATCTGGCCATCCTACCTTCATTGCCTCAGCATCTCTCTATCCTCAAGATTCTCACATCATCGCTTGCCGTGGATGCGTTCTCAGCCTGTCTCCGTAACCAATCCCCTGCCAAAGCAGTCGAGCTCCTAGAACAGGGACGAGGTGTCTTTTGGAACCAACTCACTCGCCTCCGCTCTCCCCTGGACGATGTCATTGCATCTGGGATGGCAGGAAAGGGCTTAGCAGATGAGTTCACCCGTCTGGCATCGCTCGTTCGCCATGTCCTCGATTCGCCCGGTACAGATCAGCATGAACAGTTGTGCCATCTCAATCTTGAAATGCAGAGAGTTGTAAACAACATTCGTGAGCTACCAGGGCTCTCTCGTTTCCTTCTTCCCTCTCTTTTCGGCGGGGGACCTGTCATCATCGTCAATGCGAGCCAGTACGGTTGTGACGTGCTCGTCATCTTGCTCGATCGCGACTCTGTTCATATTCCATTGCGGATTACACGGGAAAGTGTCCGTGATCTGTCAACAGAGCTTCGTACCTTGACTGTGCGCGTAACACAATCTGACATGACAAGGGAACTCGCGGGGTTCTTACGGAAACTCTGGGATCAGATCGTCTCTCCCATCGTTGATTTTCTTCAGACAACCGTTCCACCTCACTCCCGCATCTGGTGGTGTCCCACAGGCGAGTTCTCTGTGCTACCCTTGCACGCTGCTGGTCCGTTCAGGAAGGGTCAACAGAGTCTCCCTTATCTCTATATCTCGTCCTACACCCCAACATTGACCACTCTTATTCGTGCTAGACACTGCGATCCATCAGACACTGTATACCAGTAGAGACGTTTTGTTGCTATTGGTCAAGCTAAGGCCGCTGGCCAGAATGAACTCTTTTCCGTACGAACGGAACTGGAAAACATGGGTCAGCTCGTCAGCACCCTCGCTACATTCACGTGCATAGACGGAGAGGAGTCCTACATGTCTAGGGTCGTCGACTTGGCAAGAACGAATGGGTTCACCTCGCGTGTCATGGTCTCCCAAACCGGACAAAGCCGTTCGAGTCGGCGTTTGCTCTCCACGACGGACACTTTACGATACAACAGATCATTGGGTGCAATTTAAAGAATCCTGAGTTTGCGTACCTCTCGGCGTGTCATACGACTGCCGGAGACGAAGAGAGTCCGGACGAGGTGATTCATCTCGCGTTGGCGATGCAATTCATTGGGTTCCGTTCTGTGATTGGCACGATGTGGGCGGTGGACGATGGTGAGACGAACAAGATCACATCGACGTTCTACAAGCACATGGTGGACGAGTTTGGTCGTCTGGATCATGCCCGCGCAGCGTTGGCTCTGAACAAGACGATGAAATCTGTTCGTATTCCACTTGACCAGCGGATTTTGTATATACATCTCGGTGCCTAGTTTTAGAGCATGTCTTAGTTTATTCCAGCTACTGGGTTCGCATTTCCTGTAGTCACTGTAATTATCAGATACTGCTATCCACTTCAGTGCGTCGCCCACAACATTGTATACCACTACTCAAATCCCCAACAAAAAGTTAATCATCATCTAGTGCATTTTGTTAGGATATGATTGATTGTTGACATGCCCATGATTGCTTTTGATCGTGCTCTTCGCAAATGTTACCTCCGCCGTCGGGAATGCACTATTAGCACGAACTACAATAGATTCATGTTCGGTTTAAGGCCCAGATTGTATAGCCTGTTCGCATTATGGAAGAGTGCGTTCCGAATGATCTCGACCGCTTGTTGCTCTGTAAGTCCTTCTCGGCGTACAGAATCAGAAAGCACCTGAACGACAAATGAACTCAGTAAACAGAACAGTTTCGAGAGGAAAACAAACACAGAACCTCGTAGAGGGCTTGGCGCGCTTGTACACTGGCCAAGTAGTAAGTCTCTGGCCACCAGTGTCCGTCGGCTGCAATGAATCACGGATGAGCGATCGCCCCCAAGACCATGTAATCGACACGTACTTGACCACAGGATTTTGTTCGTCGGTGCAAGCTCCAACAGCTGTCGAATGACTGTGCGCTGACCATCGCCTGACACAAGAGGGAATACTAGCCCAAAGTCCACATAAACATTCTTATATACAGATGCCAAGTACCCAGCCTCGCGGGTGTACGGGTAGCCTGCGTGGAGGAGAACGATGGGCGTGTTGGGGTAGGCTTCGATGATGGATTGCAAATGTGCGGGTGAGGCCTTGGTCAATCGGATGTCGTTGTCCCCGGCGCCTGCTCACGGATTAGTTACATCTTCTCCCGCAGATGCTGTCTCACCTGTGTGGAACTGCACTTTTAGTTTGGTTTACCGTCATCAGGACCACTGAGGCGAAGGGAATGATTACGAAACTTACCCGGCTTGTGGTATTCTCCCGCGATCTGCAGCACGAGGCGAACAAGATAGTCATTCAGTACCTTTTGCTCTAAGCGGAGGCTGTCGGATGTCTTGTATTGCAGTAACAGATCCATGACAGCGCGTTGTGTTTCCTCATAAGTCGCCAACGGTGCTATGTGGAGTCCTGTTCTGTATGAATGTCAATCCTTTCACGCTGGTGTCTAGTCGCGAGCTTGGGCAACATACCTGTAGCAGACCACGGATTTGAAACCGGCGACACGGTCATCCCGGGCATGAGCGAGAATGCTGGCTTTGAACCTATCCGTGAATTCTTCTAAAATGCTGACGACGGAAACGATAGAGGTTGGTATGTTGGGAGCATCCCCGCCTAACATCGTTCGAAAGATGTCCTTTCAAGTTGGACATCATCAAAAAATAGAGGTTTGAACATGGACGGTTACCCTGACCTCTGCCTCGAACTCGATCCTCACGATTCTCTTGCAAGTGCTGGACGTCAACTGATCGTGCCACTTGATCGACTCTGCGAGGTCAGCGACGCCGCCCAAGCCATCGTCGAGCAAAATGCACTGGATCCCGCTGGGCTTGAAACACGTGTTGCACAAATCGAGATAGTCTGTGTCATCCCGTTTGTTCCTGAGAGCATTCCAGGTGGGTTCACAGTTCTTCAAGCCAAAGAGTTTGGACAATTGCAAGGTCGCACGATAGCTTGCCAAGCTGTAGCGACTGTCGCTGGTGAGAGCGTCGCCGCTGGCTTCTGAGGTGATGCCTTCCAATGGGAATGCGTTCCGGTTCTCGTCTGTGAGGAGGGGGTGAGCATGGTTGTCGATGGCGGGGTAGACGAAGGCGGTGTGGGCGAGTTCTGGGTAGTACATGTTGGAGATAGAGGGACTCACGAGAGGGGCTATTGAATGACTAATGAGTGCTGGTTGAGGTCGTATCTTATCAGATCACCTTGAGCTAGAAAGAAATGCCAGTCAAAGTCGAAGAACTAGAGCAGGCCATTCGCGATGCGTTCCCTGTCTCGCATCTCGAGATAGAGGACAAGTCCAGCGGTTGCGGTGAGAACTACTCCGTCCTCCTCGTCAGCGAAGTGCGTACGCGTTCCGTTTGCCACCGATCGACCACTGAGGAGCCATCCAGGCATTCGAGGGCAAGACGACGCTCGCTAGACATAGACTAAGTAGGTCGACATCGATTACAGCCAAGCGATCCCCTTGACCGTCGTTCTAGTCAACGAGACGTTGAAGACCAACATCGCCCAAATGCATGCGTTTTCACAGGTGAGACGTGCGCGCGGCCATCTTTTCGAATTAATGGACGCTCTTCCAAGAAAACATTCACCCCGCAGCAATACGAGGCGCACTTGGCAAAGGGCCAGTGAATGGGTGGGGGCGTTGAGCTGGGTCTAACCGAGTACCACGTCAAAGCGTGGCTTGCTTTGTCCCTTACCTTTGATGACCATCACAAATTCACAATGATATCCCTCCGTTTTGTCCAGTCCAGCGACTCATGTTTCAGTGCCACCACACCGACCAAGGGTATGTTTGTCTTTCAGAGAGGCGGTTGCAGTTTGGACCACGCTGGCCGCTTTGGTGCCACTTTTACTGTATGTCCGTCAAAGCGGCCATGGTCGAACCTCCACACCGCTTTCACCTTCCCACCTCCACAATGGCGGTCCACTCAACAAGTCGAGATATAAATGTCGGGTCCTCTGGTCGAGAGCCTCACCAACACCAGCCTCTCCTCGAATCACTCCAACATGTCCATCGTGTATCTCGACTTGCAACAAGAAATTGATGCCTGCCAGTTTGAGCACACTCTTGGCCAAATAGAGCAGGGATGGCCACTCCGAGACCAGGTCGCAAAAGCCTTGAAGCACGCTAATGCTGCCTTTTCGACGCAATGTACCAAACCAAATGGATACACATACATGCAAACCTGCGACGATCTCGTCAAGTTCCTCGATCTCAAGATCGAATTAGAGTACACGGAACAGGAATCGGTATGCGTATCTCGTGCTTGGTCGCATTCATTCGCTGATGGTGCTGCAGGTCGTGAATGTTCTTCAAGTATGTCTACAATGTTATAGAGAGCACAAGACTGATGACGCAATTCACAGGTAGCGTGTGCCATGCACGAAAACGCGGTCAACAACCCGTCGTTGACAGCAAAACAACGTTTGGACCACCACCTTGCCACCACGTCCCTCGTCCCTCTTTGCAAGAGTGCCCTCGAGGGTAGTGTCACGCATCCTAACCTCCGTCGTATGTCCTATCCATCTGATCGTCCACTGTGCTTTGGGTTTTCTCACATTTGAATCCGACACAGGCGAGGTAGCCACCCTCGTTGAACGAGCGGAGAATTCCTTTACAAGAGCGACGGACGCACTCGACCTCTCTAGATTCCTCGGCTGGGACAATGCGTCAGACGATGACTTTTCTGAGTCCGGGGACGACGGAGGTCAAACAATTCCAGCACCGTCATCCACAGTCCCGGGACCTATCCCGCCGAGAGAATCTGTACCCGACAGTCCTCCCTATGACTGCCTGGACTCATTGGCATCCAAGCTCAAGCAGAAAGCGCTCGCGATGATGAAAGATCGGTCGCGCAATGTGCCCCGGCTCGCGACGCCGAAAATCCCGCTGAGAGAATCTGTACCTGACAGTCCTCCCTATGACTGCCTGGACCCATTGGCATCCAAGCTCAAGCAGAAAGCGCTCGCGATGATGAAAGATCAGCCGCGCAATGTGCCCCGGCTCGCGACGCCGAAAGACCAGCCACACAAGGCGGCACCCTTGGGACGCCGCCATACGATGCCTACCCTGTCGCATACTGCGTCCAATCCTTATCCCTCTCGGACGACTGTAGGTCGTACGTCTTTGAAGGCGCGTTCCCGTGGTCATGGTCTCCATGCTTTGCAAGAGTCGGAGGAGTAGGTTCCTCTTGTATATACCTCAGTTTTTGCGATCGTTTGTACCTTTATCTCGTCACAAGGCTCGTGTATCCGTATGATTGTATGGTCTGTATGCCCTTATGAATATGGTCGATATGTTTTCCATTCCACAGTCTGTTGTGAGGTGTGCAAGTTGTGAGGTGTAAACAACACCGGGCCGACCCGCTCTACTTGCTGTGACACCAAATCTGCCTGGACACCCAGTTTGAAGGCCATCACTTGATTCAGCTGTCGTTTGGGATGTTTAAACCTCCATATCCTCCCTACGACCCCCAGGACAAGTCTGGGTGAGCATTGGATCGTTGCCAGTGTTTCGTACTTCATGCTGATCATTCCCCAATCGACCTAACACCAAAGCTTCTCGCAAGTCCCCTCCCCTCAGCTATGAACGCTCACGCTCACCTTTCGATAGCTATGACACCGTACTCAAACGCTGGCCGGTCATCATCACCAGCATCATTGACCATGTTCATCGTCTGATTCATGACATGACGATGGAGGCCAAGCGCCTCGCCGAGTCCAGCGAAGACACGCTCGAGCACGTCAAGGCGCTGGAAGACAAGATCGAAGAGGGCAAGGAGATCATCTCGAAAGCCAGTCGACTCAAGTACCGCATGGCACGGGATCAAGAGCTCGAGTAAGTCGCAAGAACCCGATGAAGCACAATGGCACATCGGGTCGCTCACTGCTTTTTCCCTCTTGCAGACCGATACCCGAAGATGGTGATGTCGACATCGACACCTACAACGCTGAACTCGCCAACCTAGCGACCACCCACCAAGATACGTGGTTTACTGCGCCGTGGCTGTTTGCAGAGTGCGTCGTTTTACACCCCCTGGGCGCGACCATTCCCCCTCACACTATCTCACAGATGCTATCTGTGCGTTCCTCGTCGACCATGTTTACTTTGACGGGCTTCACGAAAAAGAGGAACAGATACCGCCTGTTTCGATCATACTTCAACGAGACGCGTCGGTGGTGCAACTTTGACCCCTTCTTTGCGCAAAAGGAGGACATGTTCAAGCATAGTGCTACTGCGATATACCGTGCGTGTAGTATTACTGGGATCCTGATGCGCAGTGATACTCACTATCTGGGAAAAGAGATCGCAACTTCGATGCACGAACTAGAGCACGAGAAAGAAAGGCTCAGATCGAATCCAGATAATCTCTTACTGCTCTTCCGAGAGATGATCCAGATGTGTCTTTGGCAAGCATATATTTCCCTGCGCATCTGACGTTTCAGCCTGAACGTATCTCAATGTAGGGGAAATGCTACTGTATGGGCTCTTGCAGTTGTCAGCCAAGTTTCACTCATGATTGGCACAGGATCTGTCTCTTTTGACTCATTTGAAGCCATCGGACATCGAGGATTTGCAGACAGTACTAGGAAAGGATGCTCAGCTGGCAAGGCAAGCGTTCATCCTTAAAGATGACCAAGAGGCGGTGTGGGAATACATCAAGACTTTGGGCGGTTCAGGGAAGCGTTGCGACTTTATTCTAGATAATGGTAGGTGAAATTGAGACTCGATGGCCATCTGATTGCTTACTGTGGTCAGCGGGTTTTGAGGTATCCATTACTTTTCTGATGACTGCAGCACTTGCCAACGATAGCATGCTTGACAGCTGTTCACTGATCTTGTCTTTGCGGATTTCTTGGTGACATATACCCCCTACTTTTCAAAGGTCGTTTTTCAGTAAGTAGAAACTATCGCGCTGTCGAAAACGCTAACCTCAGTCCAGCCCAAAGCTCTTTCCATGGTTCGTTTCCGATGTCACTCCTACGGACTTTGAAAGCACTATTACATCTCTTCTCTCGACCACATTCTTTCCCGAGGCATTACTCCCGGACACCAGATCGACTGCCCATTTGCAAGAAATGGTGATGCGGTGGCGATCGTACCTTGAACAGGGCACCTTTGTTTTGAGCACAGATATAACAGAGGTAAATGGACAGAAAGTCGATGGGAAAGCAATGGTCAAGTTCTGGACCGAACCGTGGCCTTACTGGAACATGAAGGAGAGAGCAAGTCAATTATGGGGCTGGCTGCATGACAGCGACCTCGTCGTTTTTAAGGTGTGTAGTTTTCTCGTGGATCCCGTATTTCAAGTTCCCTCATACGTCGTCGTCACCACTTCTACTAGGGTGATCTCAAGTACGTGTTTCATGATTATTGCGCCTTCATGCGGGATTGATTAATGTTTGGTTATTTTTAAGCTATCGCAAGTACGCTTGATCGCTTTAGTCGTACGGGGATAATACTCAATCAAATGAACGCCTCAGACTTACTGGAGATGTTATGTGGCCCGTCTCTACACCCTTTACCACAGCACTTGGTAAGTGTTGAGCCGATGGACACGCGGACGTGATTTCAATTAACTATCGACAGGCCCGCTAGCAGGCGCCTTTCCCTTGCTGAGCCTTCGCACCAACAAGGCTGATATTGCGGTCGGGATTCCACAAGAGATCGCGGATGAGCTGGATAGAAAGGGTGAGAAATGGAGAGTGAGCGGAAAGTAAGTTGTTCTTGCGATCTAGCGCATGATCAGAGGTGTGCTGAGCTTGGTCGGTTCATCGCTCAGGTATGCTCTCGTGAGCTTCGAACCAAGGGCAGGATAAGCGGTGTGTTTAGATTCTAGTTTTGAATGTTGTCCCATTAGAAGTGAATGCGCTAGTGCCCATCATTTGGTATACCAGCCGCTGCAAGTATGATTCGATTTGGAGACAACACTCGGATCCATCATAAAGTTAATGGCGAACGTCGGGGGGAGAAACTTACTCGACGCTTTTTTCGGGTGTTTCGGCTGGTATTCAGTCTGTTCGAGTGTTTCGAGTGTTTCGGGTGTCGCGTATTTTACCACGTGTATTTCCTTTTTTGTCGTGCGCGCGCGAGACTGCCAGGTCAGTTCTCCGTTAATAGGCGCAGCCACCATCAGTCAGTGTCAGTCACACACGATTAGTAAGCACAGTCACAGTCAAGCACACTGCAATCCCTCTACATACACAATTCACACATGATGTGGGTGCATGACACACAAGGCGGGTTGCACAAGGCGGGTTGCTTGAGGCAGCCTGGCAAGTTTACACAATGCAGTGGGCAGGACACACAAGGCAGGTTGCACAAGGCGGGTTACTTAAACAAGTATGGAGAATTTTTGATGGCTTCTTGAGGCCCACTTCAATCGCCACAGAGGGGAATCACTGCAAGGACCAGACACCTACCAAGGTCAACACTCTCTCAAGAAGCCATCAAAAATTCTCTATACTTTCAACCCAGGTTTCATCCAACATAGGCTGAGTTTGAAAACTAGGATGACAGGGGTGCACTGGGTGAAATGACATCTGGTCGGGTGTTTTTGGGGCATGGATGAGTTTCAATGAGTATTTTGTGTTCTTGACAAGTATTTCACGTATTTCACATATTTACCATGTGGATTTCCTTTCTTGTCATGCATGCACAACAAACAGTAGAAATTGAGATTCATTTGTGCCAAAGGCACAATACAACCCGGGTGAAACGACCTAGTCATATGAGGTTGCAGAGCAGGACTGCTCAGGCATGTCGTAAGTACCCAGCTCCTTTCTCATCCGATACTGGGAGCGAGCGGGAAGATACCCGAGGCAAGTCGACTCTCCATCCGGCGAGGACCTGAGTATGTCGTGCTATCAGTATAAGACACTTTGGGACTGCGTACTATCAGCCTTGGTCTTGATGTTATGAGATTCTCAGAGGCCCTAGCTTCTCAAACGCGGACTCCGTTACTGATGAGAGTATGTTCGTTATGTAAAGCCGTCTAAGCGCCGCTGTGATGTCGCTAAGCTCTGACATGACCATGTGGTCCCTGAAGTCGTCCGGCCACTATCAGTATCACGCGACCAAGGAATTCCGGGCCAACAACTTGCTTGCAACCCATACGCAGGTCTCAAGTTGCTACCATGTATTTTGTGTTTCGTATCATGGGTAAGACTCGGGCAAGTCACGACGAGCCTTGCCGCCACCTCAACTGTACCTCTCAAAGGCACTAGGTCGGAACGTTTCACCTAAAAGTCCATAGTATGATATCCACGTCGCACGGTGAGATTCTGTTCCCAGGTCGTTTCCTTCTTCCCTCTTTTTTAAACCGTCTGCTGCTCTTGTTCTCCAGGGCCATCCCTTCCTTTCCTTTCCGACATGTTTCTCCTCAGAGTGTCGTGGTCTTTTGTTCTACTTGGGCTGTTATCCATCCTCTCCGGTGTGTTCGCCCAGAATGCCAAATCAACGTCCACCGCGCCCAATCACACCACTGTCCTTATCCTCGGTGGTGGCATGACGGGTGTCATTGCTGCTCGAACGCTCCACGAACAAGGTATCGACGACTTTATCATCCTTGATGCCCAAGCAGGGGTGGGTGGTCGTATGATCCCCGAAACGTTCGGTGTACCTGGCAGACAATCCGTCATCGAGTTGGGTCCCAACTGGGTCCAGGGAACACAGCAAGGCAATGGTCCTGTGAATCCCATCTGGGAATTGGCACTCAAACACAATCTGACTACTGCCTACAACGACTTGTACGGAAGCATTAGTATGTGTGTCAGTTTATCTCGTGTCATGCGTGCTCATCCACATGGTTCGTAGCTACTTATGATGACAGTGGTTATAATGACTACCTTGACGTGTTCAATGATGCGGTCAACAACTTTGCTCAGGCTACTGTTGTCGCAGGTATAATCGTTATTTTTTCCTTGCTTTGAATGTCGCTGATGGTTGCGGAATAGGCCCGCAATTACTAAACGGCGACGTTGACCTAAGTCTGAGATCTGCGTACGGGTTGATGGGCATCAGTCCGAAAACGCCACAAGAAGTTGCCAGCAACTATTACCAGGTTGACTTTGCAAGTACTGACTGTTTTGTACACGGAGCTTGGCTGACCTATTCGCCAGGAATGCAAGTGATACCTTGTTTGTGCCCTTGCGTCAGCTAATTTATTCGATTAATTACTTGTTGTCGGATGTAGACGCACAGGTACGCGACATCTTGTAGACTCTGAAACACCGTTGAGCCGTCCCTAGTCACCCTCACAAACCTCGTGGATTGCCTCTGCATGGGTAAGCCCTTAGTTGGTACATTCTTGGTTTCGTTCTCACTTTTGCTAGAATAATAATTTCACGTACGTTCCGGAATATGGAGGGTTCTCGGATGTCAACCAGATGTCCATCGACAAGCGAGGTTACAAGTACATTGTTGAGGCAGAGGCGGCAGAATTCCTACAACCACAACAGGTGATATATAACCAGACGGTCAACCTCACCGAATATGGCACAGATAACGTCACGGTGCACACCACTGGCGGCTTGACAATCACCGCTGATCATGTCTTGTGCACGTTCAGCGTTGGCGTCCTGCAAAACAGTGATGTGGCCTTCCAACCTCCTTTGCCCGATTGGAAAGTCGAGGCCATCAACAGCATCGAGATGGTCAGTCAGGCTTTGGCTTTAGATATGGGCACTCATCTTGCGCTAGGCCACCTACACAAAGATTTTCCTTCAATTCAATGAGACGTTCTGGTTCCCAACAGAGGTAAGTCTTACCATGCTGTAATGAGATATCCTATCACGTCGTATTAGATGGGATTGTACGCAGCAAAGCAAAGAGGAAAGTATCCGGTTTGGCAGAGCTTGGATCACGTCGGATTCTTCCCGGGTTCTAACATTATCTTTGTCACTGTTACTGTAAGTGGCACTTGCGCTGCGACGAATATTGTTCTTATACTGTTTCAGGGTGATTGGTCTCTCTATGTCGAGCAGCTCACTCCTGAGCAAGTCCAGTCGCAAGCCGTGGAGGTGCTACAGACGATGTTTCCCAACATCACTGTGCCTGAACCTATTGATTTTCTCATGCCTCTTTGGCATTCGAACCCGTTGTACCGTGGTTCGTACTCGAATTGGGGACCATCCTATGTCCCGGGACAATCGGAGAACTTGAAGGCGACACTGAATAATCGCCTTTGGTTTGCTGGTGAAGCTACCAGCGTCAAGTACTTTGGTCCGTCGTTTGTAAAGGGTCGTTCTAAAATGTTCACTGACGCGGTTTCATCTCAGGTTTCTTACAAGGTGCCTACTTCGAGGGTCAGAGTACCGGCTATGCCATCGCTGCGTGTGTCCAAGGCAAGGGCAGTTGTGGATTCCCTTCCACCACGATCCCCAAGAATGCTCAGCCCTATCAGAGCTTTTTGACGGCACCATTAACCACCCCCTCACCTTGATATGTGGCCTTCACACGATTGCATTTAATCTATCGTTTATAACACTGCCTTGAGTAGCCAACATAGCCAACATAGTATGTACCTGGAGATATCAAACGAGGCGCAGGGGCGGTGCCCCTTCGACCAGGATGCAAATGCTCTTCGATCACTCAATCTTGGAAACTGTAGATGTGTCGTATTCAGTCCATCTTTGCAAAACGAGTAAGGAGCGCTATTGAGAGTCTGAAGTGCTCCCTGCTGCTGCTGCTGCTGCTGGAACTGGCACCGCCTTGGTCACCATCGCCATCTTGATCGGGTAGTAACAGTAAGTTGCGGGCGGCAGTGCGAAAGTGATCGAGTCTCCGTTGATGAACTTTAAATTGTTGAACTCAACCCCATGTTGCAGATTCCGGTGCGAGTAACGTGTTGACTGCACTGATTTTTCTTTGGCAGGTCGGGGCAGTCCGGAATCGTGACGGTAAAACGCTCGTCGTTAGTAGGATTTGGGGTCGGTTTGCGGCTGTCCAAGTCCGACTCTTCGGACGTACAGATCTGCTTTCGTTCATCAAACGAATCAGGCATGGATAACGGCCCGTTTTGACAGTCACCGCACATGAACTGTTTGGGGCAAGCACAGATAATCAGTTACAACGTCAACCGATGCCCTTTTATCCCCTTTCCTTACCTTTGGCTGGTCCTTGGCTGGCTCCCTCATTCGTTCCTTCACCTTCACGGCTGGCTCGTACTTCGTTTCTCTTGTCGATTTCTCCTCTGTCGGACGGTCCGCGGATATGTTGATCTGGTTATTGGCCTCATTCTCTACGTCACTAAAGACATGGGTAAGTCTCTGGTCGCATACATCCTTGTCAGTCGAATTAATCGATACCTCATATCCTAGTGTGCACGAGCCACACGGTCCCGGTTAACGATGGCTTTCTTCTTCGTCATGCTAGCAAACTTTGCCACACAGACAACACTACACTCCATAATTCTATCACATTTTGCCCGAAACCGTGAGCTTGTGACAAGTACTATTAACGCTGCTGGTGTCCAGAGAGGCTTTGCCGTGGTCCAAAATGATGTCATGGAAATCTGTTCTGGAGTTCCACTTATGCGTGGCACGGCCTGTTATGCCGTGTACAACGGTTCGGCCATCTCCACACCTACTAGTACTAACGCAAGCGTGCAATGTGCGGAGGGATTGATTTGGCTGGAAAACTAGTAAGTGCGATAATCAGCTGTATCACCTTGCAAAAAGTTGATAGACATTCGATAGTCTGATCAATTCCAAGAGCGAGGAAGTCATCTATCTCACTTTGGGAAATTGGCACTTTATGATCTCGCTCATTGCTGTAGGCATCCACCCCTGAACTTTGTATCTCGTCTGATAGTCGTGTTCTTAGCTCATGGATGAATCTATTCCACACCTGTGCGTATGTTCATCGTCGTCTGCAAGTGCCTCTAACGTTTGATCTAGGATTGTCGTGCTGGCTGCTCAGCTTGTGACCACGAGCTGGATCTCTTTTCGCATCGCTCAGGATATCGCTGCACGCAATACTTACACTAAGATGGTCGTTAACGGAACCTGCGGGGGGTTTGATATCCTAGGAGGGTCATGGCAATATAACATGTTTTACGTGGTCAGTCGTATTTTTCGGTTATGATGTTCATCCTCCTCACACGGGTCATATATCAGACTGTGGGCTGTAGCATAGCGGTTCTCTTTGGCATGTCTTTTTTCGTCTTCAAGTTGATAAAGGTATGTGGATATCCACTTCAATCATGATTGTGGTTGAACATAAAATGTGTCAGTTGTACTCGATGGCAAAACTTTCCAGTGTTGGCTCGCCTCCCGTTATGAACCGGATGTTAAGGGTGCGGTCACCCTGGTCCCGTTAACAGTACTTTTACTAACGCGTCGCAACAACAGTGGAGGCTTTGGATGCGGGTGTTCCTCCAATTTACAGGTTTCTTTACCTTGGCCTCCGCTGCTGTTTGGTATGATAAACGGAAGAGTCTCACGACGGCTTCGCACTACTCCACGAGCATTTTGTACGATGTTGGGTTTTATGTTGTGGCCATTGTAAGTATGGGTTCGGCCCTGGGACATGATTCGACTGACATCCGGCTTAGATTATGGTACCGTGGTTGACGCTAGTCAGTCTCCGGGTTTGCTTGCTCATGTTCGCGATACTGAGACAGATCGGGTTAATCTTTTAGGGTACATACTCCATCTCCAAGGAAAATCGCCTTTTATTCTTGGCATACGCCATCTTGAGCATCATTCTGCTGGTCATCTCCGGTCTTTGGTTCGCAAGTCCTCTGTACCGGTACGAATACTGGGGATGGCGCACCTTTTCTTGTGTGGTCACCATGGCAGACGTCCTGCTCATTATCACATGCATTCTTTCCGTCATATGCAGACTCAGCTTTGGCAAAGGACTGGCACATTTCCGTGAGTGAAAGCTTTTTTTTTCCGACGTGATGCACGTTGACCTTGCCGACGATGGCAGTGGTGGTCGAACAAAAGCTTCAAGCTTCTGGTTTCGCACACGACACGTTCTTGAATGGTCCCAAGGGCGCTCCGAGTCGCAGCATGTCCGTTAAACAAGCGCTCGCCTCCAAGCGTTCCGAACCGCTATCCAAACCTACCCTCGACGCGTCCGAGTCTTCATGGCAACGTCCCTTGTCCAACTGTTCTGTCGAGACAGCCGTGTTCGCAACATGGTTGTCAGCTACAGGCGGCAGTAGGGACGAGGAAGAAGGCAAATCCCCGACAGTGAGAGAGGAAGGACCGGTTAGCGCGGTCACCATATCCTGGGAGGACGTGAGATTATCCAGTGCCCAATCCTTATCTGACTATTCGGATGAGGGTAACACCCTGGATGAATTCGACGAGAAGCAAACCATGGGCTCTTGAACGTTGGCTTAGACTTGACTCAGACCTGTGCGCGGGACGGCACGAGATGTGGACACGCATTGCTCTGGGTAACGCTCTGGGAGCGCTCTCAGAGGTGTACTCGTCACGGATTTGATCTGTACCTGTATTTAATGTTTCTTATACAGATTGGGGACGACATGATGTACTGTACACGTTCCAAAGGAAGAATAGTGAAGGTAACTTAAAGCCATGTGTAACTTATAACTTTGCCACTTGTTCTTCCAACCATGTCCAGAGCTCCTTGCCAAGCTGCGGATCTTGTGTATCGGCGCGTGGGGTACCGACACGTGCCCATGGGACGAGATACTACACGAAATGGCGATAACAATCAATTTGTGGCTACCGACGGCGCGAATCTGACTCACCTGTCCGCCGAGGCTTGCAGCGTCCGGAGCAGTGCCTGCATAGAGCTGAGTGATGGCACCATGTGGAACATCGTGGAAAAACCAAGTCTAGAGTTGGACATCAAATCCGAGCCTCGTCATCTCAAAAAGCAATATAATGCAACATACGGTGATTCGCTGAACGAGGCTGTCATAATGACGTAGAAGCTCAGTATTGATGATGCCTGGTAAGAACATGTGCACATAAGACTTGTACAAAAGGGTGACAAGGCGAGGGAAAGACAGACCTGGATGAAGAGACGTCGAGATGATACCTTGATCGTGATATCGTCTGTGTAGCTCAGCGGAGAAGACGATATTACCCTACGTACGATGAGAGATGGATATCTCTGCATCATGTTGAGCGGTTACCCACCGTCTTGCTCTGTCCATACAACCTAAACGTGCGGTCGGCCCTCCTTTTCGGGCCATCCATGAACGTGTCAAATTGGAGCCCGCCATACCAGTGTCCTCGTGAGGAAGTGTTTACGACACGGGCAGTTCCTTCAGGGGATGATTTGGCGGTGGATATTAGGATGGGTAATAGCAGTTTTGTCAGGTAAAAGTGGCCGAGAACGTTCGTTCCAAATTGCAGGTCGTATCCGTCGGCTGTCACCATATCGACTGGTGGATGCATGACACCACTTGTTCACCAATGAGCGGATAGAAAAGGGGGTAGCCAATAGTGGACCTACGCATTGTTGAAGAGGATATGAAGTTGGGTTTCTCGTCTGTCGAGAGATGGTCAGTGTTCTGGCTCAGATAATCGAGGAGGCATTTGCTCGTACTGCAAGAATTCTTCGACAGACTGTTTGATCGACCTCAAGTTTGCCAAGTCGAGTTTGAGAAAGTGGGCATCTTGCCCAGTGAGCTCCTTCAACTCCTTCAGAGCTGCCTCGCCCTTTGACACGTCACGACACGCAATCCATACTTTGGCGTTCTTGGTGAGCAAGACCTAAGAGAGAAATAGGTATGAACACGAGCGTAGACCTGGTAATGGCGGACTGACCTTCGCAGTCTCTTTACCGATCCCTGCGTTTGCTCCAGTAACAAGCACGACTTTGCCCGACAAGTCTGGGACGGATTCTGCTGTGAAATGAGGTGCAGACGGGAACAGGTCACGAATGAGCGTGAAAGCCATCCTGAGACTCATTGCGACTGGGTACCGCAGTGATATTAGTATCCAAAGGTCAGCTGTAATTCGAGGCTGCGAAGAAGGGGGCCGCGGCTACACTGCGCCAACGAGCGTGGCAGCCAGTGACAGAGTCATAAATACCTCGAAGAGGCCCCGTTTGTCGAGCGTGGTCGAGTGTCTCACACGGGCACAGCATGGCCGCAATACATATGAGGAGAGAGCAAGTGGGGACGGAACAAGATCGACCAATGTTAGGCTAGTGACATGGCCACAGCTGGAACTTCTTTATTTAATTTCCGAGTCTCTGCTGACGGTTCCTGCGGTCAGTGACTCTTACGAGCGCTACTGTACGAGGTAGATAAATAGGCTACTGTCCCCAGTCGAATTCAAAGGGATTTTACTTTCAAGGAGTCTTAGATCGAAAGTTCTTTATGACACGGTTCCGACTCAAAGTTTACAGTCGGCCGCTGTTGACACCTGGACTATCGAGCGTCGTACAATTACCCTCCAACTTGGCTTTGTTCACCATTCGTTGAAGGGATCACTGGAACATACAGAGATGACCTGGATTTTTTCGACTCTACTGCGTGGTATGCGTGAGTACTCCAGTCACCGAGTTGCAGCTCCTCGGCAGCTGCGTCTGTCTCCTGCGGGCTATCAACACAAGACCACCCAAGTGGTTCCATCGGCGCCCTTGATCCGCCGATTGTCATCTGTTCCGGGTGTCGAGACCGCCAATACACAACTAGCGGAAGTCAAAGCAACCTCCGAAACGCAAGATGTCAAAGCCATGGACACGCTGCTCAAGGCCGTCCGTAAGTCAACAAGTTGCAAATGGGATGCAGAGTCGACTTGACCCCTCTTCCAGGAGCAAGGTCGAACCCCGTTTACCGCAAGTAGGCATTCCTTGATCTCTATAGTAAATCTCGTGCTAAGTTTCCTGTTAGCATCCTCCCGTTGAGGAAGAGCATGCTCTGGTCGGAGACCCTCTTAAATTCATCAGTTCCTCCGGAACCGATCGACCATACAATTTCAATCCCGTCTCAAGAGTCACTGCTTCCGCGCAACATGCACGACACATATACTCAAATCGTTCTCCCCTTCAAATCATCCCCCAAACTCTTCGAGCAATATACTAATGCATACGGTGGTCTTCGTACTGGTATGCTCATGGAACACTTGGATTCTCTAGCTGGTTCGATATCCTACAAGCATATGCTCGGTCCTGACGTGGAGACTCTTGGCCGCATTTCTGAGAGAGGCTTTTACATCGTGACAGCTTCGGTGGATAGGTACATATCCCTCTTCGCATAATTACGGGCTGATCGTGATATTATGCATAGACTAGACATGCTGGCATCGCTCTACCCTGTGCGGGATATCCGCTTGAGTGGGCAGGTCGTTTACACGGGAAAAAGCTCCATGGAGGTTGCCGTTAAGATGGAGGCACTTGACCTGGACGGCGAAGAAGAAACTTTGATGCTCGGTATGTACTGTCCACAGCGATATCAACACACAACCGATTCTGGCTTGTCCATTCAGGGCGCTTTTCGATGGTTTGCAGAGATGCTCGCACTCATAAAGCGCGCCCTGTCAACCCTCTGGTCGTTCAAACCACAGAAGAGCAAGCGCTTCACTCCATGGGAAAGAGTCAGTCGCAGCCCTTTCTCGAGGAATTGTACTGTGTACTGACTAGGCCTACGCAAGATGCCCAGAACCGAAGAAAATCTCTAGCGCTCCAGTCACTTTCGCGTGTCCCCCCGAGCTCAGAAGAAGCCGCGGAGCTCCATCAGACCTTTTTGAACTATGGACAAGACGCCCCCGGATTGCAAAGTGACAGAGTATGGATGGGGGATACTAAACTTGAGAAGACCATGCTCATGTTCCCTCAAGAGCGCAAGTCAGTTAGAATTTTATTGATCATGTTATGACATCTAGCTGAAGTTGATAAGTATTCATCAGAAGGTCTTTGGAGGTACATCCTTTCTTCATTCCAAGTCATGTAACATATTGATCATTTCAATCAAGGATACTTGATGCGTCTAGCTCACGAGGTAAATCAACATAGATACATTCCTAACTTCTTGGCGTTTATTGGTGCAGCTTGGTTTTGCGAACTCGTGCATCTTCACTAGGTCGCACGTATCGTTCCTCTCGCTAGATAACATATCCTTCCAAAAACCGGTGAATATCGGCTCGATTCTCCGACTGGAGTCCCAAATCTTGAATACCAGCTACCCGGGTGAACTTCCTGCTGCAGTTGTAAGGGCTTACTTACTTTACTTTGTTTTTTTTCGTGCTAAAACACAGGTTTTCCCAAACTCCGCATCACGGAACCACAGCACGTTCGGGTTCAAGCAAATGTCGTTGATGTTAAGCTAGGTCGGGAAGAAACCACGAATGATTTTAGGTTCACCTTTGCCAAGGACAATGGGCGTCATGGGGTTCCAAGAATTGTTCCCAAGACGTATCAAGGTGAGAATACCTGAATCTAAATCGTAGGTTATTGTGACTTCCTTTTGGTGTCTGAAATATGCAGAAGCGATGCTGTGGTTGGAGGGCAAGAGAGCACTAGAGATGGGTAGGCAAATTCGAGGAAGGCTCCACTTGGGACAGTGAAGATGGAGCGTCTGATTATGTTACGTCTGCAGCCTGGCTGAAGTGTAGGAGGCTTGCTCAAGCAGCACAGCAACCAAAGTAGCCTCGCTCTTGCGAGCATCTTACCCCCTGTGCGCAAGCCTGCAACGGCAGAGAACACGTGGTAGTTCATTTTCACGTAGTCCGGTTCCGTTTATCCACTTATCGATGGTTCGGATTCCCTGAGCCCTCCAACCTTTTTGGAGTATTAAGTTGCCACTCTCGATTCCCCTGCCTCCAACACTGACGATCGTAGTACTACTATTTGGCCGGGTGGTGAGGATCCCTATGACTGCGAGTATTGACTTCAGTACGTCCTCGTCGATTGACACGATCAAGGATTGCGTCTCTAGATTATCGACAACCTCCTGGTCTCCGTGGCCTTCATGCATTCACTGCTTGTTGCGTGACGAGACGGCAAGTTCTGCTTCCGCGACGAGTACCATGACCAACTTCGATGATTTTACGCAACCCACCCGTATGGGAAGAGCGTCTGAACATACATACGTTGATAAGCTTGATCTTGACTTATCTCGTCCTCTTGTCGAAAATTGTTGATTCCCACTCGCTGCGTCTGATGATAATTTGTTTGATTTTTAAAATATGTATTTCATTTTGCAACATGCTTTGTAAATTTCTTCGATTAACGATACATATCTGAGTGTTCGGACCAATATTGTAATGTTATCATCAATAGTGTGTGCTATGCTACGCCTTTCTCCAGTGACCGATGTTGTCGGGATCATATCGTGGTGGTAGTCAGGCTCGTGTGTTGGCGGGGGCGGTGTTCCTGGCGGCCCGAATTCGGGCCAGCGCTAATTCTTCACCTTTAGTGACCCTGCCTGAATATGCCGGTTACGCTCCACGAGTTGTTGGTAAGGCTGGTGTAACGTTGCCAGCTCGACTCAATGCGCTGAATCCGAGTACAGTACCTTCACTGAAAGCTGGAGTCACAGGTCCACAAAAGCCAAGTTTTCAGCCTGGTCGACAAGCTTTTGGGGTGCAAGCCTACCAGTGAGCCTGGTGTTCGAAGCCCAGGGTGATTCGAGTCAAGGCAACCGCCGCGACGCAATATAGTACCAAGTTGGAGAAATCTGCCAAAAAACGACTTCACCGTGATGCCATTACGATTCATTCGTTCCAAAGTTTGCGCCGTGGACCCGCTCCAGGTTGCCGTATCCGCGACAGCCTTGGCCAAGGACCTCCTGACAACCCTCCAATTTCCACCTGCGATAGCAGCTGTTTCGATCGTTCTTCTGATGTTGGAAACTGTGCAGGTCAGTACGTACGAGTGCTGTTGTTCGATTAGGTGTCATGGAGAAGCGTGTCTTAACCACGGTACAGAACATACAGACGAATAAGGCTGGCTGTATTTCCCTGGCCCGGCGCGCGGCACAGATATTGGTCGATATAGATCATCAAATGCGGGGAAGATGGGACTCAGCACCTGAACGCCTAGTGCAAAGTCTGCAGAAATTCGAGGGGTGAGTCATGGTGACTTCTGCTTGGCATGTATCTTGGCTATTGAGACACGGCGTGGTACCGCCCACGTACGAACATAGGACCTTGAAGCTCATCCACGACTTCATGAAGAGGCTTGCTGACTCGAAATGGAGCGACCGATTCCTCCGAAAGAATGCGATTGAGGATGCACTTGCCAAGTACACCATGTTGTTAGACGATGCTACACAATCTTTTCAGGTTGGTCTCGTCTTGTCTGGAACCGATCTCGTGCTAATTGCTATGACGCAGCTTGCCACGCTTATCGACCTACATTATACCGTTGGCACATTGTCGCGGAACAACACTGAGAGTGCTAAGATCCAAGCAGTGTCCCAGCTCCAAATCGAAGCTCCGCCACCTTACATGAAAGGGCAAACGCTCGAATTGTGCGTGGAAGAACCCGAGAATGCAGAATCAAGGGTGACTAGGGTCGTCGATGTACCCGAACACCTCACATCTGCGCTCGACCTGTCCTTCTCTTTGCAATCCGAGGAACCGATTTCTGAGATTGCAACAGATGGCATTCAAGACTCCTTGAACGATCAATACTTGCCTGAAGAGTTGTCCTCGTTGACGTTGGATAACAATCACGGGGTACGTACCAATCTGTACATTATCGTACATTATCGCATCTCACTTATTTCGTCAGTTCCGAAGATACCATCAGTCCGAGGTTATCTTACGGGGTCGATCGTGCCTCAAAGAAGGTTGGTGGGCGGGAGGAATGGAAGTGCAAGTCCAGGGCCAACCTACGCTCATCAAGAGATATGATGATCCAAAGACCAAGGCATCCAGGGTGAGCGAATGTTCTTCATGCAAGCAGCAGTTGTAGTAAGCTCTCTCCAGCAATGGCTGAGAGACGTCAAGATGCTTCAAAACCTGTAGTGAGTATCAAAAGTAGTGGTGTCTCGAGGACAAAGTTAATCGAGTGCAGCCACCCAAATTTACCGCAGATGTTTGGCTTTTCCGACGACGAAACCCCAACCCCGTTTATACTTTTGTCGAACGGTGAATACGTCGCAAACTTTTTATGTTCAAAGAATACTGAATATAAGCCTAGTGAAGACGCAAACACCGGAAGCAACGGTGCGGGAGATGCTCCGAACGGCAAGCCTTGCGACGTGCATGGAGCTTATGCTTCGGTTTGTGAGCATGTTTCTCGTTGTATAGTCACTTATCACTCACTTTTTGTCCAAGTATCGTGATCTTGCTGTAAGGTTTTGCGTGTACCCTGTGTTACTCTTCACCAAGTGGAACGTCATTAGGATACGGCAATATATGTCCAGAGGCAGTTGAATCTCACGGACAGCCAAGTACAAGACTTTTTCGAGGTAGCCTAATATCATTTTTGGCTTGGACTCTTCTACGAGACTGAGACCCTTTAGGCTGCAGGATTCCGCGTGGATTCCCAGAAGACTCTTGTTGTGGGTTTGCCCCCACCACGGGAAGGGAAGTGGTATTCTGCGCGAAACTATGGTTTAGCGCACACGCTACTCGATGTATGCCTAAAAGTACGTTTTTGCTTTATCCTTGTAGTTGCGACTTATCCTTTTCCAGATGTTACCAAACCAAGGAAGAGTCACCTATTCGTGTGATACATGCGATGAAGAGGGTTAGTTTTAAACGTCATTGCCTCATTCGTAACTGACATGAAATAGTTACGGAGGATATACAAAAGAAGGTTAATCATCTTGTAACTCTTGCACGATCGCTCCTGCCTAGTGGTAGCCAACAACCTCTACTGCCATCAAAGCTTCAGCAACTCATCGAGGATAACGACTCTGATACCCCCTCCTTAACGCTGCGTCAGGTCCGCGACCTCACGTTTCACGCAGGAGCTCATGAGCATTCTTGGTATGAACGCAACGTGCCTGCTTGCAAGTTCTCCGTGGGTGATTTTGGGTATACTCCCCGGGGAAAAGACTGGAGCTCGTTTGTTCGCTTGGGGAATGTCCTTGAAGACGACGCTGGGGCACTCAAGCTGTCTTTCAGGGCAAACGGAGAACACTGGTGTTGGGAAAACGTGCCAATCCGGAGACAGCCACTCCAAGCGTTCGAACTGCCGATGACTGTATCCGGGCGCGTGCTTCATGCCTAGTTGTCTCGACGATGTGTACTGACTCTGGATGCAGGTGGCCAGTCGCTGTACCTCCGTACAAACAAATCGACGTTGTTGTAGTCCATGAAGCATTTTCTGCGTGTGTCAAAGACGCTTGGCAGTATTTGCTTGAGAATGGGAAGAAGATCGCCGAAAATGCAGGAATCAAGCCTGAAGACATCGTTCTTGGTGCGATTCGACACATCGTCCTACCAGTGAGAGTTGGCTTACCTATTCCCAGTAACGCACGCTGGAACGCATCAAGATTTCTATGTCAAAGACTTCCGACCTCAGCCATTCGGGATGAATCAAAACGCGAGGGACCCTCGGTTCGCGGCTAACCCGTTCCACCTGCAGCACACGCATGGTGTCCACCAGCCCCCTAGGTTTGGCTTCCCTAGTAACCCCCACTTTGCTCAGCCCATGATGCCGTCGATCGTGTACCTTTTCACATCTCTCTTACCATCGCACGAACCATATTGGTCGTCCTCTCCGATGTGCGCCATGCCTGGAAGTGACCGCCCTCCGCTTGATCGGCAATTCACGTACAAGATTGGACGGTAAGTGTTATGCTGCCTATGCTTGAAGATTCCACGCGTGCTGACTCCGAGTCGCGCCACCAGTAAAACAGGGTTCTTAAATTATGTGCAACTACATGCTGAGGACTTTGAGGGTCAGTGATACATACCAATGTTGGTGTTCGTTTGCAATGCATCTAGGTATATCATGTATGGAAGATACCCTTCAATTCAATTTCACCTGCATCCATGGGATTAGCGAAAGTTGTGGTACATGGGGTGGGCGAGACAGAAGACATCTTGGGCAGCTAGTTTCAGGAGAGTCGATGCGGGACGACCCAATGACAGTTGCCAACCTAAGTGCTCCCGCTGATACAAAGAGGGAAGGCACTCCTGTCGGTTCGCGACGCTCTAAGATATCGCTCCGGGAGCTCACTCAGAGAATATTTCATACACATGTATCTTACACTGATTTAGGACAGTTGACGACATAAGCGCATAGTGATGATAATCATACATCCAAGAAGAAAGTGGCCAAGGTAACTTGAAGCCAGATTGTAACATTACGGGATCACAGCTTTGCCACCTGTTCCTCCAACCATTCCCAGAGCTCCTTGCCAAGCTGCGGATCTTGTGTATAGGCACGTGGTGTACCAATGCGTGCCCATGGGATAAGATACTAATATAAAACAGCGATTTAAAAAATCAATCAATTCAAGGAAGAACCAATGGAGCGGACTTGACTCACCTGTCCGCCGAGACCCGCAGCGTCCGGAGCAGTGCCTGCATAGAGTTGAGTAATGGCACCGAACGAAACGTGCCAAAAAAACCACTTCTAAAGTTTGAGACCGAATCAGTACCTTACACTGTGCAAAAGCAAGGTATGCAACGAAACAAAAGCGTACGGAGATTTGATACAAGATGATGTCAAGATGACGTTGACCCTCGGTGCGGATTCCGCCTGGTAGAAAGATGAGGGTTGTACAGGGAACGACAGGGTGAGGGAGAGACAAACCCGGATGGAGAGCGGTTGAGACAATGCCTTGGTCATGATACCTTCTGTGTAGCTCAGCAGAGAAGATGATATTGCCCTATGTATGATGAGCGACGGATGCCCCTGCGTAGAGATGAGCATTAACCCACTGTCTTGCTCTGTGAATACAACCTAAACGTGTAATTGGCCCTCCTTTTTGGAGTATCTATGAATGTGTCAAACTGCAGGTTGCCAAATAGATGGGCTTGCGAGGACGTGTTCACAACGCGGACCGTTCCTTCAGGTGAGGATTTGGCAGTAGAAATGAGAATGGGCAATAGCAGTTTCGTCAGGTAAAAGTGACCCAGAACATTCGTTCCAAATTGCAGATCATATCCGTCATCTGTAACCATATCGATTGGTGGTTGGCAGACGCCACTGGAGCACTAGTGAGCCAATCGAAGAGGAAACAGTCAATAATGTACGTGCGCGTTGTTGAAGAGAATATGAAGCTGGGTTTCTCGTCTATAGAGAGCATATCAGTGTCTTGGTTCAGATAATCGAAGGTACGTTTTCTCGTACTGCAAGAACTCTTCCACAGACTGTTTGATCGCTCTCAAGTTCGCCAAGTCGAGTTTGAGAAGGTGGGCATCGCGTCCAGTGAGTGCCTTCAACTCCTTCAAAGTTGCCTCGCCCTTGGACACGTCACGACATGCGACCCACACTTTGGCGTTCTTGGTGAGCAAGACCTGAGAGAAAAAAATAGGCATGAACACGAGCATAGACATTGAGAGCCTAAGTAGCGCCGGACTGACCCTCGCCGTCTCTTTACCGATTCCTGCGTTTGCTCCAGTGACAAGCGCGACTTTTCCTGACAGGTCTGGAACGGACTCTGCTGTGAAGTGCGGTGCAGGTGGGAACAACTCGCGGAGGGTCGAGTAAGCCAGACCCATTGTGACAGGTACTGCAATCAGCAGTGGTATTATCCAAGGTTCAATGTTCGTTGAATCAGTGATCGACTGTGACGCGGAACCCACGCACGGGCAGCGTGGCGGTCCGAAGCAGTGGCAAAACCCATAATGCGACGACTACTGCCGCCCGGAGTTTCATCCAATGTTTTGGGCATGCCAAGTCGAGAATTTAGACCCAGTTTCACGTTACGTTGCTAAGGGGCCGACCGAGTCGCGCCGATAGCACAAGAAAATTCAAGTCAAGGTAGCATGTGCTGAAGACTTTGAGGTGCCATTTTCAAAACGTAGTCAGCATCTAAGTATATCGTGTACGTATTGGAAACTTGCAACTCGATCTCGCCTGTCGGATGGGATAACGAAAGTCGTCCGTGGCACGTACGGAATACATGTGGCAATACCGGCGAGACAGAGTCGACTCTCGACCGGTGACAATGAGTTTTGAAAGCAACATAGAAGAGTCGGTCTGTATTTTATCCGACGGCAGGCCTTGGCCAGACCTGCCGACCTACGTCTCAAAACGTTGACTTGGTTGGTGCATCTGTATGAAAAATGGGACCGATGCTCCGCCGAAGCTGGCTCTGCTCTGGACTCCGGGAGTAGTCATCGCGGATATGTCAAGCGGACGGAGCTACTTTAAAATAGCCAAGCACAAGACTCGGGCGTCGGATTCCATTTCCGATGAAACATACAGGAGAATCGAAACGGCAAGAGCTGATCCGCAAGAAGGCGGTTGAATCAAGCTTGAACCTAGATTCGGCACGGACTCGATGCCAGAAATACCGATCATCTTCGCGACGGTGACTTGCGTACACTTTTTTCATGCCGAGTCAGCAACAGTCTAGATCGTTGTTGTTCTAAACGCGCTAATCGCATGGAACTAGTCACGGGATCGACGAAGAAAGTCACAGAGCCGATCTACTGTCCTTCTCCGGGGACCTTGGCGTCGTCTCCTTTGCCGTTATGCGTCTCCATAGGGAAGTTGCCATCGCGGACATGATCCAAACCTGCGTCATCTGCGAGAATGAGCTTCTCTACAAATGTTTCCCGTGCAGGGAATAGAATGGAAGAGACGTAGTAGACGGTAGAGGCAACCACAAACTTACAAATGTTGAGTATACATAAGGCATGTCCGTAATGGGCAACGAGGACTTGCCCCATAGATCCAGGCAATGTCAAAAAGACGAGTCATATAACCCACGCTGACAGCTAGGTTGATGGACTCGATGAGACCCGGAAAAGTAGGTCCCACAGTCACAAGCATGGCCAGAACAGCTCTCCAGTTCTTTGGGGTGTTGGTCATCGAGCAATGCGAGAAAGGAAATTCGGTGACTTACGAATCCTCCGATGTAGCGGTATCGGCCACTTGGATCATACATGGCAGGAACATCAACTTTTCCTTTATGAACTAGCCAGAACTGTAAGGTCGGTCAGGTACATGGAAATCGATCATATGTGGAAGCGCACGTCGGTGATCATGATCCCTGCGAACGGTCCCAAGAAAATGGTGTATCCGCTCATGAAATTTAAGAATCCTTGAGCACTTGATGGTAACACGGAGAGTGCGGGTTTTAGTCTGCGTCGTCTAGAAAGCTTCTCAAGTGTCGCAGACTTACTTGGCTAGGATTTTCCAGGGAATAAATGCCCAGCCACCAATGAAAGCACAAATGATTTGACCACGTCTGATGTTAATGTACTGTTCACAGTATCAGTATCCATGAGAGGGTCATCCGGGAGATCTTACCTTTGGAAGCAATGCTGTCATGTCATTTCCAGCACCGAAAGTGTTGGCACTAATATTTGATGCAATGGTCGCAAGCAAAAAGGGTAGTGAAGCAAAGAAAGCGGCAGTACGATTTTCCCAGTTGTCAATCAGAAGCAGGGGATTCCAGAGTACTTTCCCGTAAAGCTGGATTCCGGCACTGGTAACGGCAATACCTGCGAAACTACTGAGTATGAATGCGACGGGTATAATCAAGGGTTGCACAAATTGACTAGAAGAGAACTTGTGAGATTTGCACACTGTATCTATGAAACTAAGCACTTGCGCTTTCTCGTTTTTCGCATACCGCTAGAATTCAGTAAGCTACATATGAAGCAAAGGAAGAGGATGACCTTACGGTGAAGTCGGGTATATTGACAGACAAAGTAGCATATGCGCCCAGCACACTGTTCAGGGCACTCAACCAACTCCAAGAAAACTGTGTTCCGGTTATAGTTGCGTGCTCGGCGGAGAGTCCGTTAGATGGTGGTACGCGAATAAACGCCCAGATGACCATAGCTAGCCATGTTATCGGAACTATCACACTCTTGACAAAGAACAGCCATTTCATTTTCTGCGGCGAGAGCAGTATGAAAGGGAACTAGACAAGCCAATAGGCAAGGTAGCACAAAAGACCTGGACTAGTGATGCTAGCACCAGGAGGGAGATGGTTCGGCATCCTCGCGATCGAAGGCCATATTGCCTTGATCATCTTGGTTCGAGTTCAGGGAGATAACGTCGAACGATGACAATTCGAAACCTTTTACCTGATATATGCATTGTGACCCATTATAAGACTGACGATTTCATGGTCGGTGGGAAAACATGATGACGTAATGCATAGTTTACCTGAATACCTAATGCGGCTGAAAACAGTGAAGTAGCTGAACCAGAAGCCAAACGAAGACCTGTTCAAGACAGGAAACGCGACGTGGAGGCGAGCTCCGATGGTTCCATTGAGTACCATGACCATGGAAATAATACAATAGCCAGCGGCAATGCACGAGAGGGCTTGCCGCCTTTGTTGACTTCAATACTTACAATGCAGTGGGGCAAACGGAGTGACACGCACCAAGACAGACCGACCGCAAGCATGGAGCCCGCAGTCTCCCATATTGGGATCGTCACAGCATCAGATAGCCAATAAGTAATCTACGTGAGTGCAGTGATATGAATAACTGGTTGGCAGCTGACGCACATAGTTCCAAGTGCTAGGGTTGTGGGGTAAAAAAAAACGGCCGGGTAGCAAACAAAAGTACTCACGTCCATGTTCTCAGATTATGGGGAACAGGGTCTATATCTTTGTTGCTCCAGCCATTTTGAGCAAACACCGTCTCGTCTGGCTCAAGAGCCCAACGAGACGACGAGAAGAAGCGAGAAAGAGACATGCAAGGGCCATGTCGCCGGCATGGTCGAGGCTTAAGGCCATTAGCAGCCTCGATTAGATTAGATCAAGTGGTGCAAGTGATCACGTGGTGTCTCGCCTGAATCGGACCAGATGACTGGACGGCATATCAGAGACCGGCACTCTCTCGCAGCCCGCTCACTCGTTTACACCGTCATTTTCTCCATTAGACAGGTAAAATGGCAGATGCATTCGATGTCATTCCTTTCGAGGTATGCACTTTCAACCTCGGCTATATTGGACCGTGTATCATGCCCTCGCCCAGGATATCAGGGGGGAGTGGAAGAAGCTGGGATCCGGTTCTTTTGGGAACGTCTACAAGGGTCTGTTGGTGTCTCATATTCTTACCGCGACGCTCACAAACGCCGCAGGTTCTTACCTGGGAATCGACGTGGCCATCAAGGAGGTACTTCCCTCAAGTAACTATGACGTCGCCAAGTATTTCGAACGGGAGTGGCGGCTTATGAAGTGAACATCCTCTCCCGCTGTCATTTCACATCATTCACCTCTCGTCCAGGGAAGCCCGCCACCCAAATGTCGTTTTATACCTTGGGCTTTCTAGGGCACCACCATCCGATGGTCGAATTTTTATTATTTCCGAATATATCGAGAACGGTCAAGCGCATACAGTCGTTGATTATTTTATACTGACTTCTAAACCAGGCAATCTTCGGCAATACATCTTCGACAAGATCAAGCCATTTCCCTGGCGTCTTCGCATGTCCTTTGCAACAGATATCGCCCGTGCCTTGGCATACCTCCACGCACGTAAATGTATACACCGAGATTTGAAAGGCGAAAACTTACTTGTCACCGCCAATGGTCGTCTCAAGATCACTGACTTTGGTTTCGCCCGTATCGCGGCCCGAAATGAGGAAGAGAGCAAGAGACTCACGTTCTGTGGCACGGACTCGTACATGTCTCCTGAAATTCTGTTAGGCCATGAATTCGACCTCCCAACGGATATCTTCTCTCTTGGCATAATTTTCTGCGAAATAGCGTCTCGACGACTTGCCGATGACCGTCATTTCAAACGCACCGGTCCCACATTCGGGATCGATGTAGATGAAGTACACAAAATAGCAAATCCAGGATGCCCACCTGCTTTCCTTTCTCTTTGCCTGGACTGCCTGGCAGAGGATCCCGCTACACGCCCCACTACACGTCACATTCTTGAGCGACTACAGGATATCGAAGCAGAGGTTCTGGCTCGCCCAGAAACAGAGGATCTTCACCTAGGCAGTGTCAAATTTATGACAGGCGGGAAACGACCTACCGCCCCTCGTATTCCCAGTTTTGGCGTTGGGGTTGGGAAAGATATTAAGAAATCAACGCCAACGGCGGCAGAGGATATTTTGGCGGCTCTGTCCAGCGGGGAAGAAGACAGCGATG
Organism: Boletus reticuloceps; assembly: GCA_018397855.1. NCBI lineage: Eukaryota > Fungi > Basidiomycota > Agaricomycetes > Boletales > Boletaceae > Boletus > Boletus reticuloceps. The sequence continues at coordinate 325,727 of JAGFBS010000045.1, forward strand.
AAGAGCTTGCGAATGCCGTGGAAGGCTTTAATATTAGCACGCGCCTCGACAGTGATTGGAGTAATGGTGGGGCCACTAACGGTAAGTAACTTAACTCGTGCTGCGAATGCACAACTAATGCATCCCTCCCAGGAAATAGCGAGAACAGCACTTCTCCCCTTCTCAACACCACGTCGAGCACGTACTCGGACTACAGCATAACCGTTGTTCGCGGACATGCGGGAAACGCCACTGAAACCGTTCCACCATCCATATCTTCAATTCTCACGATCCGACCCTGTTCAGATCCGAATGCTACGTCGGATCCTATCACTCCGGGGGCGACATCTTCCACAGATGACAGCATGACGCCTACTAGCTCAGATTCTATACTTTCAGTTCAAACATACCGTACCGCTCAATCGTCCGTTCCGTCCACGACAAGGGCAACCAAAGGACATTCGTCCATTCGGTCCGTCCCTATGTTACACAGATTTACATTAATACGGCCAGGTGCAAAACGTTCCGGGTCATCTTCACCTGGCAGACATCTTGATGGGGGGTGGAATCCCCTTGAACTGTTCTTCTCGAGTGCTCTTCTTGTGCAGAAGTGTGATATTTGTGCAAAGAGGATTGGATGGAAGCCTGTCCTGGAGTGTGACGACTGCGGACTTCGGTGGGTGGATTCGATGCGCTTGGAAGCAGAAGGACTATATCTGACGACGCGGTTGGTACGCTCACCGTTTCTTATGTCTCCCATCAACAGAGCACACGTCAAGTGTGGAGAAGTAGCTCCTCGGGATTGCGGTGTCCGTCCTATTCGACCTGCACAGCAACACGGGCACGGCGGGCACGGCACGCCATCGCCATCGCCATCGCCGCTGTCGAAGGTGCGACAAAACCATAATCCAAAGCGACACTCAGTGTCTGCCGCTGTGACTCGATGAATGCCGTCACAAGGCCCTCCTTTCGTTGCCACCATTTTTCTCCCTGTGTCACAACTTAGTTTTTTCACTCTTGAGACAATTTAATCCTTCCTCCAGTATTTCTCATCCTTCATACCCTGTTGCAATGGACCCTAATCATAATCATCACGAGTACCAGCCCCTTGTGCGCCTCCCTTCTTCCCTCTTCCCTCGACGTTGTACCGTCCACTTCAATCCAATATCCTCGGTTTACAGCTCTGTGTAGATGGAAGGCACGATACTTGTTTCGGAACGCGGTCACCCAAGGTAATCGAAGAATGGTGAAAATTTGCAATCCAGAAAAAAGCCCGAATCTGAGATCCCAGTCAAGAGACACCGCGGCGAAGGGTCTCCAGAGAATTTCGAACTGCCAGCCAGCTTACATTTTGCATTGCGAATTCAGTGACGCGATTGTCATGGCATGCAATGCTATCACTTACGTGGTGCGTGCTTCCGACGACCCTGAACGCGTAATTTTTTTTCCGCGTGGTGTGCACGGAATCTTTTGATTGGAGTAGAACAGGGGTTAAGATGAACCCGTTTCCCCGCTACTGGCACCGTGCGTATAAAACGGAAGCCGTCGAGGGCTGTGAGTTCAACAAAGATGCTTGCTTCAGTGAATGTTTTCCTCCTCACTCCGATGATCGCCCTTGGCTGTATGATTTGTTACCGTCGCAGCTCACGGTCAAGACACGGTCTTCCGTTACCCCCAGGTCCAAAGCCCCTCCCGTTAATCGGCAACATTCTCGACATCGATTCGGAACAACCATGGCTCACATATGGTGCATGGCGAAAGAAATATGGTGCGTGAACTTCATGGCTAACCTTACAAACGCTTAGCTCTTATCTTGGACAGGTCCCATCGTATATTGCCAGCTACTTGGCCAAGACGTCGTCATCATAAATTCAAGTAAAGTCGCGAGACAATTGCTCGACCAACGATCATCCACGTATTCTGGACGTCCGACTACATGCACCAGTAAACTGTGAGTGCGAGCGTCGGTGTTCCGCGTCAATTAAATAATTAACATGGGACGCCATAGGTTTGGAATTGACTTCGCCACAGCATTTCTCCCCTATGGCCCACAATGGCGAATTCACCGGAGGATGTTCCGCCAAGCGATGAAGTTGGAAACCGTTGAATTATACCAGAATCTCTATCGATCCAAGGCCATGAAGTTGATCCAGAGCCTTCTTGACTCACCAGACAACTTCGATAGTCATATTCAGTTGTCAGTTTTCATCATTGTATTTTCTCTTGCTCTGTGTGTGTTGACGCCATCCAGATACATCATCTCCATTACTATGGCATTTACCTATGGATACGAGACGGATTCTTTGGATGCACCACTCGTGAAATCGCTTGCAGAGTTTGTCAAATTACTGAATGATGGATTGCCCCCTGAGCGAAACGCGATGCTCACAGCTTTCCCTTTCTGTATGTGCCTTTCCTTATAAGGGGAGGCGTGGTAAACTAAAGCATGATGCTGGTGTGCAGTGGCAAATATCCCATCTTGGTTTCCTGGGGCAACGTTCAAAAGGGATGCATTAAGGTCTCGGGAGCTATCCCTGAGATGCTTGGACGGCCCGTTTGAATATGTGAGGAAGAGCGTGGTACGGACAATGAATTTTCATCCTATTAATATCACTGAACGGCCTGCTTGACCCAGGAAAGCGGTTCGTTTACGAAATCCATGGTTTCGGATTTGCTGGACAGGTTGGATGGGACGGGAGAGCGTGCATCCCAAGAAAAGGCGATCAAGGAATGTGCCGCGACAGTTTACATCGGTATGTTGCGGTTTCTACTTCTGGAAGACCTCGCCAACTGATCTGGGGTCTTTTTTTTTCTTCTATTTTATCGCAGCGGGATATGATTCGGTGAGTCGTGCGTCCTGGGGGAATTCTCGGCATGCGAGCTCAGGGCTACGTTTGCAGAGTGCGGCGACTTTGTTAGCGTTCTTGATGGCGATGATGCTCTACCCTGAAGCTCAGCGTCGTGCTCAAGCCGAGATTGATTCGGTGTTGGCTGATGACGTTCTACCGGATTTCAGCCATCGAAAATCCTTGCCTTATGTCGAAGCTGTGCTACGAGAAACGATGCGGTGGCATAGTGTTGCACCATTAGGTTCGTCGTTGGCAAAATTGTTTTGGGACGTGTTGACCATGTGTGCGAATGTAGCGTTGCCTCACATGACTTGTTGTGATGACGTCTTTGAGGGGTATTTCATTCCGAAAGGTGCGCCGCACGACCTGATTGGTGATGCGTGGTGTTTCATCTTTGCGCCTCGCAGGTACGATGATCTTGCCCAATGTTTGGTCAGTGACGTCCATCGACTCGCGCGGACGGCTTGACAGAGTTGATTTTCCATAGGGAGATTCATCACGAAGAGAGCGAGTATCCAGAGCCCTATGTCTTTAACCCGGATCGGCATCTCAGTGAAGATGGGACTGTGATAGACGGTGACCCTCTCACGTCGCGCGTGGCCTTTGGGTTCGGACGGAGACACTGCCCAGGCAAGTGGGTTGCAGATTCCATACTATGGATGGGGATTGTGAGCATCCTGGCGGTGTTTCGTATTGACAAGGGAAAGGATGGAACGGGGAGGGAGATTGAGGTTGAACCCAAATTCACTGCGGGGGTGATTCGGTAGGTTGCTTCTCCAAGATTGACTGAGCGGAGTTGACGTTGTCTTCGCAGCCGTCCACTTCCGTATTCATGCTCGATCATTTGCAGATCTGCATCGAGGGAAGACGTCGTCCGTTCGTTCGAGGAGGGAGAGTAGACTACATATTAGCAGCGTAGTTTATTAGGCGGTGTTCGGGGACTTTGTGGAGAACATAAATGAGCAACGTAAACGTCCATCGCACTTGGACAGTTCATTCGATCACACCTGCCAAAACTCGAGTCCTCCCCGCACGAACCCTACACGACCCTGACGACAAAAACGCCCTTTTCTTCCATCCGCGACGTCGTGTACGTCGCTCACGTCCTCGTGAGTTCATCGTCGCGCGCAGCGTCCAGCTCGCTGATCGGCGGCGGTGTTCGGCAGGAACATCGCACCCTGGCAGTTACATGGCCCGTCCCCAAGCAGACACGGATGGCGGCCCAAAACAAAGACAGAGATCAAACACTACGACTTTCTCTTCCTTCACCGCCGGGTGGCGCAGACCCAGGCTAGAGACCGGGTCGGCGACGCCTGCACCTCAACCTCAGCCCCAGCCCCAGGCACTCGGTTTTGACGCCCTCGTAGAAGCCCTTTCTCCACCTGCCGTCCCCAGTCTGGTGCACGCTCGCGCCTTGACAACCGCCATCACTACACAGTCCCCGCTCCCAAAAGCTGCGGTCCTGAACCCCATCCTCGGATCCCTTTGCGGCGTCGATTCACCCCCGCAGCTACAATGTGCTGGCTACGACATCATGGCCTCATATTGGGAGAGATACGATAGCAGGGTCACTACCTCGGACAGGCTGGCGCACTGTTCTCTCCTTTTACACACTTCGTGGTCCCCAGAGATCGGCGACTCTCGTCTGCGAGCTCTTCACGCTCTCACCAAAGGAGGCAGCGAAGCGTTTGGCATCGAGATACCTCTGCTGAACCTCCTCAAAAGCTGGATGGACGGCGCATGTGACGCGTACCTCTCCTGTGATTCCTCCGAATGCGTTGACCGTGAGCGCAGCGTCGAGCTTCTCGCGGCTTTCGTGTCCTCCATTCTCGAACATCCGGAGACTGTCGCACGCATCTCGGAGGGTGACCTTGCTAGCGTTCTTCAGTTCTATGCGTCCTTGGTTTCCAAAACATTGGACATCCCACACACCTCAGACACTCTTTCGGTTACTTCTTCAACAGGGACAACTGAACAGTTTATCACGAGATCGGCGTCCAACGGACATACGAGGCATTCTTCCTTGATATCCGTTCGTTCCCTCCCGCCCTCTGCTGTACACCCTTCTCGGCATCCTGCAGAACTGATGACCACCATTTACCTTGATCATCTGCATTCCCAACTGAAATCTCTGGCTCCCAAGATACTCAATCTTATCCTTCCACTGCTATTCCGGGCCCAGGCGTTCTTTGCTTCTCCCCTGCCTCGCTTATCAGTGATGAATGGCCGCCCCCGCGGACCTGTGGGTCTCGAGGAACGGATACAAAAGATGCTACATTCCCTCTTTTCAGGACCTTACGGAGCATCGTGTATCATGATACTCAAACGTCATTTGTCTCCTACCGATCAAACACTGGACCCTCATGGTCTCTCGACATCCTTCGGAGCTCATCGAACGTTACGCTTCGACATTCGCCAGGCACTTTGTAGCAAAATGGCGAGAGCCTATATCGCGAGATTAAGCACCCACTCATATGCACAATCTGGGGCACCCAGCCACATGGACCTCGAAAAGGATTTGATGGAGCGCGCGTGGTCCAAGGACGACTTGTCAGGTTGGGACTTGTTAAAGCTTGGGCGTATGCTGTGCAAGTCCATCGAGGCTTGGGCAAAGCGGGCTAGTTTGGGTTCTGATGAAGCCATTCGCGTCGACAGGGATCGTATATTGAACGAAGCCGCGGGTACTTTGAAGGACATCTTCCAAGAGTTTGACGAGAGGGAAGACGGAGTCGACATGGACGAAGAGGAGGCGAGCATTGCTGGTGAGACCCTACGCCACTTGGTATCACTTGTTCGTCCCCTCAAGTATGTCCCCCTTGCTGTGCGGTGGTCGAGAGAGATACTGATTCTGCGATTGGTAGGTGTCCAGATAATACGCCTTTGACTATTCCATTATCGCAGCCTAGCGACGCCCCAACTCCGTTCTTGCGGACGTTAACCTCTCTTCTGGCACGCGATCACTCCACATATATGAATCCTTCGCTCTCTACCACTCTTCTGTCCATCGCTGACCACCTAGCTGATACGGACACCGCTAAACTCCCTGCAGTTATGTTTGAACAACATGACTTATCTCCAGCCTCGCCCGACTGGTTGCGCAACTGGAAAACATCCTGTCGAATGCTACCATTTTTGGTCCCACACACCCCCTAACACGACTGGAAATAATGAAGGCACTTGAAGCAATCTATGACTCTTTGAAGGACATGCACAGCTATAGGATGGATTTGCAGAGCTCATATTCAAGTTTTGTCAGAGAGAAGCGAACGACAGCATGGATACTCCGCCAACATTGTTATGGGTAGAATTCTCGCTGATGAAGTCGTGTTGCGCACGGTCAACCGGCATATGCCTTCAGTTGATAATTCATCCACTCCTCTCCGTATACGTCAACGAGGGAAATGGTTGAACTACTCGAAAGGCTGGCTTCTGATAGCGTCACAGAAGACGACGACACCACGTTGATAAACACGTCGGAAACGCCTTCCCCCGGCCCTGTTGCGCCTCTCTCTGGGTGTACCTCAACGTTGCCTCTCCCATTCTCTCGCGGAGACAATCGGATTACCGAAGTATATCAGTCCGGGATTCAGGACTGCCCTCCGTCATGTCGTTGCTGTCGACACTTGCAGGATCGCGTCCACAGAACAGCAATCACAAAGAACAGCCCGACAACCCACCTCCACCCCTTGTTTCCCTCGCCATCCCCAGAGCAAATATTTACCCAGCATCTATCGGTGCTTCATTGGCTGCGATATTCAGCCAACTCGCGTTCACCCCCTATTCACTGACACCAGAAAATGTCGACTTTGCCTCTCAGTCTTCCTAATCATTGTACAAATGGCAACAGATGCAACATGCCCACGAGCACGAGTTTTGGCTTTGCAATTCTTGATGCGTATCCGAGCCGATCGGGATCACCGCATCTATTTCGTCGAAGCTCACCACGACTCGGATGGCCTCATTACCAACCTCGCTTCTCTGATTGGGACGTGGTCCTGAATCCGCATATCAAGATGAACGCGGACAAACCACCGACGCACCAAAAGATGAGCATCTTACTCGTCGTTCAAAAGGTGTACAGAGCGGGACGGTAGGAGGGCCTCGCCGGACTAGGCGTCAAACCCTCGCAATCAGTACCGAGCAGAAGTCGCTCAAGAGCCCACTACCCGTTTCACCTCCTCATCCATTTTGATCGGTACTAAATGGAGAGATACCCTTTGGTCTGTTCCAGAAACACTTCCGTTTATTGCAATCGATGCAGATACGCCAAGCGAAGGGATTGTGTCTTATGACCCAGTGCAAGAATCTTCTCGCGTTATCCCAGTTGACGCTTACCTCTCGGCTATCCTGGTTGTACTCGAGAAGGAGAGGAATTGGGACGTCCTCTCCTACGTTTTGTGTCACCTTCCGTGCAACTCTCCAACAAGCACCTTTTCTGTGGGCCGAGGTGTCGATCGCTATGCCAAGTTGTTGACGATGATCTGCTCTGGTGTCACCGTTGGCGATCGGGATCGTCATCGAACGATGGCCTGTGGGTCTCAAGGTGCGAGATGCACATGGCCTTGCGTATCATACGCTATCGTCTTGATAAGCTAACCGTAGTTGCTTCGAGCTCCACTCCGTCATGCCCTCGTGGTTCTCAGGAAGGACTGAACGGACAACCATCGACATCATTTGTTGTCTCCACGCACTTACGCTTTCAGCTTTCGAACTGACATCATCTGTCAAACGCAGCCTTCCTCCTCACCTCGAGAAACTCTCACGAATCATGTCCAATCCCGACATGGCCGTCCACATTCTCAGCTTCCTATCTATCGTTGGGTCTATCCCTGAGCTGCATGCGAACCTGCGCGAAGACAACTTCAAAATGGTATTTGGCGTCGCTTTGCAATATCTTCAATACCACAACCGTCCGGGAACAACGCCAGTTATTTCGTGGGCGATGTCGCAGTATGTGCGGATGATCTCGTACTATGTGGTTTACGTTTGGTTTTTGGCCGTAAGGCTACCTGATCGGCCGCGGCACATCCCGTACATCACGAGGCAACTTCTATTGGCCAACGAAGAGAGATCAGAAGTCGATGAACCGACCGAGGTGTGCTTCGACTGGTTGGCCCGATACACCTACGCCAGCGCCGACCCTAGGCCTGCAAGCTCGGTACTGAGCGAAATAGTCATGAACCCTCACACTGCGAACGACAGTTCGTCCGAACCGGCGATCGGTGAAAAGTCGTGGTTGATGGGTAATGCGATCGTTACCATCCGCGCACTGGCCAGATTGGGATGGATTGAAGTTGTTTCGAGACGTCCGTCTGGGTTCACCAAATTCATCTGCAAGTTGGAGAATGTGCCACTTGTTGGGCCTGGGGAGGTTGACCCTGACATGGTATCCTTGCCCGCAGGGTTGCTCATGGAAAGAGAGGCGGCCAGAGCAGAGCAGCCTGATCCTTCGGAGGAGACGGAACAGGCAACCAGTAGTAGCAGCGTGAGAGACCTCTCGTTAATCCTCGACACGGGTACTGACACGTTCTAAAGCAGGAAATCCGAGACCTTGTACCCTTCCAATGATGTTCCTTCCCTCCCTGCTCCCGACCCTGTTACAGGCTATGTCTGGAGTAAGAC